>CAKJTW010000012.1:33305000-33760000 GCA_917880005.1 Nanger dama
TGGAGTGGGTTGCCATGCCCTCCTCCAGGGGATCTTCCCAACCCAGGGATCGAACACAGGTCTCCCGCATTGCAGGCGTATTCTTTATCATCTGAGCCACCAGGGAAGGTATATAGGTCTCAAACAGAGTCCATGATCCTCATATTTGCTCATGAGATCCTCCATTCCCATCTCCCTCTTCACTGGTCTGCTGGCTGGACACAGATAATAAAATGCAGCATTCAGAAGCCCCTGTGAATGGCAGAGCCTATAGACAGAGGAGCCTGGGTCCCTGAATGACAGCATGGAGCAAGAAGAGACAGACAGAACCCTGGGCAGAAGCCCAGATAACCTGCTGTGAGCCCTATACCTCCATCATTCCCCACTGTAGCCTTGGTTTCCCCTTCAACATAAGATAAGAGTGGGACCAGAGGAAAGCCAGTGCTTCTCCAAACAAGGCCGCCTTTCAGGGATGTGTGCTCTCCTTTAAGCCGAGAAGTTAAAGGAAGGCCCTGAAAGACTCCTCCTCCTTCCCATGGGCTCCACCATCTTGCCCTGGGGCTGTCAGCGGGGCCTGACACCTCTGGGCCTGGTGCGGCACCTCCATCAGGATCTTCAGCCATATGCAGGCCCAATGCTGGTACCCTTTATCGACCTCCCAGCATCATCCCTGACCAGCTGGTTCATGTCATGTCCAATAGGTGTGGCCCATGTACCTCCACTGGCCAGGGAGGTGTCCCCACAATGACGTCAAGGCCTTCCACAGCTTCTCCTGCCTGCTGTGGGCCTAAGGTCCAGCACCCTTGACAGGGATCCTCGTCTTCCTTCCTTTTTCCTGGACACTCACTCTAGGACAGTACTGTTTCATTTTCCAGGGCTCCCAGCCAGTTCCACTAAACTCTGGTCCCTGGAGACCCACAGACATGGTAAAAAACCACCAACTGCCTGATGGGGGCCACAGAGGCCACCTCTGTCGCCCGGAGTCCTACAGGGGACATGCCTGGCCTCAACCTTCCCTTCGCTATTTGTTGGTGGTGTTACTTCTCTCCCCCTCCCGCTTCTCGTCTCCCTCCTGTGAATATCTGTCTTTAACACTCACTCCCCGGAGGCATTTGTCTACTGGGAAAATAGCAGCTGACAGCAAAGGTCACCGTGACCAGTTCTGGCTCGCCGCATACAAATGTGCCTTTTAGCCGTGGGCCCTGCAAAGAAGGACCAGGTCCTATTATTGATAAATCCTTGAAAAGACTCTAATGTATCTTCATTTCGGGAAAACAACTGCCTGCAAGGTTGCACCAAGAAAATAAAGCAGGCGGCCCGGTGACGGATTCGAGAAGTTGGCATTTTCCCGAAGATTAAAAGATAATAACACTTCTATTAGGATCACTCCGCCACGCTGTATTGATCTCATCAGGGGAGCCACTGCAGGTCTAATATGAACAGAGAGCGTTCTGGAATTAATCACGGGGGTTTTATTACGGTTCATAGGGCGTTTCGTTCAAGCTGCATCGTTTGCAATATTTATGGCCCCACTCCCTGGCCGTTATTAAGTGCAAGTGGGCCGCGTGGAGCTGGGCCTGCTGGGTTAGAACACGGAGTCATTCTTCAAAAGTAAATCTTATCTAAACTGTGCACACAAAGCCAATTACATTTTGATTTACATGTTAATTCTGCTGCTGCGGAGGACCCATGCTGGAGCAGGCGGGCCCAGAGGACAATGTCCCACAGGAGATGCCACCTTGGACATGCTCCTTGCGTTGGCACTGCCTCAGCTTCCAGATCTGTAGAATGGGGCTGAGAGAACCTACCTCCTAGCATGGGAATTAAGAGACAGCATGCAGAGCATCCGACACAACCCCTGACGAGGGGAGGAGCAGGTAGAAATCAACACGGCTCTTCTTTCTGACAGAAAACATTATTCCTTCTTTCTGGAGACCTTACCTGACTTGAATTCTAGAGAGAGACCAATCTGAGCAAAAATTCCAGTGAAAAGAGGCTGACCTTGTTTTTAATCTCACACTTAATAAAAACGCATGCATATGTGTTAGGACCCATGGAAACTAGCTCCTGGTTCACCAAATTCCACCTCCTGTCCTCTTCCTGTGGATCAAGGATCCCTATGTTTACACCCACAGTGTGGGGCAAACCATCAGCTTTAGTGTAAAGACTGTATATCTGAAATTTCATTGAGTTGTTTTAAACATTGAATAAAATAGATCTGAAAGAGCTTCGTCTAGGATCTTACAGAGTCGTGCTCAACAACTCAAGACTGTCATGAGTGGGAGGGGAAAACAGTAGTCATAATCAGTAATCATGGTGAGGTGTGTGTGTTCTCAGTCGTGTCCAAACCTTTGTGACCCCATGGACTGTAGCCCACCAGGCTCCTCTGTCCAAGGGATTCTCCAGGCAACAATATTAGACCAGGTTGTCATTTCCTTCTTCAGAGGAACTTCTTGATCCTGGGGAGGGAGCCCACATTTCCTGCGTTCAGGCAGATTCCTTAGCACTGCACCACTTGGGGTAGTGAGAAGTAATCATGTAGTAGCAATAGAAGCCAGCAGTTCTACTAGTTCTAATGGTAGTCCTAGTACTGTTGGTAACAATGAGGCTAAGAACGGTGATGGTAATGGTGGTGAAGAAGTACCCAAGCCTTGCTTCTGATTACCTTTGTGATGTAAACCACTTACCTTAACTTCTCTGAGCCACACAGCTCATCATTTGTACAATGGTAGTGAAATCATCTAACTTGTATGGATCTTGCTTGTATCAAATCTTACATGTAGATAAGGCTCTGTCTGACCCACAGCAGACTCTGAAAGTATCCCTTTCCTTCCTATTATCCTCCACTGATTTCTAATCTCTTGCTTACTCTCTGCCCTGAGCTTATGAGTCTCTTTGTGACTGCATGTCTGGAATTTGTCTTTCTGAATTGCTGCTATGGGAACAGCAATAGATCAGGAGGCTGGTGAGTGGGGTGTGATGCTGGACCAAAGCTCTAACACTAGTATCTTCACCCCAGGGTTGATGGAAGACCAACTGAGAAGATCCAAGTAAGCGCTTCCCAGGGACCTGGCCACCACAGGCACTCAACACAGGATGCTTCTAGAAAAATGCCCCAGCACTGTCCTGACCTCAGTTTCCCCATGTACACAGTGGGAGTCATGGAGACCTTTCTATTTAAAGTGAGCGTCAAATTAAGGAACCTGCCAGAGCACTTCTTAGGACACAGAGCTTCCATGATCTCTCCATTCACAGAGCCTGATAGAGGCCTATGCACACAATAGGCATCCAATTAACAATTCTTCCATCAGGCTTCATAAGAATTCCCTTTCACAACATCACAGTTAAGAGGTCACATGGCGTCTTCCATGTGAATATCTCCTCCACCATCAAGAAGTTCATCACCCTGAGATTCAGCTCATATCTGTGTTAAACTAGAGTTTCCGGATGGGGAGTTGGAATCTACATCTCTATAACTGCTTCCCTTCAATCCCAGGTCAGGGGTTGGGAATCCCATGAAACACTCTCCTGTGACAGTGCTCCCAGTTGTCCCATTAGATACACTTAGCCTCCTTTTTTTACTGGCTAGAAAACCCAGTCCTTCAACCGTTACATTCATAACATGGGTCATTTCCTTCCCAACCCAGTGGGCACTGATTAGGCATGCAGCAGGCCAGGACTTGGGAGAAGGCAATGGCACCCCACTCCAGCACTCTTGCCTGGAAAATCCCATGGACGGAGAAGCCTGGTGGGCTGCAGTCCATGGGGCCGCTGAGAGTTGGACACGACTGAGCAACTTCACTTTCACTTTTCACTTTCAGGCATGGAGAAGGAAATGGCAACCCACTCCAGTGTTCTTACCTGGAGAATCCCAGGAACAGAGGAGCCTGGTGGGCTGCCGTCTGTGGGGTCGCACAGAGTTGGACACGACTGAAGCGACTCAGCAGCAGCAGCAGGCCAGGACTTGAACACAGGAACCAGAAATGACAGGTCTCCATGCAGAGTGAAGGACTCTGCTCATAAGTGTATGCTAGGTCACCCTCTTAGCTGCTCTACCCTGGATTCTCCTCCACAGGTGCAGGCCCTGGAGCTGAGCCCCAGCTCCAGGCAACCTGACCAGTTCAGAGAGACACTGGCCTCCAGATCAGCCCCAGTATGGAGTAAATATCCAGGAAGGTTATGTTGAATGAGCATTTCCTACCTGAATATCACCTTCCTCCTTCTAAAGGCATATGGTCACTAATGTTCTTATCTTACAGGAAAGGCCAAGCCAGCAACCCACCTGGAATGGGTCCCACAGGACAGAAGCCAAGAGTTCAAGCATCTCTGACCTGGATCAGTGAATAAGCTGAACCTAGGAATGTGCAAAGCTGGCCGCAAGACTGCAGGAGTCCGCTAGCCAGACAGGAAACCAGCAGGGGCCAGGGCCCTGAAGGACAGCAGGAGAGAGAAGTGGCTGGCAGGAGGCTGATGACAGCACCCTAGGGTGGAGTTGGGGGCGAGATGCTCACATGGTGAGATGGGGGCATGGTCAGTGAGCAAGGACAGAGAGAGAGAGGTGGGAAAGTCAAGTGAGTGAGCTGGGGGCAAAGGCTAACTCAGTAGCCAGGACAATGACAGGACCGCTGACGGACACATGTGTCCCCAGGGCCTGCGGTGGGTGTGAAGGCCAGAGGTGCAGGAGCCTGAGCTGTGACAGTCACCAGCTGGGCTTCTTGCAGCAAACAGAGACCACAGAGTAGAACAAGTGAGGGAAGGGGCGGGGGGAGAGATAGAGAGAGACAACAGTGAGGAAAAGAGCAGGGGGTGGGGGGGAGAGACAACAGTGAGGGGAGGGAAGAAGAGAGCGGGAGACAGGGTGGGCGAGACCAATGAGATCGATGGCATGTGCCAACATTCAACACAAACCCTGTGAGCACTTTAATAAACTTTGCTTATTGGATAAGTCATCTTTACCATAAAATAGATTCGCATTTCCCTCCACCCCCAGTCTCCTGGCTCTGGGGCCTGATAAACACAGCAGTGTTTACAACCTGTCCTCGTAAATCTGGGGGTTCCACCAGCTTTGAACCAAGCCCAGATCACACTTCTGGGCAGCCCTGGGGCTGGCAGCCCTGCTGCCTCCTGGGGCCCCTACTCTGCCCAGAACACGCCCCACATCCCCACGCAGACTGCAGAAATAGATATAGCTTCCGCAGACGAAGAGAGCTACTGGCCACGTGTTCACATTTTTAGCTGGGGAAACCCACCTCTGCAGCACGCAGCATAAATAGAGCATAATGGATCTGGAAGAAACACCGGTCACTTAAATACTTCTGCCCTTGTATGTCACGGGAAGTGGCTGGTCAAGGGCATGGAAACCAGAGGAGCATTCCAACATATAATTAGAAGCACATAAGGGCTACTGTTAAAGACTAGCATATTTTCTATCATATTGAATCCAGAGACTAATTCTAGGGGATTTGTAGAGAAACTGTAAAAATGTGTTTTGATTCATGGGCTCTCTTATGGGTTCAACTTGAGAAGACTCTTCACTGAAATCGTAGCTTCTAATCTTCCCCTTTCAAGTCTGATACTTGAATATTGAAACATACTGAATATATATACACATATTTTAATATATACATATATATGTAATGTGTATATATGTGTACATATACACTTATATGAATATATGTCTGAATGAAGTAATAGTAGATATTCCATTTCCATACTGCTCTTGAGCCTCGAATCCAGACTGAAGTCTATACATGGTGAACAGGAAGAGAATGGCATGTAGTTGCTATGCAGCACAAATATACTAATATTGGTCTGACTGTTGGCTGCTTTGATTTATGAATTCATCAAGGGAAGAACCCAAAACATTAATTCACAGAGGTTAAAGATAAGTCCCAAAAGAAGAAATGCAAATGACCAATCAACACATGAAAAATTGCTCAGTCTCTTAGGTAATTAAAGAAATAAAACTTAACCAGTAATAGTTGTTTTTTTAATTTGGCAAAGACTAATAAAATACAATAATACTCAAAGCTGGCAAGGCTGTGGTATGACAGTTCCTGTCATTGATGAGGCAAATGGAAATGCACATGGGTACCCACTGCAGTCTGGGGTGTCTACTAATACACTTGAAATGGTTTAGGGGACCCAGCTACTGTCAATAAAGAAAAACCTTTGTTTTCTTGTGCAATTGATTACCCAAGACAAGAAAGTGAAGCTCCAACATAGGGAAATGAGAAGAGGCTAAAATAGTGAAGAGGACCCAACTAGTCCAGAAAAGAAACATTTTCCAGAACCACCATGCCTTAAAGGTGTACAATTGCCCCCATGAAGATCAGAACTCTTCTACAGGTCACCTATCCCTGTGGGCTGAGAGTTATACCCTCAGAAACCCCAACCAAGAACATGTCTTAGTGGGGATTCAGGCAGCCTTAGCCAGTCCCTGTGTGGTCAGAAAGCAAAGGAAAATCTTTAGGAAATTATTTATAGAGCACCAAACCGAGTCTGGCCCCTGGAGAGTCTGGGGGAACACAAGAGCACCCCCAGAAAGCTGGGCTTCTTAGGTGGCGCTAGTGGGAAAGAGCATGCCTGCCAGTGCAGGAGATGCAAGAGACAGGAGTTCAATCCCTGGGTCAGGGAAGACACCCTGGGGGAGGGCATGGCAACCCGCTGCCTGGAGAACCCCATAGTCCATAGGGTCGCACAGAGTTGGACAGGAAGGAAGCGACTTAGCATCATGCACCCAGAAAGCTCCCTGAGAACCCCAAACCCAAGAGGGCCTGCTGCCGTGTGGGATGGCGCGTCATCATGCATGGACCTCCCGGAAAGTCCAGCTAAAGCCTTTCTCGCTGTCAGCCTGTGATCTCAGCAGTGTCCCCACACCAGCAGTGGGCAACATCTAGTATTTCAAGAGTCCCTGGACTTATACTTCTTCCATAAAAAAGACCTTCTTTTAAGGTAATTATTGATAAGTATGCTCCTGTTGCCATTTACTTTATTGTTTTGGGTTCGGGTTTATACGCCCTTTTTTGTGTTTCCTTTCTAAAGTCTATCCTTTAGTATTTGTTGGAGAGCTGGTTTGGTGGTGCTGAATTCTCTCAGCTTTTGCTTGTCTGGAAAGCTTTTGATTTCTCCTTCATATTTGAATGAGATCCTTGCTGGGTACAGTAGTCTTGGCTGAAGGTTATTATCTTTCATCACTTTAAGTATGTCTTGCCATTCCCTCCTGGCCTGAAGAGTTTCTATTGAAAGATCTGCAGTTATTCTTATGGGGATCCCTTGTGTGTTATTTGTTGTTTTTCCCTTGCTGCTTTTAGTAATTGTTCTTTGTGTTTGGTCTTTGTTAGTTTGATTAAAATATGTCTTGGGGTGTTTCGCCTTGGGTTTATCCTGTTTGGCACTCTCTGGGTTTCTTGGACTTGGGTGATTATTTCCTTCCCCATTTTAGGGAAGTTTTCAACTATTATCTCCTCAAGTATTTTCTCATGGTCTTTCTTTTTGTCTTCTTCTTCTGGGACTCCTATAATTCGAATGTTGGAGCGTTTCATATTGTCTTGGAGGTCTCTGAGGTTGTCCTCATTTCTTTTAATTCGTCTTTCTTTTTTCCTCGCTGATTCATTTATTTCTACCATTCTATCTTCTATTTCACTAATCCTATCTTCTGCCTCCGATATTCTACTATTTGTAGCCTCCAGAGTGTTTCTGATCTCATTTATTGCATTATTCATTATATGTTGACTCTTTTTATTTCTTCTAGGTCCTTGTTAAACCTTTCTTGCATCTTCTCAATCCTTGACTCCAGGCTATTTATCTGTGATTCCATTTTGATTTCAAGATTTTGGATCATTTTCACTATCATTATTCGAATTCTTTCTCAGGTAGATTCCCTATCTCTTCCTCTTTTGTTTGGTTTGGGTGGGCATGTCTCCTGTTCCTTTACCTGCTGGGAATTCCTCTGTCTCTTCATCCTGGTTATATTGCTGCACTGTTTATAATAGCCAGGACATGGAAGCAACCTAGATGTCCATCAGCAGATGAATGGATAAGAAAGCTGTGGTTCATATACACTATGGAATACTACTCAGCCCTTAAAAAGAATAAATTTGACTCAGTTCTAATGAGATGGATGAAATTGGAACCGATTATACAGAGTGAAGTAAGCCAGAAAGAAAAACACCAATACAGTATACTGACACATATATATGGAATTTAGAAGACAGTAATGATGACCCTATATGTGAGACAACAAGAGACACAGAGGTATAGAGTGGACTTTTGGACTCTGAGGGAGAGGGAAAGGGTGGGATGGTTTGGGAGAATGGCAGTGAAGCATGTGTATTTTCCTGTAAGAAACGAAGCGCTAATCTATGTTTGGTGTAGGATGCAGGATGCATGGGGCTGATGCACAGGATGATTCAGGTAGAGGATGTGGGGTGGGAGGTGGGAGGGGGCTTCGGCATTGGGCGATTGTGTTCACCTATGGCTGATTCGTGTCAATGTATGGCAAAACAAATACAGTATTGTAATAAAAAAAAATAAATAAAATAGCTGAATCCATCAAAAAAAAAAAAAAAAAAAGACCTTCTCCAATACAGACGCAAATGCAATTTTGACAAGTAAAGACTAATAGGAGCAATTTCAAGGTGCCAGACAGCTCACATTATCTGTTCAAGTCCCTGATCTTGTTGCTCTATCAGTTGTAAGGTTTGCTCATTTCCTCTTCTTTATTTTTTCTAAAGTTTTACTGGAGTAAAGTTACTTTATAATGTTGTACAGCAAAATGAATCAGCTATATGCATACACATATTCCCCACCACATTTTTCCTTCCCTTTTAGGTCACTACTCACCAACTCTTGATGCTAAAAAAAAAAAGGAAATAAAGAAAGAAAAAGAAAGAGCTCAGGTTTTGATTACGGTTGTAGAGTGTTCACACTTCATATGTATGCATATTTTGAGGGTTTTCCAATATTATTTGGCCAGAGGCTATTCAGAAACTCCCTCACTGAAGAAGCCATGAGCCTCCCCTTGGTTCCTGGCACAGACCTCAGTGACGTTCTCGCATGACAAGCCTGAAATAGAAAACCTCAACTAGACAAAACGAACCACCCAAGAACCTCAAGTCGCTGGAAGTTTTTTTCATTTCTATATTAGAATCTGCTGAGAATGTACTTAAAGAGTTCAATATGTTCCTAAACAAATGTTCCTGAGGTACCACCAAGCCGTGTCCTGCGTGCTGGTGATCGAGCATGAAGCAAAGGAAACACTGATGCCTCCAGAGACTCAGCATCCTCGTGAGAACAGAACTGACACACCAGAACGTGGAAGTCACGGTCCAGGGCCTCTTTGTTCTCCAGTTTCTCTCTCTTTGCCCCATGGTGAGAGACATAAGAACATCACTTGATGCTTGAGCTCTGTTCAAGTTCCTGGGAGTCCCCATGGCTTGATTAAACTCAGACAAAGCATTATTCCTGCACCCAGAGGGCCTTGTGTCCAGGCAGCCTGACCTCTGCCTTGTTCTGACATGGTAGGGCCTAGTAGCAGGGCTCTGGCTTGGAAAAGGAAGCTGGTAGTAAGATGAGACATGTGCCATGGCCTGGACCTCCTCAAACCAGGCCAGCAGGCCCTCGTAAAAGCAGCCACATGAGAAAGCAAAGAGCTTGAGTTCAGGTACTGTATTTGAGGTGCAACAAGACATGTGGATTGAGGTATTCAGTGGGCTTTGACATTACCCCCAGAGTTCTAAAGGTAAGGACTGGTATGGAGATGGGGGGAACCTCACAGGGAGGTCTTTCCTGAAACCCAGAGATGAGATCAACAAAGGAAATACTAGAGAAAAAGAGAAGAAGAAAACCACAGATGTTCACAGTAAACTGGCTTTTAGGTGAGTGAAAGAGGGAGAGCTTAGGCATAGGGCAGAGCCCAGAGATTCATGAATGCCCCAGAAGAAAGGCTCCAGGAAAGAGAGAGAAAGCGAAGACACCAGAGCAGGCGGCTGGGATGCAGCTATCGGGTCTGGCAACTCAGGCCTTTCTAAAGCCTTTCAGGAGAAGGTTCACAAAGAGGTGAGGAGTGGTCATCTTACAAAGAGAAGAGGGGAAAGCCTTAGAGGGCCAAGGATGCAACTGTGCAACTCAACCCAGTAAGTTTTGGGTAAAGGTGGGTGGTGGCTCAGGAGGAGGAGCGATGAAAAAGAGTTTAGGCGAGCTTTCAGGCTGAGACCCTGAACATGCAAAAGAGGAAAGACGTGCTGAGAGGAAAGCCCACAAAAGGCAGGAGCTGTCTGGAGGAAGAGTGCAGGTGCTTTCAGCTGTGAGCAATGAAACGTCCCACAAAGGTGGCTTCAACAATAGAGCCTTATTTTTCACACTGAAAAAGTATGGATGTCAACCCCATCCCTTATGAAGATATGGAAGTGCTAGAACAGGAAGTATATTTTATGCAATCGAGATCCAAATGGCATCAAATAGACACAGTTGGCATGGGAACCGCAAATCTTAAGGGACTCAATTTTCAAAATTCATTTCACAACTGTATCTGCATTTTGTGTGGGTGTGGATGCTAATTGTGAAACTTAGGCCAGTGTGGGGACAAAAACATATTCCTTAATGAGTTGCCCAGTACTTCCTTCACTGGATAATCAGCACTTATGTTTCTGGATATTAAATGTATTGTGTGAATCATTTTCCCACCCAAATGTGACCTACAAATGTGGCTCAGTGACAGCTCTGTTACTGAGGGGCCCACGTTTCATGTGCAGGGCCATCAGCAGAATTAATGCATCAAGGTCCTGCGTATATTTCCATTCTCTCCATCCTGAAGCAGCCCCATTCTCCTGCTAAAGACCCGATTTCAATATCTGGGACCAACAGCACTTTGCTTGAAGTGATGAATCACTCTCATTAAATTAGGGTTGGTCCCCTTCATGTGTTTTGCCCTGTGCCTATTGACTGTAGATTTCATTGATTATTAATTTCAGCTAAAACAGGCCTCAAGCAGCAGATTCTGGCTCATCCCATCAACACTTAGGGATGGAATAGGAATCAATGGGTGGAAGGTATGGGGTTGGGAAGGACTTTCTAACAGTTACATGATTCTAGAATGGGACCAGTGATCCTGTGAGGAAATGGTTTCTCCTTACTGGAGTTTGAACATCTGAAAGTTTTCCCAGCTTGTTCTAATACCCTTAGGGCCAGGGCAATGTAAGGATTTGGAAATGATGCTGGTCTCTCACGTAAAGCGTTTATTCTTATGTGGAATCGCTGTCACTGGCAACCTGTCAACTTGATTCCAATGGGCGTGGCTAACCAGGATGTGACATCTGTACCCCATCACTCCCCTTGAATCCACACCTAAGAGCTCGGGAACCCAGAGGCCTGACTCTCCTATGTTGCTGCTAACCATTTCTCATTACCCCCAACCCAACGGACAGACACTGTCTAGGCACTAGACCATGGAGCCACCTCTTTTAAAGCTTTCCAGGCGATTTTGATGAACATACAATTTCAAGTCACTGGTTCTCAGGTCAAATGAGAGACTCTACAGATATCACTGTGGTCCTTGATGACCCGGGCCCTGTCCCAGGTGGTTAGTCTCATCTCTTGATGCTCTGCTATCTTCAACTTCCAGAAGGACTGAACGCCTATAAGTCCCTGTGTGAACCTTGTGTGGAGAGAGGGGAGAGATCTGAGACCCAATCTTGAGCATGGAAGATGCTGAGACAAAGCAAACTCGAGACTTGCTTTCACATGAATCCTTAGGGTGTCAGGGTGATGGGGACCTCAACAGGACCCAGTGTCTTTCTGGGTCTTCTCTGCCCAGTTAAGAGCATCGTGTCACTCTGTGGCCTTTTACCCCCTTGTCTTGGGTTTGTGCCACACACACATCATCCTTGGGCCTTTGTGGGTGGCTGTGGGCATAAGCCACCCACACATGCTCCTAGGTTCTCTAGTCATCAACCATCTACTTAAACCCAATGCCACCATGTTTTTCTACTATTTTTGTGTCTGCCTCCTATAAGAATCTGAGAGCTATATACAAGGGTAGGCCCGCAGTTTTCTGTGTTTCGTTTTTTCCAGTGTTCAGCACAGAATTACCCACAGAGAAGGTACTTAAAGAATTACGTATTCATAAGAAATTAACATATGAGGAATGTAACTCCCTAGAGGCTGTCTGGGATGGAGGCAGGACAAAAGGAAAATTTTTTTCAGTCTCTTCGACCAATCTGAGGAATACGGTTTTAACAACCAAAGTTCAAAATATTGTCTCCAATTTGCCTCATTCTTCTCCAGAAAGGATCTGACTCACACCCATATTTGCACATTCTAGGTCACCCTAATGGCTATGACAACTATATTATATTTGTAATTTTAAGAATTTGTTATCCAACTTTCCACATTTCATCAAAGAAGAGTTCTAGAACTATCTGTTGATTGATGGACTATCTGACTGTCTGAGATAGTGTTTCCTGGAATTGGGACCAGGGTCCAACAAGTCACTTTATCCAGTTAACACCTGCGATCTGCTTCTGAGTCACCACCATCATCCTAGTCCACATTACATTTAGCATCACTTTTGAGCATCACTGCAATAAGATGCTAGAGAAGGCAACAGCACCCCACTCCAGTACTCTTGCCTGGAAAATCCCATGCACGGAGGAGCCTGGAAGGCTGCAGTCCATGGGGTCGCTGAGGTCGGACACGACTGAGCAACTTCACTTTCACTTTTCACTTTCATGCACTGGAGAAGGAAATGGCAACCCACTCCAGTGATCTTGCCTGGAGAATCCCAGGGACAGGGGAACTGGTGGGCTGCCGTCTATGGGGTCGCACAGAGTCAGACATGACTGAGCGACTTAGCAGCAGCAATAAGATGTCACTAGTTACACCAATCAGACCTTGAACAAATTCTGTTCGGGGACGTCTACTCTAGATCCAATTTTGTACAAGGCTGGGCCCCCTTTTCCCATCACTCCCAGACCTGCCCCTTCTCACTTAAGCTAACTCATTCCTGGTCCTTCCCAAACCAGATCAGAACACGCTATACATAGGAGAGAGTCTCAGGTCAGGTTGCCCAGGAAGGAGATGCTGAGATGCTGAGCATGCTGGGTGTTTATGAAGAATGCCCTTCAGATTGCAGCATGGGAAAGGAAGGGAACAGAAGTCAGTAGCAGAGAGAGACATTCTATTGTGCTGCAAGGCCAATGGCAGATTTCGCCAACCCCACAGGAAACTAAGGAGTTAGAACTGACCCTTCAGCATTGCTCCAAGTTGAGCTCAAATATTTGATACTCTCATGGCAACTCTTCAATATCCAGATTGGGCACCCCAAGGAAGGGCATGATCCGCTATCCTTCTTGGGGGTTGTTTTCTGTAGTTCTTATAGGGACTGACAGGTATCAAGGATGTCTGCCAACAGTCCTCTAGCAGCTGGGACAGTAAGTCCTCATTGAAGGGGACCCCAGAAGCATACTGCAGCATCTATCTCAATATAGTAGAGTTTAGTCTATCTCCCCAAAAGGGAACCAGAACTCCCTTCAAAGTCAAGTCGCTAACTCAGAGCAACCAACGCTCCTTATGCACTGAGTGATCCATTCTCCTATTCCATCAATAAGCAGGGGCTGATATCCACTTTGGGTCAGTCTCACCCTGGGTTCTGGGGACATGGCGATCAAAGGTCTGGATGCAAAGTCATGTGCGCTCCTGCCCCCATGCTTCCACTTCATCTCACAAAGGCCACATTTCCACCCACTTTTCCCAAGTAGGGAAATGACTTAGAGGGAACTCTGGTCCTCTCTCTGACTTCTTACGCCCCCACTTCTTGTGGAAGGAGGAATGTCTAGCTCAGTTGGCCAATTTAGATTCAATGAGCTACATCTTCCTAGTGAGCAGGGATACTGTACCAAAGACATGCCCCCTTTCCTTACCCTTTGCCCTCTAGGCCCCTCGTACCACACGTTCTGCTCCTCCTGTCCCCTCTGTGATAAAACCAGCAGGGCAGGATCCCTCTCAGGGCACAAACCCACCACTGCCCCTCTCTCCTTCTTCTCTGATCCCCTACTTGACTTCTATGCTGGATGCAGGCAGGCCTATGTTCCTGTTTCACAAAGTTAGGAACCTGGAGTCTACAAGTCATGCTACTTTTCTTGTGCTTTGCTCAACTCTGCATGGATTCTGAAGTTTACATACAGATAAGGTAACAGGATGGAAAGGGAGGCCTGGTGTGCTGTGATTCATGGGGTCACAAAGAGTCAGACATGACTGAGCCACTGAACTGAACTGAAGGTAACAAGTAGGAGATACCACTTGGCCCTCAGTCTAAGCCATAAGCTCCTCCACAGTTTACTACACTCTCTAGGTTTGGTGGTTATCAGGTGTTTTAAAATTGTTATCAAACTAGATGAAAGGGATCCCCACTCAGTAATCAGTTCTTTGTGTGTACATCCTTTAATGGTTGAAATTCAAATGGGAAAAACTGCAGTACTTCTTTTGCTCCAAATCCCTAAGAAGACATAGTTTCTGCTGTCCTGAAGTTACAGTCCAATGTCCAAAAAAAAAAAAAAAAAAGGGGGAGAGAGAGAGAGAGAGCGAGATTATAAAAATACAGGAAAAATATACCTAAACCAGCCTGCCTGAGGGAGCCACCAGTAAAGGTTTCTTGGAAGTAAGAAATGCAGAAAAGAGACTTGGGTGATGAATAAGGTAAATGAAGGTCACAGAGCAAGAGGGAATGTAGTACAGTCAGAGGGAATTGCATTAATCATGTGTTCAGGGTTCAGCATGGTGTGATGTGAGGGAAGAGCCACAGGTAGTTAGGGCCAGTGTGTGAGATCTTGCATATGTCAGATTAAGCTCCTGAGACACTTGCATTTGGAGGGGGTAAAAAAGTGTATATTTTATCCTTTGATTCATCTCTAAATCCCTGAGGCTGTACCAGAGCATTAAGCTCTCATTATTCACCCATGATGCATTCATCTGAGCTCTTATTTGGCTCTCACATCTTGGAATGTGAGACCAGACTTGAGCTCCCTTGAATACTGTGAGCGAAGTGTAAACACCAGTCGAGCTAGGACAATGCACTTCCTACACTGGAATGACTTTGAGCTTCCTATAGCAGGTAGAGGCTCCAGGGAAAGCTTTAGGTGAAGAACAACCACCAGGCCTCCATCACCTTCTCTTTTACCTACTCTCTGCACTGTCCAACTGGTCTACCAGCTTCTGTCCCATCCTCTTTAGTTTAGCCTTCAAACCAGCCACACCACAAATCATACCACATCAGAATATAATGTGTCAGTAACTCCCCTAATGCCATGAGGATAGACTCCATCATGTCACGGATTACATTCTTCAAGATGAAGACTCCTGAGACAGTGGTCAGCGTACTGCAGTGTGCTGGGGAGCAGCCTTGGGATCAATTCACGTGGAAGGGCAACGTGGGAGGAAAGAAGAATTGAAAGGAAGCTGAGAAGTCAGGGTGCAGTCCCAACAGAGGCCTTGGTCAACTCTAAGGGGAGCTCTGAAGCCAGGTGACCTTCACGAGTTGAACCAGTTTGGTCAAAGGGACCAAGCCTTAATACGCACATGTCAGCAAGCCTTGGACACAGACCACCCTGGAAAAGGAGGTGTGACATTGGAGACAAGACAACTGGACAAGCCATTTTCCTGAAAGAGGCTTGATAGCTGAAGGCTGTCTGCCAGCTATATTTCCAGCACTTGGAGGAAGAAGGCCATCAAACTGGAAAGGAGATCTGAGTGGTGCATCACGGCATCATCCAGTTCACAGGGCATTCAGTGATTTTTATGACTTTTTATGATCTACCGTATTCATTTTCTAGGGCTGCCATAACAGAGCACCGCAGACTGGGGGTCTTAAACAACAGATTTTTTTTTTAATGATTCTAGATGGCTAGGAGACTGAGATCAAGCTGTGAGAAGGGCTGACCTCTCCTTTTGGTTTATAGAGGATCAACTTCTCCCTGAGTCTTCACATGGTCTTCCATGTGTCTGTGTCCTAATTTCCTTTATAAGGATGATCATCACACTGAATTAGGATCTGCTCTAATGACCTCATCTTATCTTCACTATCTCTTTAAAGACCATATCTCCAACACAGTCACATTGTGAGGTCCCAGGAGTCAGGACTTCGATACACGCATTTTGAGGACACACAATACAGCCTTTAACTCCTACCTACCTCTTATCATTTTCTACTATCAACCGTCCTCCAAACATCTCTGTCAAATCACATCAAACAACTGTCTGATTCCTTTCTTCCCCTGAATTTTATTTGCTTACTTTTAAACAAGTTAAATCTCCAAGGGATGCTACCCCACGTGGATTCTGTGGCTAGTGGCATAGTAGGAACATCGCTTCAGAATTTAGCACAAGCCAGGCTACTGTTCCAGAGAGGTGGGTTACCTTCCCCTGGATAACTCTGGTTTTGTTTGGTGTGTCTCCAGAAGTCACTATTTTGTTTTCCCTAAATAAAATGTGGGTTCATTTCAGGCATAAACATTTTCAGTTTTAAGAAGAGGTGTGTACTCTCTCTAATTTGGAAGACCTTGCTTACTGCCAGCCAAAATGCCCTAGGTCACAGCCTTCTAGACATAACTGGCATTTTTTTTTCTTTTACTTTATTTTACTTTAAAATACTGCATTGGTTTCGCCATACATCAACATGAATCTGCCACAGGTGTACACATGTTCCCAATCCTGAACCCCGCTCCCACCTCCCTCCCCATACCATCTCTCTGGGTCATTCCAGTGTACCAGCCCCAAGCATCCTGTATCCTGCATCAAAAGTTTCTTACATGATATTATACATGTTTCAATGACATTCTCCCAAATCATCCCACCCTCTCCCTCTCCCTCAGAGTCCAAAAGACTGTTCTATGCATCTGAGTCTCTTTTGCTGTCTCTCAGTACAGGGTTATCATTACCATCTTTCTAAATTCTATATATATGTGTTAGTATACTGTACTGGTGTTTTTCTTTCTGGCTTCACTCTGATTAATCGGCATTTTAGAAGTCATGATCCCAGGAGGCCTCCACAGGGTCCATGATGGCAAAAAAGAGCTGTCGGCCAATACTGGAACATGCTGTGTCAGTCTATACCTCCATACTCTGTCTGCACTGTGCCCTCTGCCAGAAACGCTCTCCCTACTTTGTCCAGAGAACATCTTCATCTGACCTCTGTCTCCTCCAAGAGTCTGCTGATGTGCCCCTCCTCTATGATGCCTTCATCAGTGTTTTGTCTCATTATGTCCTCTTCTCTCACACCCCATGATTAGGGACAGCTGCCTCAGAATCTCTAGTGTGTGCCAGGCATTAGTAAACCATGCTGTTTGGGTGGGTGCTTGATGGTTGCTGGGCTGAGTGATTTCCCAGGACGTCTATCCTGGCCATGACCCGATTTTCTCACAATGTGCATGCCTTTTACACCTCTGAATGCTTTCACTCTGGATAAAGGCAAAGTGGATTTGGGTACCATATTTCCTAGTCTCTATCTGTGGCAGGCAAAAATGCCTCCTTTCAAAATGCCCTAATCCCTGGAATATGTAACTATGTTAGGTTACATAGTGAAGGGGAATTAAGGTTGCAGACAGAATGAAGACTGCTAATAAACTGACCTTAAAATAGAGATATTCTATATTATCCTGGATTATCGAGAAAGACCCAACATAATCCCAAAGACCCTTAAAAGCAGAAGAGTGGGGCAGGGGGGAGAGTCAGGGGAAGAGATGATGATGGAAGAATGGTCAGAGAGATGCAACCGAGCCAGATGGAAAGGTGGGGCTGGGAAGCAGGGATGCAGGTGGTCTACGCGCGTGCTCAGTTATTCAATCATGTCTGACTCTTGGTGACCCCAAGGACCATAGCCCATCAGACTCCTCTGTCCATGAGATTTTCCTGGCAAGAATACTGGAGTGGGTTTTCATTTCTAGAAGCTGTAAAAGGCAAGGAAGAGATTCTCCCCTGGAGCTTCTGGAGAAGAATGTGGCCCTGCTGGCCCCTTGATTTCAGTCCAATGAGACTGCACCATATGTCTACCCAACAGGAAGGTAAGAGAGTAAATGTGTGCTGAATTCAGTCACTTAGCTGTAGTGAGTTTCAGCGATAGAAAACTCACACTCCTTTCTAAACAGACCTCATCTCATCATTGCCCTCATGCCCTGTCTTACTTCATATGCACCACAGACAGGCAGCCTGGTTACTATCATTTGGGTAAGTTCCTGAGTCAACGGTCTGGGTCCCTGAAAATCCATGTGAAACCATAATATGAATGCACTTGAAGAATTTCACTGAAGGCATGTTCTGTGCAGAGGTTATGACAGGAACTATGTGTTCCAGTTCAGTTCAGTTCAGTCGCTCAGTCGTGTCCGACTCTTTGCGACCCCATGAATTGCAGCACACCAGGCCTCCCTGTCCATCACCATCTCTCAGAGTTCACTCAGACTCACGTCCATTGAGTCCGTGATGCCATCCAGCCATCTCATCCTCGGTCATCCCCCTCCTCCTGCCCCCAATCCCTCCCAGCATCAGAGTCTTTTCCAGTGAGTCAACTCTTCTCATGATGTGGCCAAAGTACTGAAGTTTCAGCTTTAGGATCATTCCTTCCAAAGAAATCCCAGGGTTGGTCTCCTTCAGAATGGACTGGTTGGATCTCCTTGTAGTCCAAGGGACTCTCAAGAGTCTTCTCCAACATCACAGTTCAAAAGCATCAATTCTTCGGTGCTCAGCCTTCTTCACAGTCCAACTCTCACATCCATACATGACTACAGGAAAAACCATAGCCTTGACTAGATGGACCTTAGTCGGCAAAGTAATGTCTCTGTTTTTGAATATGCTATCTAGGTTGGTCATAACTTTTCTTCCAAGGAGTAAGTGTCTTTTAATTTCATGGCTGCAGTCACCATCTGCAGTGATTTTGGAGCCCCCAAAATAAAGTCTGACACTGTTTCCACTGTTTCCCCATCTATTTCCCATGAAGTGATGGGACCGGAAGCCATGATCTTTGTTTTCTGAATGTTGAGCTTTAAGCCAACTTTTTCACTCTCCTCTTTCACCTTCATCAAGAGGCCCTTTAGCTCCTCTTCACTCTCTCCCATAAGGGTGGTGTCATCTGCTTATCTGAGGTTATTGATATTTCTCCCAGCAGTCTTGATTCCAGCTTGTGTTTCTTCCAACCCAACATTTCTCATGATGTACTCTGCATATAAGTTAAATAAGCAGGGTGACAATATACAGCCTTGACGTACTCCTTTTCCTATTTGGAACCAGTCTGTTGTTCCATGTCCAGTTATAACTGTTGCTTCCTGACCTGCATACAGGTTTCTCAAGAGGCAGGTTAGGTGGTCTGGTATTGCCATCTCTTTCAGAATTTTCCATAGTTTATTGTGATCCACACAGTCAAAGGCTTTGGCATAGTCAATAAAGCAGAAATAGATGTTTTTCTGAACTCTCTTGCTTTTTCCATGATCCAGCGGATGTAGGCAATTTGATCTCTGGTTCCTCTGCCTTTTCTAAACCAGCTTGAACATCAGGGAGTTCACAGTTCATGTACTGCTGAAGCCTGGCTTGCAGAATTTTGAGCATTACTTTACTAGCATGTGAGATGAGTGCAATTGTGTGGTAGTTTGAGCATTCTTTGGCATTGCCTTTCTTTGGGATTGGAATGAAAAGTGACCTTTTCCAGTCCTGTGGCCACGGCTGAGTTTTCCAAATTTGCTGGCATATTGAGTGCAGCACTTTCACAGCATCATCTTTCAGGATTTGAAACAGCTCAACTGGAATTCCATCACCTCCACTAGCTTTGTTCATAGTGATGCTTTCTAAGGCCCATTTGACTTCACATTACAAGATGTCTGGCTCTAGATGAGTGATCACATCATCATGATTATCTGGGTCTTGAAGATCTTTTTGTACAGTTCTTCCATGTATTCTTGCCACCTCTTCTTAATATCTTCTGCTTCTGTTAGGTCCAGACCATTTTTGTCCTTTATCGAACCCATCTTTGCATGAAATGTTCCCTTGGTATCTCTAATTTTCTTGAAGAGATCTCTAGTCTTTCCCATGGAGTCAAATATGCTTGTTCACAGTCTATAGGATAGATGAGGTAAGTGTGGAGGGACCAAAAGCTGGTGTCTAAGAGGGGCAATTGTTCCTAATGGGAGTCGGGGAGGGGGAGGGTGCACAGTTTGTAGTCGCTGTTCCATCGCTCAGTTGTGTCTGACTCTGTGACCCCCTCCCTATCCATCACTATCTCCTAGAGTTTGCTCACTCATGTCTATTGGTGGCTCAGAAGGTAAAGAGTCTACCTGCAATGCAGGAGACCTAGGTTTGATGCTTGGGTCAGGAAGATCCCCTGAAGAAGAAAATGGCAACCCACTCCAGTATTCTTGCCTGGGGAATCCCATACATGGAGGAGTCTGGCAGACTACAGTCCTTGGGGTTGCAAAGAGTCAGACACGATGCAGCGACTTCACTTTCACTTTCACGTCTATTGAGTCAGTAATGCCATCCAACCATCTCACCCCCTGTCGTCTGCCTCCAGTCTTTCCCAGTATCAGGGTCTTTCCCAGTGAGTCAGCTCTTCATATCAGGTGTTCAAAGTATTGCAGCTTCAGCATCAGTTAGTTACCAGAATCTCATCAATGTCAAAAGCAACTCACATTGTGAAAATTTTCCAACTGGCTCTGAATTGGCACAGTGAATCACTTGAAGGGGTACGAGTCCCCCTCTGGACTGTTTAGGACAAATCTCTCCAGAAAGTGGGCTGGCACTGAATAAAGTTCAGAAGGTGGTCACTCTTGTAAGAGGAACAGTATGGACCATCTCACTGATGGTGGCACTCTCCCAGAGGTGCTCCTCAGGGGTGCTAGTCTTACCAAAACAGACATGCACGGTGAAGGTACAGAAACACTGGAACACAGATCATGAGAGGGAGAAAACTGAGGGGGAAGTATCAGTCAGAGTGGGCTTGACTCAGCCCCCTGGAAGCCCCGTGGGGCAACAGATGGAGGGCAGGGGGCCTGCAGTGGGGACAGGGTCCAGGCTGAGGGCACTATGCAGGCGGGCAGACACCAGCAGAGGGGGATCTTGGCAATCATCAGCTTCCACTCTGAGGCCCTGTCGGTGATTTTTGTACCATCCCAAGTGCATCAAATCTGACAGTTTGGGCATTGTTTTTGTAATTAACATTGACAAGACTGAGAATTTCATTCATTAATCTCCCTTAAAGTCTTTGAGGATGATGCAATGACTTTTTAAACACAACTAAAATGAACAGAAAAAAAAAAATCCCTGAAAATAAATTCCCCAAATTTCCCACTCATCCACAGGTCACCTGACCAGACCAATCAAATACTGGCTTTAAAGGTAAATAACAAGCATATAAATATTAAGCCATGTTTACTCCGTGGTGCCTGAGCGATTAATGGTATTTTAACAAATAATCTGTGACCTTCTCATAGCCTAACCTCCAAATGTGGATGTGGGTCTATAAAGTGAAGGATAATCATAAATAAAACAGTAACATCTGCAGAGCTCTTCACATCATTCCTGGTATCTTCACACACAGTTATACAGTTGGACTTCACAAGCACTGTGTGGTTTTGGCCTAATAGAGACTTAGGGAGCTCGAAAGCCAGACGTCACCCCCAGGCAACATCACTCAAACTCTTTGCTACTTCCCTAGAACCACAGTGCCTCTCCTGTTTGAACAAATGTCACGCCATGTGCAAGCAGAAACATGACATGCAGCCCAATGGTACAACATCCAAACTGAAATGCCTGGTGAAGCCAAGACAGGACCTTGACTTCCCACAAAGCCCAAGTGAGCATGGGCTGCGTTGGACCCTGGGACCTTATTTCAGGTCCAGAATTGCTGAAATGGAAGCTGCCCACAGAGAAAAGGCCTGGCTCATCTGTCAAACGTATCTGGTGTGAAGAATGCAATTGCAGCTTCCTAAATTGTAAGGCGTCACAGACTGTTTCACACCTGGGTCAATCCCAACGTCAAGGATTAGTGTGCAAACGCCGGCCAAGCAGGTCCCAGCACATCCCTTGACCGGGCCCGTTCCAGACCAGCAGAACTAGGAGGATGAGGGAGGGAGGCTAGAGCTTTGCTGCTAGGAACTAAAGCAGCGGGCTCTGAAATGAGCTCTTTACACCTCTCTTTCTGTTCCGATCAAAAATGTCATCTTTCAGCTGGGTTAACTGGACTCATGGGCACCCATGGCTGAAGTGACCTTCGTCGTCAGCATCAGTACAGTGCCCACCATGCAGAAACAGAAAATGCAACCCTACTGGCCACTGCAATGAGGCCAGGACACCTGTTCCTCTGGGGAAATGGCACTGCCCTGTCAGTTAAAAAATATATGGAATGTAGGAGAGGAGAAATCACAGGTTTGGATATGGCCATATGACACAGCTTAATAATATTTTCTCATTGCTTTCTTGTGAACACTGTGCCAAGTTGCTAAAAACCCATTGCCTAGAAAGGAAACTGAGACTCCAAGAGTGTAACCAATTCCCCGTCGTCACAGAGCACCCCTATCATTTTCAGGTTAAAAGCAGCTCATCAGTGACATCCAAAATATGTCGTGATGTGGCCACTGCCCCCAAGGACAGCACAACGAGGATTAAAGCCAAGCCCACCTTCTTCCAAAACCCATATTCCAGTATCTGTCGAAGGATCCAAAACACAGCTGCCAAATAAGCGAATGGGTTTCCTGGGTGGCTCAGTGGTAAAGAACTTGCCTGCCAGTGCAGAAGCTATAAGAGACTCAGGTTTAACTCCTGGGTTGGGAAGATCCCCTGGAGGAGGAAAGGGCAACCCACTCCACTGTTTTTGCCTGGAAAATTCCATGGAGAGAGGAGTCCACAGGGTCACAAAGAGTCGGGCATGACTGAAGTGACAGCACGCACGCAGGCAAACAAGCGAATATAGATATTTCTACCATGCAACATTCTTAAATGATGGGATAAACAGGAAAAAAAGATTTCAGCTAGAACAAGGGAAAGGAAAGAACCAATCGAGGTAATTGGACAAACCTGATGAACAACCAGAGTATTCCAGGTATCACTCACCTGGATCCAGATGGCACTACGAGGATTATTCCAAAGACACACATTCGGGGTACTGACACCTCTTGGAAAATATGGGCCCAGGGAGACTCTACATCTTGGCCCGACAAGGGAATGTGAGAAAGAACACAGCAGCCACTCACTTCCCTGGGTCAATGCGTGCCCTGCTCAGCTCTGCTTTTCTTATGGGAGCAGGGGGTACTCCTCACTATAATAGCAGTGGGGCCATTTCAAGGTTGGTCCCTCCCCTGCTCACCACTGATGGCTGTGACCTGATATCCCGTGCCAGGGCTGGCCTCCAATTACCAGGCACAGAGCCTCGGCACCAGAAGCTGAGCGCCCATCACCAGGGGCGAGTAAATGCCTAACAGGAAGCCTAGCGACCCTTTTGAAGCCCAGAGCTGACTTGACCAGTGTGGATGGTGGTGGAGCTTGGGGGGCAGAATGACACTTCAGCTGTCACTGGGCACAGTCCACACTTCACACTAAGACTCAGTCCCCATTTTACCATCTTCCTCTCCCACCCCAACCAGCCATCATCCTGGGGGACAATATCCTACACAGAGCTGACTCAGCCAGCTGCTATCAGGGTGTTATGAGTAGCGGTTGAGAGTGGAAAAGATCACCTACCTTCATATCCCAGCCTCCAGCCATGACCCGATGTGACTGCTTGATCAAGCTGCTTCTTCCCGCTATGCCCCAGCTCCTCCTCTGTAAAATAGGGATTGTCAGATTGAATGAGAAAATCCATCCAAAGCATTCACCCTGTGTTCAGCATGTTAGTGACCATTTTTACCTCCACATCAGCTGGCATACCCTAGATCTTAAGATCACTCAGAAAGTTTCTAGCCCTGAAATCTTAAAATCAAACATCTGACCACAGCCTTCATCTTCTTAGCAATTCGAATCGCCTGCCATCTTCTGTCTGACCTTACCATGATGCCCAGCCACTTGAGCGGCTCACCTTGCACACACCACCTCTTGGCTTAATCTTTCTCTTCATCCCACTGTTACAATCCATCAGGTCAACCATTCTCTGGGCCCTCAGGCTCCTCAGTGCCTCTGCCACATGCCCAGAAGAACCCAAGTAGGCCCTAAACCAACGGTCCGCCCCAGGGGCTGCCCCGTGGAGTGCCTCCTCATGCTGGAGGTTATGACCCAACCACTGTTAAAAAAAAAAATACATAGGATCTATGTAAAATAAACAGCCAGTGGGAATTTGCTGTATGACTCAGGGAACTCAAACTGGGGCTCTGTGACAACCTAGCTGGTGGGAGATGGGAGGGAGGTTCAAGAGGGAGGGGAGATATGTATGCCTGTGGCGGATTCATGTTGATGTATGGCAGAAACCAACACAATATTGTAAAGCAATTATCTTTCAGTTAAAAATAAGTAAATTTAAAAGTATATATTCACGGGATCTAGGGGAGAAGGAATCAACCGGTTTGGAGGTGGCCATATGCCAGACACTGTGCCAGGCTCTTAATATTTTCTCACTGCTTTTCATGAACACTGTGCCAAATTGTTAAAAACCCCACTGCTCAGAAAAAGAAAACTAAGGATCCAAGAGTATAATCAGTTCCCCCATAGTCACAGAAACACCAATGTATTATCCTATCAACACACCTTGGTTCCCAGGCCAACCCTCCATCGCTCTAAGATCAGCTCCACTGTCCTCAAGAACCAGTCCCACAGCACAGTGCTTGGCTTCCTGCTTCCAAGTGACAATAGAGGGATTAGGTATAAACTCTCTCAAAGTTCTGTGTCACCTCTTGTGCATTTTGAAGCCGCCATCTCTTTTTCTCAGGCCCTCCTCAGGAGACGAGGGGCTTGCTTGCGCCTTCCTCTGCACCAGGCATCCTTCTTGAGTCTCACCCCTCAGTTATCACCTCTATATCCTGTGCTTCCAGGCTTCCCCTTACCAAACACCCCTTCCCCTCAGCATCCACACACACACAGGCTTCTCATACCTTAAAAGAGAAGAAAACCCCTTCGACCCTCTCTGCCCAACTCCTGCCCCTTACAGAGACAAGCTTCTCCAAAGAGCTGCCCACATTCCTCACCCGGCTTCCTCACCTTCACTGGCCGTGAAATTACTCTAAGAAGGTCAATAACAAACCCGCAACTGCACTTGACTTTCTTCTAGTCTTTCCTTCTCCCATCTACTAATTTAAAGTTCCATCAACGCTGACTCTACCTGCTTAATAGCTTTTAAATCCTTCCCAGTTCTCCATCCCACTCTCAGTGCTGTGTTCTGGACTTCCAAATTTGTCCAAAGATTCTAATCTGGCCCCTACTCCAGGCCAGGAGGGAAAACGGGACTGTTACTCTCCTACCTCACCATGCCAACACGGTTCCCACTGTCTCACGGGGCCATACCTGCACTACCATGCCTTGCACAAGAAAGGCCCTTTAGGACCTACAGCGGGGACCTTGAGGGCTAACTAAAGCATGGTGACTGGGAATCTAAAGGGACGTGGGCTCCCCCTCAGTCAGGGCACATATTCATTTCCCTCTTTGGAAACAAAAATAATGCTTTTAGTAAGAGAGAAAAGTAATTTTTTTTAACTTTCAGAGGAAATTCATTAAATGTGACCCAAAGTGGAATACTTTTATAGCGTAATAGAAACATCTTTTCCAGGAACAAATTGTATGCAGTCATTTCTTGAGATGGTTGTCATACAGACAACACCACTTAACAGAGATGCTGAGAGAGGCAACTTCCTTAAGAACCAGATGCCATCTCATAGGATATCTGCAAGTTCGGAATCAAGGGCCCATCCCCCTTCCCACTGCATGCCCAATTGCTGGTTCTAACACTCAACCCTCAGCACCATGACCTAGACAGATGGGGCAGTCATGATTATACTCCTTTCCAGATGAGAACTCTGAAATTTTTTCGAGGGAAGGGGACTTTCCTTAGGTCCCATGTCCAGGAGCAGAACTTGGATTGAAACCTGGTCTCTTGCCACTCTGGCACGGGTGTCTGCCCACAGGACCCCAGGGTCCACGTGGTCCAATATGAGAAGCCCTTTAGGAGCTGGGCTGTCTACGACTCAGCACAGAGGCTGTGATGTCTGCAAAGGCCTGGAGGCCACAGGCAGCCACAAAGATGTGTGACGAGCAGGAAGGTAAGGCAGAGGAGATGATGGTAGGGCCCAAGAAGAGGAGTAGGGATGGGACACCCCCAGCACAGGATGCTCAGGAGGAAGGAGGAAGCAGGAGGAAGCAGAAGCATGTGCCCTGAGCGTGGCCCCATGGGAAATAACCTCACACTCCCTGTTCTGACTTGAGAAGCACTGAGTTCTTCTCTGAGTCAGCAAGTGTTCACACCAGAGGTATTCAGTCCACCCTAGACTGCTAATTCTAACCTTGATTTCCTCACCATCTCTCTGCTGAGCCAGTAAATAATTCCACATCACTGCAGGCCTTTGGCGACCTGGTTAGCTCCAAGGTAAATGACTCCCAACATCCATCCAAGCCAGTGCACAATGCCCTGACACGGTCAGCACAGCCTGCAGTCCAGCATGGACCTCCCCCATCAACATACACACACACACACACACACACACACACACACACACACACACACTTTGCATGACATGCTTTCCCAAGTCATGGTCTTAGAGTCAATGAATGACCAGATTCTCCATGCACCCACTCAATTTCAAGCTGAATCAACTTCAGTCCTGCATTCCAAGCAGCCACAGACCCATGTCTGTCCAGTCCCCCCTGAGACGTCCCCCTCTCCCCAGGCCCCCTCCCTGGGAGGGCTCAGGACCTCCTCCTCTCTCACCTAGAATGTGTCTCCCTGGTTCTCCCTCCCCCAACCTCCATCTGCCCCTCCTTATCACCACCCAAGGTCTCTGGAGGGGCCTCTCTAAAACAAACCATAACCATGTAACTCCTCTGTTTAACCTCCTTCAGGTCCACTGTCCACAGTAAAGCCCAGGCCCCCTCATTATTTACAACTCCAAATCCCAACACTTCAGCATGCTACCCACTGAAGGTTAGTCATTCATCCGTTCATCTACTTAAATGTTGACTGAGTATCTCCTCCACTCCAGGCACAGTTCTAGGCACTTGGGATAAATCAGAAACAATGACTCCTGCTGCCATGGAGCTTACATTCTAGCTGATGGAGAAAAAAATAAGCAATCATAATCAGAAGTGTGTTGATTACACGGCATGCTAGGAGGCGGTAAGTGCTGTTGGAAAAAAAGAAGATGAGTGATGGGGGAAGGAAATCTAGAGCGCAGGGAAGTGACAAGTGTCAGCTAGGTAGTCAGAATCACCTTGACTGAGAAAAGGACACTGAAGCAAAGACTTGAAGCAGTGGGGGTTGTGAGTCTCAAGCATGTCCAGCGAAGACCAGGCCAGGCAGTGGGAGGAGCCAGTGCAAAGGCCCTGAAGAGTGGTGGGGAAACAGCATGGAGGCCAGCGTGGACAGAAGAAAGTGAACAAGAGGCAGAGGAGCGGGAGATGCCATCAGTGAGGGGAAGGAGGCCAGACTACTCTCCTCTGTCGGTCCGCACCCTGCACGTCACGAGCCTCTTCTCTAACATGCTGCTGTGACCATTCTCCCAGCAGGCTGTGTGCTCTCATGCCTCAGTGCTGTGCCTGCATTCTGATGCCACACTTGTCTGACCGCCCATCCTCCTGCACCCCCTCCAGGGGCTCTCACCATCCCACTCCCTCTGCCCCCATCTCCCTTGACCATAAAGTTATGATTGCCCAAAACACACTGGAATGCAATCACCCAGCTCCCTGTCTACACAAGCCTACTCGGCCAAGCTCTTCCAGGACAGAAATCCTATCAGCCCTTTTCTTTCTCTTTCCCTTGGAGGCACTATGGGGCTGGCTACATAATGAATGGACAGAGAGAATGGGCAGCAGGAGCGTAGGAGACAGGAAAGTTGGAAAATACTGCTTTGCCTGAGAACTGAGATTCTCCTGGTGGAACACACACCTAACCTCTTTGAAACTCAGTTTTCTTTAAGATGAATATGACCATCGCAGCTCCAGAGTCAGACATGACCATCCAGAGTCATTCTCTGAGTCAAAAAGAGGGCACACCTTACAGAGTAGAATCCAACCGAGTGCCCAGGATCATCATTACGCTTCTGGGCATTATCTAGAAAATCCTTTGTGAAAGATAAACAGGCCTCTGCTTCCAATTGTGTCCCAGCTGTGTGCCGTTTGTTCCAAGAAAGGCCACGCTTATCCCACAGGAGGACTATCTTACGTGATTTGTGATTTGTTTGCAAGACTCAGCAAGAGGAACCTGACTCCCTGTGGAGAAGAACCTCTGGGTGAAGAATTAGGAGGGTCCTGCTATTGACCCATTCACAGCCCAGTCTAGAAGACGCTGTCTGTCCGCTATAGGAAAGCCAAAGACCCCTCCCACAATTCAAGGCTACCCCCTCAAATTGTCAAAAGGCCTTGTGATAGATAGAGCTCCTGCATGCCACAAGGCAAGTGTTTAAATCTTTTATAAGACAGTCAATGGCCTTTATAAGCCCCTCAGACAAGAATTACACTCTGTCTGAGATGGGCCTGAAAGTCAATGGGGAAATTGATCCTGTCTAGCTGGTACTGTTTCAAGGGAGGAGACTTGCTGGCTGCCTTGGGGACAAAACGTGCCATCTCCTATGTGTCCCCGGGGCCCGGCATGTTACATACTGAGAATACAGAGATGTTGAGGCCCATTTCCGGGCAGAGGTCCAGGCAGCTGTAAGGTCCCACCACAGGAGGACCCCATAGGGCATCGACAAGCGTTAGGGATGGTTATGAAGCGAGTTTACCTTCCCAGGACCGCTCTGATGTCACTGCCTGCACCCCAGGCAGGAAGCAGAAGGATGATAAACGGCCACTGAGCTGGCAGCCACCATCAGTGGGGACGCACACCCACAATGACTTTGCTTTGCTAATGACCCCATTAGCCACTGGATCAAACAAACTGCCTGCGACGCTGCTGTAGTTACTTCTCTGCCAAAACCTATTGGCCTGACACGTACTCATCTGCCAGGGGATGCCAACGTGGGTAGCAAAGAACCTCTGCTGGGATTAGAGGGAGCCTAAGGGCCCTAGGGTGCCCACTCTCCCTCACACAGGCCTGGTCACCCCAAGGATGGCTCCTGTGTCAGGTAAGTGGATGGACTTTGGCAAGGAAGTCAAACAGCCCCCATCCTGAGAGGTGGAGGGAGGTGGCAGAAAAAGCATCCACTTTGGAGTTAGACAGACCTGGGGTTTGAAACCTGGTGTGATGACCCTCCTAACCAAGGGACCTCACAGAAACCTTTACCTGCCCGGGGGCCGTTGCTTCAGTTGCAAGCTGGGAGGATTCCGTCTAGGGGGCAACTGCGGTGATGAAATATGACGGCATATGCCATGTGCAGGGTACTGAGCAGGCCATCATGGCTCTCAGTTCTGCCCAGCAACCAGTGCTGAACCCAGAACCGAGGAGGCAGGAGGAGCCCTCTCCCAGAAGCAAATGGCCTGGATAATGCAAGTGTTGGCCACACAGTTACGCCTGATTCTTCACAACCCCATGGACTGTAACCTCCCAGGCTCCTCTGCCCATGGGATTCTGTAGGCAGGAATACTGAAGTGGGTAGCCATTTCCTTCTCCAGGGGATCTTCCCAACCCAGGGACTGAACCCAGGTTTCCTGCATCCAAGTGGATTCTTTACCGTCTGAGACACCAGGGAAGACATGCACGATGCAACGACCGAGGCAATGCATCCTCAAGCACTGACTAGCAGCCAGATATGAAAGCCCAGGGCTCGCCGTGTATCATCTCCATCCTTCCCTTGTCCCAGTTTTATCAGTCAGAACCCTGAGGCCCAAGGAGTTTTGATTCATCCAGCAAGAGCAAACACTGAGGGTAGGTCAATGGCAGACTTATCCACACCAGATGCCCTCCCAGGGATCAGGCTACCAGCCTGAGCAAGACAGATGCTGCTCCAAGGCCAGGCTGGGGGCAGAGCCCAGACAAGAATCAAGGCCAGTCTCCTGCTGCTAACTGATGGACACTTCTCTGTCCCCTGCCATCTGTCCCAACAGGAAGCATTCCTCAGAGTCACTGCCCACCCACCTCTAAGTGTCCTTTAAATTCCTCCTGACCCACCAGCCTCTTTTACAGTTGAGGTCGTGTTTCTCAGGGCCTCATAGTGAGCCGGGAAAAGGAGCTAAAATCTTGAGACGAAGCTGATAGGATTTCAGGTCGGGGCTGCTTCCTTTGTGGGCTGCTAGTTTTCTGGAACACTGCACTTCATCCCCCAGCACGGTGCTAGCCAGCCAGGTCTATGGTGATCCAGCAACCCGCCATGTGCTGTGGGAGGCAGGTGGGAGGTGAGGGTCTCCATGCCCCTGAGCCATTCAGAAAGATCTGCATCGCCCACCAGGCAAGCTGCCTCATCAGGTTCAGGTAAAGGCTTGGAGGGGAGCAGCAGGCCAGCATCTCTGCTCCGCTTTTTGGTTAAGTGTCACCACTGGTGCTAAGATGGCCAGGTGCCTTTGAACTGAAAGGAGCTTTATTTTAAAAACCCTTCAGGGTGCCACAGAAACAGTCTTTTTCCACATCAGCAGTCTACTCAAGGCAGGCTCGGCCGAGAAGAACAGACAGTGCAGGCGGCTACAGAGGGGGGGTCCAGGAGCAGTGCGGTGGTGTGCTTATTAAGGATGAGGCCAGACGGAAAAGGACAGCAAAGAGCAGCCTCCCTGTTGTCAGACAGGGTCACAGACACACACCAACGAGCAGCTAGAAATGCAGCTCCTCAACCCCACCAAGCGCAAATATCTGGTAGGGCCAGAAGGGGTCTACTGTCTGATGGGGTGAGATAGCACAGATGCAGGCCAGGAGAAACTTAGCTCCTCACATTAAGTATATGGTGCAAGAGGCTTGGAACTCAGCTTCAGCCTTTCCTACTCAAAAAATGGGCAAAGAGCAGAGACTCACGTGCTGAGAGGTGAGGTTTCTATGCTGCTATAAAACTGAAAAGTGTGTTGGTCACTCAATTGTGCCCAACTCTTTGGGACTCCATGGACTGCAGCCCGCCAGGCTCCTCCATCCATAGAATTCTCCAGGCAAGAACACTGGAGTGGGTAAGCCATTCCCTTCTCCAGGGGATCTTCCCGATCCAGGGGTCAAACAAACCCAGGCCTCCTGCCTTGCAGGCAGATTCTTGACCACCTGAGCCCTGCATACAAACAGGTACTCATTTATCATACAGATAGTTCTAACCGTACAGCAGCAACACCAGCACCATGCCAGGTGCTGGGGACTCAGCCATGCGTGGGGCAGGCTTGCTCCCTGCCTTCATGGACTTGAAATTTATCATGGAAAACAAAGTTGGAAGAATGCAATTATAAGAGGGATGGTGGTGGTGGCCTGTTGTGCCCATGAGGCAGGAGCTCTGAAGATGGCAGTGGGACATCTGAGAGGCTAGAGAAGTTAGCCGCACGGCAGGGGAGACTGGTTAAATACACGAGAGTAAGGCAAAGAAATAACTATATTGAGGCTAATGGGAGCTGGGTTTCTAGTTGTCAGATATAGGATTTACAGACGTGAAAAAGATGAGAAGTCAAAGCACTGAGGTTCTAAACTGAAATTGAAGGTATTGGCATAAATTCATCTTTTTAAAACCTCTACAGAAATAGGGACTTCCTGGTGGCCCAGTGGCTAAGACTCTGAACTCCCCATGCAGGCAGTCTGGGTTTGATCCCCCAGGAAAGGGATCTCACATGCTACAACTAAGACTTGGCATAGTCAAATAAATATGCAAGTAAAAATAAAACCTATACAGAAACAGCTATGGAAATGTGCACAGATCAGCTGTTATCAACCAGAAGTAATTTTGTCCCTTGGACGACAACTGGCAACATCTGATGATATTCCGGGTTGTGACTGGTACACGGTGGGTACAGGCAAGTGATGCTGCTATGCCTCCTTTAATGCAAAGGACAGCTTCCATAGCAAAGAGTTATCCCACCAAAAATGTCACTAGTATCCTGACTGAGAAGACCTGATATAGATATCTGTGTGTATACAAAAAAGTGGGTAGATGGGAGATGGATGGACAGATAGACATTGTATATGTGTGCATATATATAATCATATGTAGATTTCCTAGCTTAGTTGGCTGAGTCAAATTAGAAGTAATGACAGCCCAGTCGCTATGAACACATCCACTGCCCAGATCTCAGTTTCTAAATACCATTCTTTACTAAAAGGAAACAGATGTCCCTAGAAAAGATAGTTGCTTCCAGAACTTGGGCAGGAGAAGTACAAGATGAACTTGGAAGATTGTTTTCTGCACCAGAAAGTAAAAGGCCTCAAAGATGATGGGAATATATTCAAAAGGGCACAAAGAGAAAGCATGATGAGTCTCCTACAGGTCACATTTAAGACAATATGAACATTAAAACAAATAATAATAGGGACTTATTTAACCCACTGGATAAAATCTGAATCCATGAGTCCATACTGATATAAACAATAAACTAACAAATTAGAAAGAAGGGAAGCTCTTTCACACAGTGAAATATCAACTAATAAAGGTAGAAAAATTATGAAAATTAAAAATAAAACCACCATTTGATGACCATCATAATGGTGTTGAAATCAAGAGGAAGTATATAAAGATTTCCAGATTTGATAAGGAGCAGGATATCAATATTGCTCTTTACAGCATCAGACTTTACTTGCACCACCAGACGCATCCACAATTGAGCATCATTTCCATTTTGGTCCAGTGACTTCATCCTTTATGCAGCTACTAATAACTGCCCTCCACTCTTCCCCAGTAGCACACTGGACAGGACACCTTCCGACCTAGGGATTCACCTTCAGGTGTCATATCTTTTGTCTTTTCATACTGTCCCATGGGGTTCTCCAGGAAAGAATACTGGAATGGGTTGCCATTTCTTCCTCCACTGGACCACGTTTTGTCAGAACACTTCACTATGACCCATCCATCTTGGGTGGCCCTGTATGCCATAGCTCATAGCTTCACTGAGTTACCAAGTTCCTTTGCCACAACAAGGCTGTGATACCTGAAGGTGATTATCCAGAAAGAATGAAGCAGCTGGGCCAAAGCAGAAATGATGCTTAACTGTGGATGTGTCTGGTGGTGAAAGTGCAATGCTGTAAAGAACAATATTGCATAGGAACCTGGAAGGTTAGGTCCATGAATCAAAGTAAATTGGATGTGGTCAAGCAGGAGATGGTAAGATTGACCATCAGCATCTTAGGAATCAGTGAACTAAAAGGAATGGCAATGGAAAAATTTAATTCAGATGTCTATTATATCTACTACTATGGACAAGAAACCCTTAGAAGAAATGGAGTAACCCTCATAGTCAACAAAAGAGTCTAAAATGCAGTACTTGGGCACAACCTCAAAAACAATAGAATGATCTTGGGTCATTTCCAAGACAAATCATTCAATGTCATGGTAATCCAAATCTATGCCCTGACCACTGATGCTGAAGAACCTGAAGTTGATTGGTTCTATGAAGACCTACAACACCTTTTAGAAGTAACACCAAAAAAAAGCTATCCTTTTCACAACAGAGGACTGGAATGCAAAAGTAGGAAGTCAAGAGATACCTAGAGTAACAGGCAAGTTTGACATTGGAGTACAAAATGAAGCAGGGCCAAAGCTAACCAAGTTTTGTCAAGAGAACACTGGTCATAGCAAACACCTTTCCCAACAACCCACGAGATGACTCTACACATGGCCATCGCCAGATGGTCAGTACCAAAAACAGATCGATTATATTCTTTGCAGCCAAAGATGGAGAAGCTTTATACAATCAGCACAAACAAGACCTCGAGCTGACTCTGGCTCAGATCACAAACTCCATACTGTAAAATTCAGGCTGAACTTGAAGAAAGTAGGGGAAACCACTAGGCCATTCAGGTATGACCTAAATCACATCTCTTATGATTATACAGTGGAGGTGACAAATAGATTCAAGAGATTAGATCTGGTAGACACAGTGCCTGAAGAATGATGGACAGAGGTTCACAACATTATACAGGAAGCAGTGACCAAAACTATTCCCAAGAAAAAGAAATTCAAGAATGCCAAGTGATTTTCTGAGGAGGCTTTACACATAGCTGAGAAAAGAAGTGAAAGGCAAGGGAGAGAGACAAAGATATACCCAACTGAAGATATACCCAATGCAGAGTTCCAATGCAAAGGAATGGCCACTTGTTTCCACCTATTAACATTGCTAAATCTCTTCCAAAATGAGACCTCCCCTTTGATTTTTGCAACTTTATGGTCATAGTGTGAACAAAGTACATGAAAAAGATTCACAGGTTTTCTGAAGTGAAGAATTCTAGTGTGACTCTCTTAGCTGAGCCTCAGTGTTTTGATCCTATTAGGTGAGAGGCAAACAAAAATACCTCAAGATTTTGGATCAGATCACATCACTGCTGCTAAGAAATGGAAGGCAATAGAATGCAACCAGGTCATTTGCAAAAGAGAAACCAAGTCTTATATAGTTGGTGCATCTTATTCAATGTCACACAGCCACTTCATGGCTCAGCTGGGACTTAAAAGTCCTCAACCCTGAGTAATCGGGATTCAGAATGCCTCAGCCTAAAATCATTCACATAGAAGGGTTTGCAGTCACTAGGCTGTAAGCTCACTGAGGGCAGGTCTGCGCACAACCTCCAAGCATTTAGCCTATAGTTGGTGCTCGTAGGTATCTAGTAGGCATATTTTAGGCAAAGAAACTAATGATGTCCAATATTCAGTGGAATTTTAAAAACACCTATGAAATGTCTCTTTCACAACACTTTCATTTGCATTTAAGACAAATTTCTATACAGCCTAGCCCAGACGGGCCCCATGTATGTATTTACCAGACAAAAGATGACTGGTGCTATGATAATTAATCAGCTGGCATTGACTGAAGCTCTTAATGAAATGAAGCATGAACTGTTTGAGAAAGCAATTGAAAACCATCATACATGCCATGAATCATCTCTTGAATGCACATTTATTAAATCAGAATTCATAACTTTGATATTTTATCTAACAGGTTTGTTACCCTTTCGAGACTGTATTGGTGGATAAAAAGACAGATGTTTCCAGAGCTAAATTGGAGGAGGGATGGGGGAGGTAGGAACCAGCCAGACATCAATTAAGGAGAGCAGGCAGCAAAACGCCATTATCCAGTGTTTGGGTTTTGAGCTACTGTCTTGAGATAAAATTCAAAGAAACCTTTGCAAGTGAAAAAGCATGGAGACAGGATGCAATACCAAGGTTTCTGGGGTCTGCCTGAGAGCGGGCAGATGCTGTGATAGTTCAAGAGGCTGTGATCAGTTTGGGGGTCGCAGGTTTGATGGTCATTAAGCTTGAAGCTTAATGTCTTGAAGCTTCAGTCAAACAAGAGTCAGACTAATGCCAGAACTTATTTTCCCTTCCAGAGGGTGTCAGCGAGCTGGAGGGGATCAGAATACTCTCCCATTTTCAGGCTCTTCAAAGACACCTGCTCCTCTCAGCTGAAGCAAATATATATCACATCAATGTCACATCCAATGACTATTGTCCCAGGCACCTCTTTGGGTGATCAAATGAAAGCGGATTGGGAGGCATGTGAAGATGTTTAGCTCCTTTGACTGCTGGCGGCAGTAATTGGCGGATCAAGGTGACATCGTCCCCCACAGCTCACAATTGCAACACTTCTTAGAGTCTCATATTCACAAAAGCAGACCTAGAATCCTTACAGGCAGCCCTCTTGCGCTGAAAGTAAAGGAGCCCTTCCCTTTTAACTGCTTTGACATGATGTGGCCATTCTCCACAGCCTTTCAAGCCCACCCTTTTGCCAGCTGGAATCCCGGTCCAGCCGCTGATTGACATTCCCCAGGAATGTTCTGGCACTTTCCCCTGCACAGAATGACACACATCTAAATGATAACTTTTCTCCACTGTAATCTGATCAGATTCCTGTAACTGCAGCAATAGAGCAATCCCAAGGGTGAACTTGGACATCAACACTTTTAGACGAAAATAACCATCTCAGTCATACACGGTAGCCGTGGCTTCTCCCTTTCATCCGTGTTAAACAAAGGACATTCAATTCCAAAGCCAAAGGAGGAGAAAATGTACATAATTTGTGTAAGGCAAAATCTGCCAATGCATACAACAAACACGAGCTGCCAAGCTCTCATAGTTCTTGCCTTTTAAGAAAGCTGGAAACTAGTGTTCTGTGGGGCACATAGCATCCAACTGGGATCAACTCTGTGCTCAGATGGCAGCGGGGCTGGGGAGGAGCCGCAAGTGACACCAACATTGCTCCACCTCAGCAGCTCTCAAACTGCAGTGTGCATCTCAGCCACCTGGAGAGTGTGTTAAATCGCAGGCTGCTGGGCCCCATCCACGGAGCTTCTGACTCGGGATCTGGGGTGGAGCCCAAGAATCTGTTTCTAACAAGTTCCCAGGGGACGCTGATAGTGCTGGTCCGGGCACAACAACAGTCTGAGAACCATGGCTCTTAGTAAAGCCCCGCTGGCAAGAAAAATGGTACAGATGAGCCCGCATGCAGGGCAGGAATAGAGACACAGACCTAGAGAATGGATATGTGGACACAGAGTGGGAAGGAGAGGGAGGGACAAACTGGGAGAGTAGCACTGACGTATATACACTATTATGTGGAAAACAGATAGCTGGTAGGAAGCTGCTGCAAGTGTATAGCACAGGGAGCTTAGCTTGGTGCTCTGTGAGGACCTAGAGGAGTGGGAGAGGGCGCCAGGCTCAGGAGGGAGGGGATCTATATATTCAAATAGCTGATTCACTTTGTTGTACAGCAGAAACTAACACAACGTTGTAAAGAAATTATACTCCAATAATAAAATTAAAGAAAATACACACACACATTAAAAACCATGCTACTTTCTACAAGACAAGATGGAACTCATGGGTCTGCCAGCCTATGTTCTCATTTTGTTTTAGGGTCTCCAAATAAACAGTCTTGCTTCACAGTGGACACTTGAGCAACATGGATTTGAACTGCATGGATCCACTTACGTGTGGATTTCTTTAAATAGTAAACATGCGTGGTTGTGCTAAGTCGCTTCAGTTGTGTCCGATTCTTTGTGACACTATGGGCTGTAGCCCACCAGGCTGCTCTGCCCATGGGATTCTCCAGGCAAGAACATTGGAGTGGGTTGCCATACCCTCCCCTAGGGGATCTCCCCAGCCCAGGGCATGAACCCACGTCTCTTATGCCTCCTGCACTGGCAGGTGGTTTATACAGTATGGCACAATCTTTGGTTGACTGATTCTACAGATGCAGAACCACAGATATAGAGGAACTGTGTATACAGAGGGTTAACTGTAAATTAAACTCAGATTTTGGACTATAGGGACGATTGGTACCTCTGACCCCTGTGCTGTTCATAAGTCAACTATATTTTTTTAAATTTCTCCTTTGTTATTTTCAGTTATGTATCAGCACTTGGGAAGAATGAAATGGCAACCCACAACAGTGGGTGGCATAGAGTTGCATAGGGTTGCACAGAGTCAGACACGACTGAAGTGACTTAGTATGCATGCATGCACCAGCACTTGAGTTTATTAATATCTGCGGTAAGACAGATCCATCTTCATGGCATTGCTCTTCTTAGGATCACTAGGAGGAGGAAAGCCGCTCGGAGGTCCCCCAGAGCTGCCAAAACACTGGGCTCTAGAGGAAACAGATCAGGGAAGCTGAGACACTTGCCTGAAGCCACAGAGCAGAGGAACTAAGACCCAGGGCTGTTGACACCTGACTCAAGCCCTTCCCTTCAGCTCAGCCCAACCACTTCCCTGGGGCCTATGTTCAAAAACGTGGCTGATTCTAGCAGAGGGATTTTCCATTTACAAGACTGCACCTCCCTAGACCAGCAGTTCTTAATCCTGGTTGGCTATAGTTCAGGATCCTCTGGGGAATGCAAAAAAAAAAAAAAACTACAACAGCAGGCCCCGCTTCAGAGATTTTTGATTCAAACTGCTCTGGGATGGAGCCCAGGCACCGAGTATCTTTATAGCTCCCCTGGTAATTCTTAAGTGTACTTGAGCTTGAGAATTGCTGCTATCGAGAGTGCAGGTTTCTGAAAGGCAGAACATCCACTCCCCACACACAGCTTCTCAAACATCAGTGGGCAATGGATGGACTCCCTCTCAGTAACAAGGCCCTAAGAGATTCTTAGTGAATACACAAAACCCCAAAGCAGCATCTGCTACATCAACTGGAAACAAGTTAGAAATGCATACCCCTCAGTCCTCATTCCAAATGAAGTGACTCAGAGACGGTGGAGGTGGCACCCAGCAATCTACGTTTTAGCAAGCCCACCAAAGACCTGGATGCTACTGACGTATGTGACCACTAAGGACTTCTAGAATAAAGGGACTTGAAACTGATGGAGAAATTTAGTGAGAAACATAAAACCAAAATTACAATCTATTCGAGAGTCAGGACATGTTGCCCAGAAAGGCAGTGGTGGGTAAGGATTGTGGTAGGCGTTCCAGGTGGGGGCAGGCGGGGGAGGGCAGAAGGAGTCTGGCTCCACTGGAACAGATGCTCTGTGGAGAAGTCACTGGGGCCCTGAGGGCAGACACAGGGATGGCGGGTGACCCATGTGTCTAAGAGAAGGGGCTGGGGACAGGAGCCATCACACAGGAGGGTGAAGGGACATCGCCAAGCAAACGGCAAAGGCAGGTCCTTTGGTTATCATGAGAAGACTGTAGGGAAGTGAAGCTAGGAACCAGCAAGGGGTCCTGGGAAACATAAGGACTTTGAAAGGGAAAAAGTGAAAGTGTTAGTCACTCAGTCAGGTCCAACTCTTTGAGACCCCATGGACCATAGCCTGCTGGGATCCTCTGTCCATGGAATTCTCTAGGCAAGAATACAGGAGTGTTCTTCCCTTCTCTAGGGAATCTTCCTGACCCAGGGATCGAACCCAGGTCTCCTGCATTATAGGCAGATTCTTTACCGTCTGAAAAGTCACAGGGACTTTGATATCCTCAAAATCCTGGCTTTGTAGCATACTAGCCATAAGTCCTTGAACAAGAGACTGAGTCCTCTGGATTCCAGGTTCATCGTCTTGGAGATGAGCACAGAAGCTACCTAGTGAGACTGCTAGGAAGTCGCACAGTATGGAAGCAGCTGGCACAGTGCCTACAAAGGGGGCATTGCTCCAACATGACTGCAACTAGTGTTCCAGATGAGGAAACGGTGCCCAGACCCACTGTCCTTACAGTAGAGGGAAGCAGACAGGTAAACGACCCGCAAAACCACAAGGGAGGAAGTGGCCCTGCCAGAGGGGAAAGCAGAAGTGGAGGGTCTTGAGCATCCTTCCTGTACCCGAGTGCCGAGTTCCCAGGCTTGCCCACACAAGCCACTCTCTTGCCACTCTCTTTCTCTTGGGTCCATGTCTACACCCTGAAAGGAGCGAGCTGCGAGTGAGGAGAGACAGGGTGCTACACCCTCTCTGAAGTCCATCTGGCTTCATACTGGTCCAGGGCCACCTGCCCTGCTGACGTGGGAGAGTCAGAAGGTCAGCACGCCATCCCAGACCGCTGTTTCCCCAGCCTCCGTGCCCAAGAATGCTGAACTCAGGGTGGCCAGCAGGAACACTAACGAGCGATATGTTTTTTTTGGAGTATTATTTAAAACATATACATACAAAGTAAAAAAAAAAAAAAAACCCTCCACCTAAAGAAATTAACTTGAAAGCAGACAGAAGCTGCAAAAGGCTCTCTGCCTTCACTTCCGAGCTGAAGGGCCCAGGCTGCCTTTGAAAACAAGCGCCTGCAGCACGTGCGCTCACCCACCTGCGCTCACCCCCGAGAGATGGGAACAAAGCACCGGCCCCACCGCTCACTGATCACATCCCTCAGGAAGGGAGCACTTCAGCATGTCCCATTCGCCAGGCATGGGGAGAGCTGCTTTCCCATAGTCCAGGACCATTTTTTTTTTAATCCAGAAATTAATAACTACTCACCATGTGCCAAGCCTTGTGCTAAACTCTGAGAAACAAAGATGAAGAACTGGGAATGGGGGCTACTCCAGCCAGCCCTCAAGAGATTTACAGACTAGGCTGCTGGAGACCACTGCTCTCACTGAATCCCCACAAGAACACTATTAGGTGGACAGTGCTGTCTTCCCCATTCTGATAAGAACAAGTCCCTCCCTCCACTTTCTAACCCTTAGGATCTCCATCAGTAAAAAAAAAAAATGACTTGATGAAATAAACTCTAGAGTCCCCTCTGTCTCCATCTATGCTTCTAATTGGGTCAAACTCTGGTTTTCAAAGTTAAAACACAGTTCATTGACCCTTGGACAACACACTCTGAACTGCATGTGTCCACTTATATGTGGATCTTTTCCAACAGACTTCCCTGGTGGCTCAGAGGGTAAAGCATCTGTCTACAATGCGGGAGACCCAGGTTTGGTCCCTGGGTTGGGAAGATCCGCTGGAGAAGGAAATGGCAATCCACTCCAGTACTAGTGCCTGGAAAATCCCATGGACAGAGGAGCCTGGTAGGCAACAGTCCATGGGGTCACAAAGAGTCGGACACGACTGAGCAACTTCACTTACTTACTTACTTTCCAACAGTAAATACTATAATAGAACACTATTACAGTATAGTAGCATATTAAATGGAGAAGGCAATGGCACCCCACTCCAGTACTCCTGCCTGGAGAGTCCCAAGGACAGAGGAGCCTGGTGGACTGCAGTCCACGGAGTCGCTAGGAGTCAGACACAACTGAGCAACTTCACTTTCACTTTTCACTCTCCTGCATTGGAGGAAATAGCAACCCACTCCAGTGTTCTTGCCTGGAGAATCCCAGGGACAGGGAGCCTGATGGGCTGCCGTCTATGGGGTTGCACAGAGTTGGACACGACTGAAGCAACTTAGCAGCAGCAGCAGCATATTAAAAAGCAGAGACATCACTTCGCTGACAAAGGTCCATATAGTCAAAGCTATGGTTTTTCCAGCAGTCATGTATGGATGTGAGAGTGGGACCATAAAGAAGGCTGAGCACCAAAGAATTGATGCTTTCAAACTACGGTACTGGAGAAGACTCCTGCGAGTACCTTGGACTGCAAGGAGATCGAACCAGTCAACCCTAAAGAAAATGAACCCTGAATATTCATTGGACGGACTGATGCTGAAGCTCCAATACTTTGGCCACCTGATGTGAACAGCCAATTCATTGGAAAAGACCCTGATGATGGGAAAGATTGAAGGCAGGAGGAGAAGAGGGAGACAGAAGATGAGATGGTTGGATGGTATCACCAACTCAATGCACATGAGTTTGAGCAAGCTCCAAGAGACAGTGAAGGACAGGGAAGCCTGGCATGCTGCAGTCCATGGGGTCACAAAGAGTTGGACATGACTTACGACTGAACAACAATAGCGGTACCAACGGTGGTACACGACCCACAGCTGGCTGAATCTGCATGTATGGAGGAACCATGGACACAGAGGGCCAACTATAAGGTATGGGCAGGTTTCTGGCTGTGAGGAGGGTTTGTACTCCTAACCTCCACGTTGTTCAGGGGTCACCTGTATGCACGTTCATAATCCTTTGGATGTTAAAGCCAATTCATCCGATTCTGTCATTTGAGACCCAGAGAGCGAAAGGGAATTGCGTGAGGTCACACAACAAAATTGACACAACAGAGACTTTGAAGGTGAGGTTTCTTAACGCTGGAGTCTTTACATTTTTAAACCCAGACATATATACACACCTAAACACCTAGAACAGTGTCATTGGTCTTAGTTCTTTTTTCCTGCTAACGAAAGCAGCACTAGAGGGAGAAAAAGTGCCATCCTCCAGCCCCACCCATCTCCCAGCCCCACCCACTCCCAGCCCCACCCCACTCCCAGCCCCACCCATCCTACAGCCCCACCCACTCCCAGCCCCACCCACTCCCAGCCCCACCCATCCTCCAGCCCCACCCACTCCCAGCCCCACCCATCCTCCAGCCCCACCCACTCCCAGCCCCACCCACTCCCAGCCCAGCTCTGCTGCTTTGAGGGGGGTGCCTAGGGGAACCGCTGGGAAACTTCACCCAGTCGACAGAAATCTCAACCCTCCCCAAGGGAGGCAACGGGACCAGGGCTCATTGAAGTTTAACAGAGAAAGCCGCCTCTTCCATTTCCCAGCCACAGACAGGGAAGGAGTCAAAAGAAGGCTGTAAATCAGCCGCCACATAATCACTCTTTCTGAGAGTTTGCTTGTAATTAGTCTATATTCATGGTGCTGTGTGGGTAGAGGAATCTGCACCCAAGGAAACTCTGAGAACCAGTGGGTTTGCTTCCAGTGAATGATGTGCAGAAACCATATGCCAAGTGGCAGGCAGCTGGGCTCCCCCGAGGAGAGCAGTGAGAGAGTCTAAGGCCGTTACATGCACACACACATGCCTCGATACCACCTTTCCTGCTTCCCCTGGACACATACCACCTTGGTGGACACCTGCTGTCTATTATTTACCACCGCAGCTGATGCGTTTTTCTGTCTCCACCATCTGCCCGATTCCTGGTACAAGGTTCACATTCAAGAAATGTTTGCTAGCTGATTCAATGAGTCAAACCAAGTAATTGGGAGGTTTTCTATCAGTCGTGTATTTTGTCAGGATTTTTTTTTGTTTGTTTTTTTGCCTCTCTACTATGGCCTAAGATGATAATTCTCAATTCTGTCATCAAAATCATATTCAGAAGCTGATTTGATGAGTGGGGATGCAGTCTGGGTATTTGTGGACTGATATAGCAGCATCACCCAGGGAACTCTGACAATGTACTGATAATAGGAGCCACATTCCAGATGGTCCCTATATGGAATGACCTACAGATTTCTCAGGTAGTGGTTCTTTAAACTGTAGCTCCTCAGAAGGATGGCCTCAACAGCACAGGAGTACTTGCTAGAAATATGACTCCTCGGGCCCCCTTCCAGATTTACTAAAAAGAATCCCCATGGATGTTCTTTTGGGTTTTTTCCACCCAACAAGCCCTCCAGGTGACTCTGGTATGCCAGAATGTGAGAACCTCTGCACTGGAGCAATAGAGGCCAGCTGATTTTCCCCTGATAGACTGGACCCCATCATGGGGAGAGGGGGCAAGTTTCCCCACTTTCACTCAGAGCCTGAAATACAGAATGTATCGCTCAGGACTGCAGGAGCCTTGGCAGCTCCAGGGCACCTGTCACTGTTCTCCCGTTCTAAAAATTGCTACATCTGTACATGCACGAGCTAATAAAAATGTCTTTGCCCCAGGTTGAGAGCTTCATTACACACTGTCATGTGCCCTGATTCTTCTCTCGCCAGTGCCATCGTGTGCACAGCAGGGCAGGCAGATGATATCCTAGCTGGTCCCACTCCTGCCCTAAGCCAATCAGGACACCTCAAGCCGATCAAGATGCCTCGGGCCAAGCAGGACAGGCCATACAGCCTCCATCACCTTCCACCGGCTCTCTGGGCAGCTCCTTCATCCTTAGGGTTCTGCCTCTTCACTTGTTCTTTTCATTCATGGTCTACTCCCTCGCCTCCAAGCCTCCGCTCCAGTCTCAGGATCCTATAGCCGGTGTTTGGAAATTTATCCAAAGGCCAGCCCCCACCAAGGGACCAAGTCCCACCAGCTCAGCCTCAGGAAGAAACCCCAGGGAAGCTCAATGACTTGCAGTAGAGACAAACGGTTGAGGGGTGGGGCTCCCCTCAGAAAGACCCAGTGGAAGAGCAGGGCCAGCAAGAGGAGTTGATAGTTCTCCCAGGCCCTTGTACAATGCGTATCAGGGAAGGAAAGCAGAAGGGAGGCTCCTCCCTGGCATAAATGGAAGAGCACATGCATTGCTCCATCCAGTACTTGGGGTCTCATCTCGAATCCAAAGGGGCCAGTCAGGAAAAGTGCAAGCATAACACATACTTAACTGGGCAGCGTGACTGGGAAATCTCAAGACCTTGTACTTGGGGGAACCCCCAAGCCAATGGAGGAGGCCCTTGGGCTGGGAAAGCATAGAGAGAAAACAGAGAGGAAGCACAGAGGAAGATAAAGGACCAAAAGAAGCTGTGACAAGGACAGTCAGAGAAACAACAACGTAACAGCTGACGTCTGCCCAGCCGCGCTACATGCCAGGCACTAGGCTAGCGTGTTCACTCCTCCAAACAGCCTCACAAGGAGGCTTCTATGATGGGAGCCACGGCAAAAGAAACCTGACGAAAGACACACAGCAGACAGGAAGGTCTGTGTACGATTCTGTGATGGGGGCCCTGATCCTGCTCCAGATGGTTCTCTGGCCAGTATCTCTCTCCAGTGCAAGCCCCTCGGTGTCTGGGTCTCTCTGAGCAGAAAGGCATGAACACCCAGCCCCGCTATGTTGTTGCAAGGATTAAATGCATCAACTGACTTGTAGGAAACCTAGCAAAGCTCAGTCAGTGCTGGTTGTGAAGAGAAGACAGATGATGATGACAAGGAGATGTTGAGATGTTTTCATTCACTAGATAAGCCTCAGCTGCCAGCCAGACCTGGCATCTCATCAGCATTCAGAAAGCCTGCTTGGTTGAAGGCGTGTGGGCAGGAAAGAAGGTTTGAAGATCTGCGGAGCCCCAGTTTGAAGATCAGCCCCAGTCTTCCCCACTCGGGGGCCCTGAGCTCCATCATGGTCTGGCCAGCCTCACAGAGGATGGCTGACACCCTTGTCACTGGCAGGACCCATGTTAATGTCCTCATCTCATATGTGCGGTGTCTTCTCCGTCTGCCTGCCTCCTTCCTTGAGCCCTGCCTTCAGGGAAATGTTTTCCTCTCAACCAGGAATCATCAAACAGCTTCTTACCACGACAGAGCCTTGAGATCACAGCACAGCGGCAGAATCAAATCATCCTGCAGGGGCCCCAGAAGAAGGTCAAACTGCCCTCCTTACCCCCACTAGAAACACTCGCGGACTCGCAGCTGGCTGAGACGACTGTCATTCCTCACTTGAAAAACAGAAGTAATGAGTGCTCCCCAGCTGGGTGTTGTGAGCAGTAAGTGAGCAAGGGTGTGAAGGTTCACCCCTTCCTCCTCCACCCTTTAACCATGCAATCATGGGCATAGATACAGTTTCACTTGATTACCCCACCATCCAGCCCAGTGAGCTACCTCCAGACTCCCTCTTCACCCTGGTCTGGGCCCCGGGACACTGCACTGTCCGAACGATATCACTCAAGGTCCATCCCGTGGGAGATGCCAAGAGATAGGAGTGCAGAAGAGAGTGGAGCGAGGCTATGACTCCCAGATCTGACCCCAACCACTCTGGTCCTGAAAGCCTCGGCTTCCGTCCTGACCCTCATCTACACTGACAGGTGCTTCTAGGTCCTGGAGCATCCTCTCTCCTTCTTGTTCAGGTCCGGGATGGTCTCCAGTGCTGCCCCAAACCGCTTCCCTGTCCCTTGCTCATTTTCCCTTAACCATCCCTGAACTGCTATAACTAATCCACTTATTGACCGATCGATTTTTCCATTTGAGAGCACCATCTGCTTCCTTCCATCTGCTTCCTTCAGAGACCCTGACCAATGGCCCAGGCTCCTCTGTGGGTTCACAGCGTTGGCCAACATTAGAAGCACATCCTTCGAGACTCCCCATTTCCAAGAATCCTCCCCAGATCACCCTAAAAATACATCTCTGGACTGACTTTCTGCACACCATTTAGCCTGTGCCATCCTCTCCCTCTCCCTCCAGACATCAATCCACCCCCGAGACTCTGCTCACCAGCCCAGGGTGGGTGCAAGCTCTCCCTAAACCCCCTCTGTACTTCCCTCAACAGCTAGCACAAGCCGTTATGTCCTCAGAAGTTTGAGAGACCAGTAAACATTCCCTCCCTTGCTCACACCCAGAGAACATCACTTCAGCACTTTTGTTTGAAACACCAGCAGTTTTTCACACTGACCTTTTCTCAATCCACGACTCTCAAGAGGGGCTGGCCTGGGGATGTGCCTGCCATGGTCTCTCCCCGACAGTCCACCAGGGAATGCAGAGCAACACAGAAGGCTGAGCCTCAGTTAAGAATATCTGCCCCATCCCCTCATTTTGCCAATGGAGAAGTAGAGACAAGATTGCTTAAGAGATTTCTCAAAACCCACAGGTGAGTTTATACGTGGAGACAGACCAGCCCCACTGCCTTCAAGGAGCCCTGACATGCGGTCTTGTAGAGAGACCCTCACATATCTTGGCGCTTCTTTGTGACGAAGGTGCCCAGAAATGTGCTCTGGAATTTTATGAAGCTGGAGGAATAAGATGCTGCAGCTTCCTGGAGGGTCTGATCTCTGCCAGGTTTCAGGGATGAAGAGTAAAGAAATTACGTGCACACAGAGCTGAAACTAGGGCAAGGGCAGTGAGGCACTAGACTCAGGTGCAAACTTTAAAGGGGCCAAAATATTCGGTAATCAAGATAAAGAATATCTTAATGTGATATTTCTTGAGACTGAAGTTCATGCCAAGAGATCCATGACAGACAATCACAGTTTTAAATAAAGATCAGATTTGCTCCTGCACTGGCACAAGCCTGCCTCACTTGCCTCACCCTAAACTAGCCCTCTGGCCATTTCTGTCTTTGCCCAACCTCTCACTCGGGGCATACAGCTCCTTTCCATCCAAGAGTGTCCACGTCGTCAGCCTGCAGCAGGAATTTTCTGCACTGGGCCAGTCAGCACCCATTCTTGAGTCAACTACACATGAGGCTGTCAAAGGCCTTCCAAGGCAGTGTGACTAATAGGATGTTTGTGATTGAAAAGTGCAGAAAGAGCTCTCAGCAATCCGCTGTCCTTAATTACATGGAGCAAACACCTCCTCAAGGACAGCCACAGAAGCCTGTGTCCATCTTTGCTCCCAGCCTTCCTTCCTGCCCACTGCTCAGCACAGAGAAGGAAGAAGCCAATATCTGCTCAAGGAATAAGCAAAAAGACCCTCAAGTCTACCTGCCCGGGATGATGGGACTATGCCTGACTCTGTAGCATCGATTTCTAACTTATACTCCTGGTCCCAGATTCCTCTTACAAACCTGTGTGCTGTGTTTATTTTGAAATACCCATGTGCTTCCGAATTGTGGATCAGCTCGGGAGAGGCCATGCCTCCCGGTGGGCCTCCAGTCAAGTGTAGGGGAGCTTCAGGCCTGAATGGACACTGACTTCTCAGGGGAGGCCCAAGGGACTGGAGGCCAGAGGGCTGGAGGCCTAGATTATCATTCAGGGCACAGTGTCTATTCCTGTTCCTTTCCCTCCATGAGCCACACCTTCCTCCCCTTCTGGCCTCCCTGCCTCCAGTCTGGCCCAGACAATTTCCCTTCCTCAGAAAAGTCTTTGCCAAGCACTTCCAGGTCCTGCCTTGACTTTACAGAACGACCCCGGTATTGGAGGCCTTCTCTGATCTCATCCCTCTCGCCCAAACAGATACGCTTCTGAATGTTCCCCGGATTGAAATCTCCATACAGATTCAAGGACCTCTGCAGGCAGACCTATCTCTTTTCCAGCACAACCCTCATCCACCCCCTGGGCCCACACCCACTTCCATACACACACTTTCTCTCTCTCATTCAGGTTTATCTAACATCAGTTGAAAGCCTACTGTGTGCCTTGGAGAGGGAACAAACAGCTTCACTGAGAACTTATCACATGCCGGGTCTTTATTTAGTCTCCTTCCATCTTGAAACTCATTTCATCCTGTTGTGGAGACGTTATTATTACTCCCAGTTATTATAACTACACAGTTATAATATAATTATTTAATAACTATGTATCACATGATATAATAGTATAATATAATGATGTAATATAACATGTACAATACATATAATTATTATTCTTCAATAATAATAATAATTACTGGTTGTTATCATTACATATTAAAGTTAACAGAGGCCAAGAGAGGCTAAACAGCCCACCTGGGAGAACTCAGCATTCACCCAGTCTCCTAACTTTCCACTACAGCCTCTAATCCCCTGTCCACCTGTCCAAACTCAGCCCATCCAGACAATAGCCCATATCTGCACGGCTGCTATCTGCGTTCATCAGGGCTCTACCAGGGAAAAAGGATGGTGACACACTCCAACAGGTTATGAGGGAGACTTGGATAAAGCGCCTGTTCACATAGGTATAGGGAAAGACAGCAGAGATGCTCCGGGAAGGACCCCAGGGCTTGTGACCAGGAGGAGGGAGGGAAGGGATGTTCCCAGAACTCAGCTAGAACTGGACAGAACGGGCTGTGTTGCAAAGGGTTCCGTGACTTTATGTCAATAGACGCAGTTAGTTCTTAGGCTCGCGTGGGCAAGGAGCTCACTCTCCTCCCATCCCCCACCTCCTCTCTGATCCCACCATTGACCAAAATTGATAGGAAGCCAGAGGGCAACAGGGCAAAATGATGCTCCAGAAAGATCAGTCTCCCAAGCCAGAAAGCCAGGGGCATTCACTCCTGTCTGGGTGAGAAGTAGTTCCCAAACCAAAACACAGTTCATGGAAGTCCCATCAGCCACTGAGTCACTGCAGGGTAAAGTCAACTGGACCATCCTCTCACCTGAGTCCTTGGCCATCAGGCTCCAGTCTGGAATCACAGGTTCTTTATCTATCGCCCACCCCACCTCCCCTGACCCTCGGCTGGCGAGGGCTCTTTACCTTGAAGGTGAACCAAGCCTCGTTTCTCTGGAGTCCTCGGTGGTCTGGTTCTGACTGGGGGCCACAGTCAGGCTGGCCAGGACTTTGGGATAGGGAGTATGGGCGGTGCCCCAGCAAACCCCCTGGGTTCCAAGCATAATCTCCCTGCCCACCTCCTGTGCTGCAGCAGCAACACAACTGGGCATGGAACTGAGGTCACTCTCCTAGGGCCAGTTCAGGGACCCCCTACTGTGCCTGCTGTTTTAGCAGCACAAGGAACCCCAAAGTCCAAGAGATGTTTTAGCTTCCTGTTCCTAAAATCCAGCTGTGTTTCCTGGTGGAACAATTCCTTTCTTGGGTACTGGTACCTCTCAGTTTAGAATGATAATAAGTTCTACTCAGAATAGAGCTGTGTTTAAATAAATGACCACACTTAACTCTCAGTACAGCCTTGTCAGATGAACGCCCATTATCCCAGTCTGTGAAGGAGAAGACAGAGGCTCAGAGCAAGGGATTAATTTTCCCAAATGAAACACAGAGGAACCATCTGGCCATTGGTGTGGAACTCTAAAGCTGCCTTTACAGGACTCAGTCCAGTGGCTAAGACTCCAGTCTCCCAGTGCAGGCGGCTTGGGTTCGATCCCTGGTCAGAGAACCAGATCCCACATGCCACAAGTAAGAGTTCACATGCCGCAACTAAGAACTGGCACAGCCAAATAAATAAAAATAAAATGTGCTAAATTAAAAATAAGGTTGCCTTCACGCTGGCACTGGTTGCGTTCACCTTGCAAGTGAGAGATGCATATGCGCATGCCCAGACAGAAAGACAGACAGCTTTTTGGACTTTTAGGTGCCATAATCCACCTCCTTCCCTGCCATTTCATCAGCAGGCCCACACACTGCAGAACCATGCGAGCAAAACATTCCCTTTATTGCCTGCCAGGTGCCTGGTGCCTCGGGATTCCTCTTCTGGACTGATCAAACTCAGCCAATCATAGGAAAGAGGTTCCTGTTGAAAAAGCTGCAGCCCCCTTCGGCTCCCTGACTGCACCGCCCCCCACCCCCCCAATGCTGGGAGGTCAAGACCGATGAGGGCGGGCGCCTCTCTGGAGCCAGGTCTAATCAGAGATACAGCCTCCAGATGAATCACCTTTGCAAGGCCTCCTTGCCATGCTCCTTCGAATTAAAAGAGCTCCCTCTACTAATATATTAATTAAAATGAAATATTAATAAGCTGACCTCTATTATTTATCGGCTGTTTGGGGAGAAAAGAAAAATATCGAGATCCGAAGAGAAATCAATTTCCCCAGAACCGACCTTCCCTGAGCAGACTGATTCGTGTCACATAATAAAGAGATAAGCTTATCGGCTGCATCAGTTCAAAGACGTGTGCTGTAAATGTTGATTTTGAACCAATAAGAAGATTATAAGCACTGTCATAAAATATCTTTCCGGGATGTAAATTATTCAAAGCCCTCCGTGGGCAGACACAGTGTCTCATGCCTCAGTGATCCCCGTTCTCTGCAATACATTTCACTTATTAAAGTCAGAGAGGGCCTCTGTTGATAAAGGCCCCTAAATAAATGATAACCTTCATCTCCATCTTCTAAATTATTTCCACGACTAGAATTCGGAATGTTTGTGCCAGAGGTGCCAGGAAGTACTGCCTTCTTGAGTGATGTGTATGTCTTCACTGGGAAGCTCGGTTCAGGTAAGGGCTGAACCCCTAGATTCTTGGAGCCGGGCAGTGGCTCCAGCAATGCATACAACCCTGGGGGCTCACCTTTACAAGGAGGGAAGGGGTGATGCAAGATGGAAGGGACAATGTGATGAAAAGGCCTGGACCCCTAACCTGCCTCGCTAGTCAGGCTGAGTTTGAGTTGGACAACCAGCTCCAAAAGTGAGTCTCTTGTTATAGGGAGGTGGGTATAATATGTGTGCCCACCAGGCACAGGGTCTGGCTCACAGCAGGTTCTCAATCAATGTTAACCAGGTCAATGACCATGGTAGGGACCTCATGGGGAACACTGCTCCTCATGCCCTCAAGACCTCCTGGAGCCTCATTGAGTTTCCTGGCTACTCTGCCTGCCCTGGCAGGTACCTACAGCAAGCCCACCCTGGACTCATCTCTGGCCTTTGTTCACGTAAAAGTCAGATCATCCTGTGTGCATGTGTGTGTGCTAAGTCACTTCAGTTGTGTCTGACTTTTCACAACGCTATGGACTATAGCCTGCCAGCCTCCTCTGTCCAAGGCATTCTCTAGGCAAGAACACTAGAGTGGGTTGCCAGGCCTTCCTCCAGGGGATCTTCCCCACCCCAGGATCGAACTTGAACCTCTTGTATCACAGGCGGATGTTTTACTGCCAAGCCACCAAGGAATCCCTGGATCATCCCTATCCATTCTTTAAGGCCCAATTCAAATGCCACCTCCTCCATGAAGTAGCCCACGATTTCCTCACTTGGGTTCTTTTCTTTTCATCCTTCCTCAAATGTTTGTGGCATGCCCATCCTGTACTAAGCAGTGACTACAGTTCTTTCCAGGCAACATCTTATGCAATTTTCATTACTACCCTGCAAGTCTTACTGCCCATATTTGATAGAAGAAACATTAGGCTCAAGAGATTAAGTGTCTTGTTCAAAGTCACACATTAAGTAAGTGAGGCAGCCAAGATGCAAACCAAGTTTGGCCAGAATCCAAAGCCCATCCTCTTTCCTTTCTTTTCCATTGACTGCCCTGCTGCTGGACTCAGAGCTCAGTGCTTCTTGTCTGGGCTTCAGTTTCCCCCCTGCTCATGCCTCAGTTCTACGAGAATGGGCCCGTATCCCCACAGCATCATTCAGCCTCCCACATGGAGCCCTCAGGCCAGGTGCGGCACAGGGCCCAGAGCTCGTCATGGACACTCCATCTGCCTGGCAGCTCCATCTGGACTCCCAGCTGGACCAGCCCCCTGTCACTCTCCAGACCCCAGTCCCCTGCCGGCCACCTCCAATCCAGGCCTAGGATGACAGCAGTAATCACATCCACTTCTCCATTCACCATTCTATTCCTCAGTTTCTTCACCTATAAAATGGGGATAAAGAGCAGTACCTATTCTAGCAGCAGTTGTGCAGATCAAATGAGATCACAAATGTAGAAGGTTTTGAACATGCTTGGCACATAGAGTTCATATTATTGCTGTGACCTTAAAGGTTTCTGAGGACTTGGTTCTGACTCCCTAGTCACGCGCTCCCCACACAGCACTGAGCATTGTGCATCCTGAGAGCAGAAAGCTTGTCATACAGTAGACAGTCTGAGGATTGTGAGTTGCTGGTAAATTCTTTCATGCTATCCAAAGCACTGGCTAATTAGCATTGGGTGCTGCTGCATGGGAGACAGGAGGGGGCTGGGCCGTGCAATCAGGGAGGGGGTTGAATCCTGCCTGTGACACCTTCCAGCAGACAGTCCTGGAGGAGTCACTCAATCCTCACCTGAGCCTCTACTTTCACATCTATAAAATGGGGCTTCGGGACAGGGCTAGATGCCAAAGCTGCTGGGGCTCTGTAACTAGAAAGAGAATATGTCCCCAAAGTGTCCAGTGCAAACCAGGGCCACTGCGAATGCTCACTCCCCGTCCTCTCCTCTGCTGATTCCTTTCCTTCTCTTTTCCTTACCAACTGCCTGCCTATGGGTCTCCTGTGACTGCATCTTTCGGCATGAAGATCATTGATGATGCACTATATTCCGCTATCTGCCAGTGTGTTCAGGGTTTCATGTGTTGACCCATTAATCACCTTGACCTTATCTTTCCTAGGGGGCGGGAGTCAGTAATAAATGCTTCAGAAACAGGGATTGGGGCTGCCTCACCTTGAGTGACAGTAGCTGCTTCGACAGGTCCCATAAATGCCCATGGAAGGAATATTCCTATCAACCATGAAACTAAATATTTGGCAAAAGGAGATCTCTAAACCAAGCCATAAAACGCTTGACTCCCTCCGTGCTATGCAGGTTATATCCGTTATTCTCACCCAGTAGTTGAAAAGCAAAACGGTGGTTCACTGTGATGATACCAAACCCAGAAATAATTGCCTCACAAAAAAGCTTTACACGCTCCCATATGCACAACATATAACACACACAATAAAACATCCAAGAAATGCTGGCAGTGTGCACAGAGATTGCAAATTTCCTTGAAAATGCATCCAAAAGAATGGGCACTCTGAATTACCTACTGCCCGTAACACAGACAGCATTTGATAAATTTTGCTCCCAGAGCAATCCTGCCTTGTCAAGAGATGACAATCAGACATGCGAAATAAGTGCTATGTATGAATTTTGCAGAAGTTATCACTTTGGGAAAACAGAAACCAAAACAAATTGAGAAATCATATAAATAATTACTCTGAGCTTCAACTCTAACATGAAGAAGGAAGAAACATGAGCAGAAATGCTAATTAATATGACTGTTTAATTATAGGGGAACAAATTAATAAACCGGAGTACCGCAGCTTTGCAGCAGGCAGCTCATCTCTGCATGTGACCCCAGAGGTGTGGGCACATTGGGGAAAGGCTTCGGGTTTCCTTTGCCAGGTGCCCAGCTGGAATGGCATCAGGAAAGAGGAAGGCTAAGCCCCAGTGAGGAGGATCCAGTCCTCCCAGCCCTCTTCTCTCTGCCCAGACACCATGGGCCCTCATCAACATTAGCAAAGGCCAGCATCCACCGTGGCACCTCCTCTAATTAGCACATCATTCCTCATGCATCGACGAAGGCCTAGTCACAACAAGCTGAGGACAAAATACAAGCCAACACGACTAAGGGGCAGGATTTCTTAAATAGTTACTGTATGCCAAGCTCTCCTTCTTACTGTTTTCATTTCTAGTTTCCCAAAGTATCACTTCTGAAAAATCCATTTATGCTAATTGCTTGACACATCTGATTGTCAGTTCTTGACAAGGCAGAAGGGCTCTGGGAAGAAAAGATGCATATATACCACTGAAATCAGATGGATGGTGTAATCTACATTAAAGCCATCATTCCATCATAGTGCTGGGAAAATTGAGGTTCCAAACATCAGCTAATCTGATTTTGCCAGAACCACAGGACTGAAAGACAAAAGTTTCTGGATTTAAAACTCTGGGCTTTTGAATTCAAACTCTGTGCACTTTTAAATATAGTAAGCTTCCTTCTAGAAAGTAAAACTGCTTCCATCTCTGATCTTCCAGTTATAGCTTTTATTTGATTTTTTTTTTTTCATTCAGTAAACTCACTCAAGTACATACTATGTGCCAGTTTTGGACTATGTTCTCAGAATACAATGGGGAGCAACAGTGGATCCAGAACCTACTTTCAAGAAGTTTACATAAGCAGTAAGGGAGAATGACGTAGATAAAATAATCACATAGAGGGGGGGAAAAAAAAAAAACAGATTTCCCGAGCTTTCGATCAGGGGCACAGAGAAACAGGGCTAGGAGAACTTACAACAGTGAAGGTCGACTGGGCAGGAAAACCTCCTCTGAAGAAGCAATGGTTGAAGTGTGATCTGAAAGCTGACTGTGAATATATAATACATACATAGAGAGAAAGACATACATGAATATAGGAGAATTTTCTATACTTGCTCTCTGGTTTCTTCCCATCCACTAACTCCCTCAACCTGCTCCAACCTAAGGTGTCCTCTGCTCCTATTCTGACGTAGAAGTCCATGTGATAAGTTTCATGGACATTTTCAATCTTCAACTTACTTGAGCCTTCAGACATTGTAGACAGAGTCGATCAGTCCCTTCTTGAAATCATCTCCTACTGCCTTCTGACTCAGAAATTTACTGGTTTTCCTCCTGTCTCTCTGATTCTCCCTGAAAACTGCCATTACTTCAATATTCTCCTCTAAGAGGTCCTCAAGCCCTGATCTTGGGCTCTCTTATTTCATATACAAACTCATCCATGCCACATTATTCACACTCTGCTATATTTCTACCACAGCATTCGTCTGCTGTCTTCTGTCTCAAATCTGTGTCTCTAGCCCCAACCTTTCTTCTAGAACCCAGATCTGTGTTTCCAAACTGCCTGATGGACAGCAGACCTTGGATGTCTCAAAGGCACCTGAAACTCAGTGCAACTAAAACATCTTGGATCCCAACTCCATCTCAGCACCGTTTATCCAATTCAAAAGCCAGAACACCCATGATCTCTTCTCTTCTCTTCCCTGCCTCATAAGATAGACTGGATGATAGTCCCCAAAGATGTCCCTGGAACTGGTGAACCTGTATTACCTTACTGGCAAAGGGATATTGAAGATGTGATGAAAGAATCTTAAAGTATCTTCAGTCTCAAGACAGAGAGATCATCCTGGATTATCAAGGTGAGCCCTAAATGTAATCACAAGAGTCCATACAAGAGGGAGGCAGAGGGAGACGTGGTGACAGAGGAGGACAGGGTCATGTGATGATGGAAGCTGAGATTGGACTGATGCAGCTACAAGCCCGGAAGAGCCAGCAGTCACTAGAATATAGAAGAGGAAAGAAACAGATTCTCTCCTGGATCCTCAAGAAGAACCAGCCCTGCCAAGCCTTTGATTTCTAGCCCTTTGAGACTTATTTCTACTTCTGGACATCGGGACTGAAATAGAACAAATTGCTATTCTTTTAAGCCCTAAGTGTGTGGTAATTTGTTATAGCAGCAATAGAAAATGAATACACTCTACTATAACATATATACTACCAAGTCTTGATTTTCCTATCTGAAAGTTCTCAGATGCATCTGCCTTTCTCCATCTCTATAGGCCGTTTCCTGGGAACAATTTCCATAATCTCTCAAATGGGCAGGTGCCACAGCCTCTGGCTTTCCATGGTTTCCAGGATTAAAAAAAAAAAAAAATTGTTGGCATGGCCCACATGAACTTGCTTGTCCTGGTCCCTGTCTCTTATCTCAGGCTTATCTTGCACACCAGAAAATGCTGGATTTCTTTCAGTCTTGCTGCTGCTGTTGCTGCTGCTAAGTTGCTTCAGTCGTGTCCGACTGTGCAACCCTACAGATGGCAGCCCACTATGCTCCTCCATCCCTGGGCAAGAATACTGGAGTGGGTTGCCATTTCCTTCTCCAATGCATGAAAGTGAAAAGTAAAAGTGAAGTAGCTCAGTTGTGTCTGACCCCTAGTGACCCCATGGACTGCAGCCTACCAGGCTCCTCTGTCCATGGGATTTTCCAGGCCAGAGTACTGGAGTGGGGTGCCATTGCTTTCAGTCCTGGGAGGATACTAATCCCTTGCCCACCCCAGGGCTTCTGCACAACCTTCTTCCTTGGCATGGAATGCTTGTTAACTTCAGATCATAGCTGAAATGTGATCATAGTCTTTCTGATCTCCCAGACTGGGTCTATCCATCATATACAAAGAGTGCAATTTTACATTAACGTGCCAGACTGTAAAATTAGACAATAGGATGGTTTACATCTAACTCCCCAGCGAGCTAGCAAGTTCTCAGAGAAGAAGGTGAGAGCAGGGTAATGGCTGGTTTTGTCCACCGCACCTGCAATACACTTGGCAAAGAACAAGTACTCAACAGATATGTCTGAATGACTCCCAGTACCAAGGGGGGTGTCTTTGGGCATCTACGTAGATAGGGTTGATGGTCTCAATCCTTGGCTTGTTCCGTCCCTTCTAGACATGCAGTTGGAGAAAGGGGCAGAGGGTCCTCATAAGGAGGACCTGACCAGCAATGGCCAAGTAAACTCCAGAAGGAGAACTTCACTCTCCTCGGTGCCATCTTCTTCTGAAAACGGATTCTGGGTAGGGTTATTGTTAATTTAGTATCACAGGAGAGAATGTGGTGAGTTTTCCTTTGCCACTTAGCCTATCCTCTCTCTGATTCCAGCCCTGTAAAGTTTCCTTGGCCATTTTTCCTCCAGTTTCTTAGATGAAAGCACTTTGGAAATGATCTAATACTAGACCAGGGTCTTTAAATAGCTCCCTGTGCCCTGCAGTTCACCTGAAGGCTCAGCACAGACCACATGGGGTTAGAGGTGGCTCTACAATCAACCAAGGGGCTCCTCTTTCTCTATTTTATACACTGGGATGCCACAGAGAAATTTTTGTAAAAGCTTTTTGTGACTAGAAAGAAAAAATTTTTGTAGAAACCACGATTATGTTATTTGTACCACCCTTTGTAAGTACAGATCAGAAAATGGCTCTAGGAGCTTAAGTGACCTGCTCAAGATCACAGACCTAGTAGAGGACAGAACTTGGACTCACGTCCAAAACATGGGACTTTATGCAAGCCATGGAGTGATGGTGTGAGCCAATTTTATCTGTTCTCTAGGCACAGATGAATGAGGTGAAACTTTTGCATGGAGAGAAAACAGCACACCATTTTATACTGATTTCTTCTAGGTGGCAAGGTTAGGAGTAAATTTATTGACTTCTTTGTGCTTCTCTGTAACTTCTACAATGTGCCTGCATCAATCGTTGTTGCTCAGTCATGTATTATTCTTTGTGAACCCATGGGCTGCATCATGCCAGGCTTCCCTGGCCACTATCTCCCAGAGCTTGCTCAAACTCATATCTATTGAGTCAATGATGCCATCCAACCACCTCATCTTCTGCTGCCCCCTTTTCCTCCTGCCCTCAATTTTTCCCAGCATCAGGATCTTTTCCAGTGAGTCAGCTGTTCGCATCAGGTGGCTAAAGCTTCAGCATCAGTCTTGCCAAAAGAATATTCAGGGTTGATTTCCTTTAGGATTGACTGGTTTGATCTCCTTACAGTCTAAGGGACTCTCAAGAGTCTTATCCAGCACCATACTTCAAAAGCTTCAATTCCTCAGCACACAGCCTTCTTTATAGTCCAACTCTCATATCAGCATGTTAATAATTTTACTATATTTAGTGAAAACATAAGAAAGTAAACAGGACTTTCCAGGCGGCATTAGTGGTAAAGAACCGGCCTGCCAGTGCAGGACACGTAACAGCCTCAGGTTCAATTCCTGGGTCGGCAATATTACCTAGAGGAGGAAATGACAACCCACTCCAGTATTCTTGTCTGAAAAATTCCATGGACAGAGCTGCCTGATGGGCTACAGTCCACGGGGTGGCAAAGAGTCAGACATGACTGAAGCAACTTAGCGCTACTTAGAAAGAAAGTAAAGTATGGCTATGAAGTAAGTCAAGGGAATAATGGGAAAGCAGAGGAAGGTGTCCTGTTCACCCTGGGGTGACTGATTCTTTGGAACGAGCTATGAGCCTTGATGATAAAACCAGGTGTTTTTCAAGCAAGGCATATCTAGGGCAGTGTTATGATACTGGGTCACACTTACTCCAGCAGCTTCTGAGACAGGCCAACCTGCTTTGCCAGCTACCACGTGTGTGAGCCTCCAGTCTCTTAACCACTCTGAGCCTCGATGTAGCTCTTTGTAAAATGGAGAAAATAAACCCACCTATATTGGCTCAGGCTTGATTGGAAGTGGTAGAAGCACAACTTAAACTAATTTGGAATGCAGAAAGTATTCACTGAGTCACATAAGTGAAGAGCTAAGAAACCTAGTTATGATCATGGCTCTCTTCCCATCTATGAACTTGGCCTTCTCCTCAGCTCTTAAGTATACTCTCCCCTTGTAACTTGAAAGGCAGATACCAGACCAGCAGCCTTGCCCCTACCCTCCCAGGTGAGCAAACCTGGTGGAAATAAAATCTCTCCAAGCCTACATGCCACGCCCAAGGATGAATCTGGTAGGCCACACTTGAGTCCCATGACCCCACCCCCTCTTGCCCAGAACCAATCACTGCGACCTAGTGATTAAGAGTAGGAGAAGGATCTGGGCCAACAGTATTGGGCCCAGCCGATACTGCAGGCCCAAGTCCGTGTCCAGTAGCCTTCTTCCTGGAGACTCAGCTCTTCTGTGGTGGATGCTGAACAAGGCAGCCTCCTGACCAATCCAGATGAGGTGAACATTTCCACTGGTCAGAAGGTCCAATTTATGTGTGCTGTTAGAAGCGTTGATTAGCTTGTGCAAGTCATCACATATGTTTTGCTAAATAATATTCCAGTACTTAGCAAGGGCGAGAGAAAAATTCTAAAATCTAGGTGACAAAACAAAAACAAAAGATGTTTCAGTTCAGTTGCTCAGTCATATCTGACTCTTCACAACCCCATGGACTGTAACATGCCAGACCTCCCTGTCCATCACCAGTTTCCTGAGCTTGTTCAAACTCATGTCCATTGGAGTCAGTGATGCCATCCAACCATCTCATCCTCTGTCATCCCCTTCTCCTGCCTTCAGTCTTTCCCAGAGTCAGGGTTTTTTCCAGTGGGTTAGTTCTTCACATCAGGTAGCCAAAGCATTGGATCTTCAGCTTCAGCAACAGTCCTAATGAATGAATGAATATTCAGGGTTAATTTCCTTTAGGATTGACTGGTTGGCACTCCTTGCAGTCCAAGGGACTCTCAAGAGTCTTCTCCAATACCACAGTTCAAAAGCATCAAATCTTTAACATTCAGCTTTCTTTATGGTCCAACTCTCACATCCATACATAACTACTGGAAAAACCATAGCTTTGACTAGATGGACATTTGCCAGCAAAGTAATGTCTCTGCTTTTTATATGCTGTCTAGGTTGGTCATAGCTTTTCTTCCAAGGAGCAAGCGTCTTTTAATTTCATGGCTGCAACCACCATCTGCAGTGATTTTGGAGCCCAAGAAAATAAAGTCTCTCACTATTTCTATTGTTTCACCCTTTTATTTGCCATGAAGTGATGGGACCAGATGCCATGGTCTTAGTTTTCTGAATGTTGAGTTTTAAGCCAGCTTTTTCATTCTCCTCTTTCACTTTCATCAAGAGGTTCTTTAGTTCTTCTTCGCTTTCTGGCATGAGGGATGGTGTCATCTGCATATCTGAGGTTACTGATATTTCTCCTGGCAATCTTGATTCCAGCTTGTGCTTCATCCAGTCCCACATTTCCCATGAGGTACTCTGCACAGAAGTGAAATAGGCAGGGTGACAATATACAGCCTTGACATACTCCTACTCCTTTCCCAAATTGGAACCAGTCCATTGTTCCATGTCCAGTTCTAACTACTGCTTACCTGCACACAGATTTCTCAGGAGGCAGGTAAGGTGGTCTGGTATTCCCATTTCTTTAAGAATTTTCCATATTTTGTTGTGATCCACACAGTCAAAGGCTTTTTAATAAATATGTTTTTATATGCAAGATGTTTAATCAGAAAAAAAAGGGGCCATAACATTTGAGAGAAAACTCTCATGGCGCAACGTTCAGAGAAAACATGCCTGTGTCCCCTTCACAGACTAAGCCCTTTATGGGCACCAAGTCCTCTCCTTTTGCTGTGTAACTACTCTATGAAAACTGGACTCCATGCTTCAGTGAAGGAGATGCTCTTCCCTCAACACAGCTCCAGATAAATTAGATATTGAACAAGACACTGAGATCTTGGCAAGAATACACACACAAAATTGGGCCTGGAGCTATTGGGAGATGATAAATTGTTGGTTTCTCTTTAATAAGATTTTGTCTCATCACCATCTCCTGTAAGGGATTTGATAGCTTTTGTTCTTAACCTGTGAAGATTAAAATCAATTCCCAGCTGAAGCTGGAAGCCCCAAACCATACAACTGCAATATATCAATTAATCAATCAATCAGTCGGTCAATAGATCAGCAAGTCCCTATCAAGCCAAATCTTGCTGGGCATCTGGGGCAGAGAAAGGCATTGGAAAACATGCTCCTGCATATGTCAGAGGAGGGAAGGCAGGCTTCAGAAAGCATTAACTCCAACTTGTCAGGCAGCAGTAAACCTGTTTCCATTAGAATTTCTGTGCCGGAGTCCCCACATTCTTACTTGTCTTATGGAAATGTTTGATTTTGAACCCTGGATGAACCCACAGACTTTGACATACACCTTTGCCCTGTTTGGAAGTCCACACTGGCAACATCACTCCTGATGTATCAGCTGGGTGTATGGATCCTACCTGTGCTCCCAGGGCATTTCAGAGGTAGAATTGGGCAAGAAGCCTTGGAATAAAGCTCAAATCACACCTCCACCATTTACTACTTTAGTAGTTTTCCAAGGTTCAGCCCCTTTTGGCCCTGGTGTCTTTAACTACCAAAGGAGGAATAACAACACGTGTCTTGTAGCCCCGCAAGGATTAACCGTGATCACTAATGTATGTGTACGTGCATGCTCAGCTGTGTTCAATGCTTTCTGATTTTATAAACTGTCACCCTTGGGGCTCCTCTGTCCGTGGAATTTTCCAGGCAAGGATACTGGAGTGGGTAGCCATTTCCTCCTCTAGGTATCTTCCTGACCCAGGGATCGAACACGTGTCTCTTGTATCTCCTGCTTGGCAGGCAGATTCTTTACCACTGTGCCATCCTACAGGGATTAAATGTGATGACCAATGTAGAGTGCTCAAAATAAGGCTTAAATGGCCACTCATTAACATTACATTACCACTGGTGGTGACGTTATTTCAAATATTAGGTGGGTTACTCCTGGGTTGGATTTTTTTGTGAGTATTCATAAAAATGTGTACGGGCATGTTTCGCCCCTGGGCTTTCTCTCCCCTCTCCAAATGGACTTCCTTGCCCCTACAGTAATCCTAATAAATTCTACAGACTCCCACTTACATGACAAATACTCCACTGGCTTCAGCCCAAACAAAAACTAATCGTCCCCTCATTTGTCTGTGTGTGCCTTTGTTTCTTCCAGATGAAACATTTCAGGCTCTGTTTTCTTTGTCCCTTGGCATTTTTTAACAACTGACACTATATGAGTTGGCCACAAAGATAGGGTTTCTTGAAGCAAGGCAGGAAGAGTGTGTGAAGCAAGTGGGTCTATTTGAAGCCACGGCTCTTAATTTCCACAAAGAAATGGCTGAAGGAGTGTGACAGAGAGGAGCGAATACAAACTTGGAGGTCAGAAGAGGCAGTGTCTTAATCAATCCTGTCTCCCCCACCCCTTCCACATCCTTTGAGCTAAATGACTCAGTATTTTACTAAACCAGTGCAAACTCAACAATTGTTTTTTCTTCTGAGCATGAATTTGGCCTGATTGATAGACATTTTTTCCTCAAATATTCCTTACAATGAGATTAACAAGTTTGAGAGTCATCGTTACCCTGGATGACACTGGGCAGATGGGTGAAGGACAGGAACGTCAGGCCTGCTGCAGTCCACGGGGTCGCAAAGAGTCGGACATGACTGAGCGACTGAACAAGCAACAACAATGCTTGAAGGGAGGAAATCAACGGAGGGATTTCATGGGAGGTTCTGGGGAATGCAGCCTAAGACACAAAAGCAAAGGTTCAAGTTTAAGTCCTGGCCCCTCCATCAAGACCTGCGTGACCTGGACTAGCTCTTTCTCTCCATGGTGGCCACTCCCCTAAGAATGGGGAGGTTCAGACAAAAGGATCCATTAAGTGTCCTTCCACCTCTAGCACTCTCCTGGATATAAGATCACAGTGCTGCTCCCTCCCCTCTCAGCTGCCTCACCCACCACCCCTGCTACTTCTCACTCATCAACAACAGTAAAAACCAGTATTTGCCTAAGGCCGACTCTGGGTCAGAGGTCAAGTCCAACACTGTGCATGCTTCATCTTATTTGATTCTCAACGCAACCCTCTGAAGAAGATGCTATCATTACCCCTCACTGATAGCTGAGCAATGTGAGGCTAAGAAAGGTTGAATGAGTTCTTAACTAAGAAACATTACTGAGATTTGAGACCCTGGCCCCAAACTTCTGTGTGTACGTGCATGCTAAGTCCCTTCAGCTGTGTCCAACTCTTTGTAACGCTATGGACTATAGCCTACCAGGCTCCTCGGTCGATGGGGATACTCAAGGCAAGGATACTGGAGTGGGTTGCCATGCCTTCCTCCAGGGGATCTTCCTGCCCCCAGAGATCAAACCAGCATCGTTTATGTCTCCTGCACTGGCAAGCAGGTTCTTTACCACTAGCACCATCTACCTCTAAACTATCACGGCCTGGGCTTCCGAGATCCAGAACCTGCCAAGGTCACTAGTTATCTTCTCATCTCTCTTTGTTCAACAGGCCTTCCTTCTCTGCACCAACCTACATCAGTTGTTCGGGATTTAACTCAGGTCTCTGATGGGAGGCAACATGGGGTTATAGGTAACAGAGGGTTCAGAGACCTTGGACGTGGGCTGAACAGACTTAAGAGTCCTATCTCAGCTAGGCAGGAGCATGTGCTCTCAGATGACCTCCCCACACCTGGCCGTCCTCACCCAGGGCCCTCCTTCCCAGGAGGCTATTGGGAAAGCTAAGTGGGATGCAACAGATTAAGCTCCAGGCACAACTGCTGACGTACCACCGAGCAGGGACCCCATTCTTCCCGTATTTATATCCCACTTTCCTTTAAGACCCAGCTCTTGAGAGGTGTTTGTCTGTTTCTGGAATTGATGCATCCCTCCTTGAATTACTCCAGGATTCAATTTGTATAACCAAATTATACGTGTGGGTGTGCTGGCCTCGGCCCCTGACTGTATGAGCCCCTCAGAGCTTATATTCCCTTCCTGCCCACAGCCACTGCCCCCAACCATCTCGGTGCCAGGCAAGAAGCAGTTGCCTGGTTAAGCATGACAGGATCGCCACACCGAGCCAGCACCATGGAGGACCAATCAGTTGCTTCCCTTCCCCAAGATGGGTTCTTTATTTTTGTTGCTGCCAAAGAACTTGCCAGTTTCTTGGCAGCTCCAGAGGCATTTGGGAAGATGGAGAGAACCAGGTGAGGGGAAAGGGCGTGTGTGCAGACTGATGTCTAATCATAACAATTCTCCAAGTGTCTCCCCCAGTGACTGATCAGGTAAACAGAGATGGGAATCACATCTCAGCATGACAGCTTAAAAGGCACGTCAAGAAACAATTAAAAAGATCTAGAGCAACCCAGTCCTGAGAGGCTTTGTCAGAATGAGCCTGCTTACCGTCAGGGGCAAGGTGGGGGTGACACAGCCCCGGAGCCCACTCTCAAGACCTTGGATTCTCAAAGGCAGGAATCCTCTGAGACCTGGGACTGGAGGCTAAGTGATCCCGGAGCACTGGGCCCTTGACTGCTTGTCAGCGTTTGCAAAATTACCTGCAAGCAGCAGTACAGAACACCAATCTTCACCAGAGCATGTTACCCTCCAAACCTCGCCAGATCCCAGCCAAGAGGAGTAATATTTACAGAGCATCACCCAGGGGATGTGCTGTCTGTCATTCCTTCAGAAAGGCAGTTTTCCAGATTATCTTCCCCAGAGGCCTAGAAATCCTGGCGGTGTCCCTGAGGCTCCCGAGAAGCCAAGCCCCGGCCTCTCCCGCAGTCCAGAGGACGCAGGTCTTCTCTGCTACACGTGGGATACTGGGGTTGCATATAAGAAACCAATCACCTTTGTAGAAACTGAAGCCGATGTCTTAAAAGAATAAAAGCCATCATGTTAGCCTAGATTTTAGGCTGTGATCAAGCCAGATGGAGAAAGATCTGCAAGCCTGGGTCACGTTCCTTTGCTCTGCCACCCTCAGAATTTCTGGCACTAAACTGAGTTTCAGTGGAAACTTATCAGCCCTCCTTGGAGGAGCCCATGAAACCTCACTATTTGCAACAACATAGATGGTCCTTGAGGGCCTTATGTTAAGAGAAGGAAGTCAGAGAAAGACATCGTATGATTTCAATCCTATGTGGAATCTGAAAGAAGAAAACAAAACAGAAACAGACTCACAGACAAGGAGAAACTGGTGGCTGGCAGGGGGGAAAGAGGTGTGGGGGCGGGGTAAAATACGGGACCAGGATTATGAGGTACAAACTTCCAGCTAGAAAATGAATCAGTCACGGGGATGTGACTGAACACATAAGGGAATACAGTCAATAACATTGTAACAACTTTGTCTGGTGCTAGATAGTAACGGTGGTAATTATTTCATAATATGCAAAAATATCTGACTGCCTTAAAAAAATACAAATGAGTCTATATGCAAAACAGAAATAGGCTCACGGACGTAGAAACTAAATGTATGGTTATTAAAGGGGAAAGGAGAGGGGGCAAGGATAAATTAGGAGCATGTGATTAACAGGTGCAAACTAGTGCACAGAAAATGGACAAGCAACAGGGATTTACTGTATAACAGAGGGAACTTGTTCAATATCTTGTAATAACCTGTAATGAAAAATAATCTGAATATATATATATATCTGAATCACTTTGCTGTACATCTGAAACTAATACAATATTGGAAATCAACCATACATGAATTAAAAAGATAAATATAGGGAATCCCTGGTGGTCCAGTGGCTAAAAATCTGCACTTCCAATAAAGGGGACCTGAGTTTGATCCCTAGTCAGGGAACTAGATCCCACCTGCTGCAATGAAGACCGTAGATCCAGCGCAGCCAAATAAACAAATATTTAAATAAATAAATAAATTCAGTGAAAGGAAAAAAATATCCATTCAGGATGCTGTATACCTGAAACCAATATTGTATGTCAAGTAGAGCAAATGAAAACTACACTATTTATTTAATTAATTAAAATTTTTAAAGAGAATAGCTAATTGAAATTTCTGAAATGTCCCTTCAAAGACTGCTTTCGCTGACTCCACAAGAGCATTTCCCGTCCTGTATCAGGAAGAGGGGACGCGGTCTGAGTGTGTTCCGTGACCATGACAGAGCCTGGCTTTGCCAAGGCTGCCAGGAACCTCATTGCCAGCTCTGGAGCCGCACGTGAACCCGAGCTCTTAGAGACTCTAATTTCCACCCTACTCCCTCAGCTATGTATTTTACCATCTTAGATTGCCTTTAGTTTTGTGAGATAATGCAGAATATGTGTATCTTCCTTCCTTTGTGGAAAAAAGAGGGAGACAGTAAAAAGAGAGAAAAGCCAGGGGTGCGGGGAGACTACAAACACAGAAATACAAAAAAAGCAGGACTCTGAGAAAAAGGAAGCAGGCCAGTTCATCTGATTGGGCTTTCATCACCGCCTCAAACGCATTCTGATTCTGACCTCCTGGGAAATGCGCTGGGGTCCTGCATTCTCTGTCTACGAATGTGTGCTGGCTGCCAGCGTGTTGGCTGTCGGAGGACATTCGGGCTCCCCAGACGGATGAAACTCCAAGGCCTTCTCGATGCTGATCCAGCAGCCTGCACCTGTCTCCTATACCCCTGTGATGCTGAAGCCCTCCCCAGGCCCCCAGTCCACACAGCACACACGGTTGCCAACCTTGTAATTTCCCCCTCTTTGGCTTCCCCAAGGAGACTGAAGACCAGGAGGGTATTGCCACTCCTCTGGCTCCCAGAGCAGCCAGCTGCCCCACCCACTGCTTCCTCAGCCTGAGCCGCAACTCCGTGGCCACTTGGCACTGAACTCCCAGCTCCTCTCATGCTTAGTCTCCCCCTGCACTCCAGCCTCTCTGTGGACGGGGGGCCACTCTACAGAGAGGCTTGTAGATGGCAGAGAGGTCCTGGCCTAGGGTCCCGGCCTCTGTACAGGCGAGGCTTGTAGATGGCAGAGAGGGCCTGGCCTAGGGTCCCGGCCTCTTCTTGTGCCATGAAAGACGGGCAGACAGAGCCATGCAGCATCACTCCACTGTTCACCTTCAGCACAAGGGTTAGAAACGGGGAAGGCCGTGGTCACTCCCACCTCCCCCTCCCGCCGCACTCCCTGAGGCTTGTCATCTCCAGTCTTAAAATACATCTGTAGGTGTGAAGCCCAGCACTTCATTTTGCTGTCATTGGCCCAGTCTCGGGCTTCTGATATTTTTAATCCCTGCCCTGAAGAATCCTTACTATATCTTCTGAGAAGAGAGGATATAATCTGGGGTCCCCTGGAAGCTACATTTGCTTCCATTCTGCTAAACTGACTGATGACACAGAGTGAGTCTCCCATGATAGCATGGTACACCAACAGAGCTCTTCTTTGTCTTTGCACACCCGTGACACACTAGCAGAACCATGCACACTCACACTGAGCCCTGAGTGAATTTGGAATCAGAAAGACTTGACTTGCAACACTGGTTCATCTATTTACCAAGTGTGTGTGTGTGTGTGTGTGTGTGTGTGTGTCTGTGTGTGTGTGTGTCTGTGTGTCTGTGTCTGTGTGTCTGTGTCTGTGTCTGTGTGTGTCTGTGTCTGTGTCTGTGTGTGTGTGTGTGTGTGTGTGTCCTTGAGCAGTTCCTCTATCCTGTACAGGCCACACTGCTGTAAACAATAGGGAATATCATATTTTATTTACTCTATAAGCTAATGAGACAGGCATAAGGGAGAGGCCCAGTCTAATATGTCACTTAATCTCTTCATGCCTCAGTTTCCCTGCCTATAGAGTAGGAAGACTATGTATGCATGGCTATTTCACTGGACTACTTTGAGAATTAAATAAGAAAATGCAATACAGAACTCAGTATGAAGCCTAGATATGAATGCTTATTTTTTGTCTACAGTCAGGTCTCCAAAAGATGAGAACTTTCAGCCTTTGATGTATTTTCTACTGATCAAGGAAAATGTGACCTCTGGTTCTGTTATGTGTTGTATCTGATAGCCATAAGGATATTCCTGGGAAGAACTCTCACTGCCAAATTGAACGGATCCCTTTGATTCTAACCTACACACCAACGACACACTCATAGTCTGCCAGTGAACCTCTTGAAGTCTCCATACCTCTGAAGCTTTCTCGCCAGGAAGCACCCCCTTAACAAGCTCTGAGGTTTGAAACATGTCCCCATCCATCCTCCAGGCCTCCAGCTGAGACTCCAGAGACATCTTCCTGCCCAGAATGCTGGTCCCCACACTCTAGGTACCACATTCAGTCTGCCAACCTGTCATCCCTCCCTCACCTTCCCCTGCGGATGCGGACACTCTAACACCCCCACACCGGTAGGGGGCTCTAGACTCGGGAACTGTCCCTCCCAGTCAGCTCCCCTCGAAGGCAACCATCTGCACCCTGCGTAGCCACGCCTGGGAAGTGACAAGCGTGAGAGAAGCACTGACGCATTAAGAGCCCTCACTGTGCCAGTGCCCAGATGATGGAGGAATCTACCCATCCCCAGGCCTGCAGAGGCTGCCATTTTTCTTCCTGAACTCTCCCTGCTCCCAAGGGATGATATTTAATTCATGATGCTGGGGCTAGCAGCATTGCCAGATATATTTCCTCAATGATTAAACATTAAACACACAAGTATTTCAAAGCATTTGAAATAACTCAGAACTAATGAAGGACTAATTGCTTCACTCTGTGTATTCAAATAGTGATGTTATTTTTTAAAAATGCATTCTTATGTCAACTGTTGCATCAATTAATCGCAAATTTTCCAACAGTTAGCTGTAGTGTGATTAAAGCATATGAAAATAATCTTTTAATTAGCTTTCACTTTGAAACAAATAGACAATTAAACCAAAGAAATAAGTGTGAAAATTCTGTTGGTCTGTTTTTTTGGGGGAAGCTTGTACCAATAATGACTGTATCATTGGAAATTATTTCCTTGGCTAGTCTAATGGTTGTTACGGTAATTTCATCTTTTCCCATCACATGCCTTTTATTTCTTACAATCCCATACCATTTCTGTTTTCCCCAGAAGCCTAAAATATATAACTAGATAATAATGGGCTTTTTCAAGAATGTCTTTTGAACAGAGCTATTCAAAGTACAAGCAATTCTTATTAAAAACATCACCTACACATCACTGGGGTTTTAAAGAGGGAAAAAAAAATAGCTGTTTGGGCCACTGAGTCATTCTACTTCCACCAGCCTTATGAAGGAGAAGTGAGACTGGGGTGAGAGGAGAGGGGCTAAAGGCGTAAGATTTAAGGCGTCACACACTCCCAGGTGCCACACGGCACTGGCAGGACCCACAGACTCTGTGCCTCCTTAAATTTTGCGACCTGGGTGTCTGGCTTGCCTCCCTCTACTCCCAGCCTCACTATGAAAAGTCACAGGGTACCTACTACGTGCTTAGGGCTATTCAAGAACCAGTTAACAATGAGAAAGGTACTATAGAATCTATTTGGTCCAAACCCTTTTGTGTGTTACATCTAAGGAGATCAAGGCCCAGAGAAGAGGAAGGAATGTGCTACAGAAAAAGATGGAGCTGCCAAGGGCCCAGGGCCGCTCCATGCAGTCAAAGAAACATTTGGTGGGCATCTGCTCGGGTGCAGCATGCATGGGAGATCACCAGCCTCTCAAGGGCAGGAAGCACACTCTGTAGGGCAGCACTCTGTAGGGCAGAGCAGGAGAACTGAGGTTAAAGGTCACTCTCCGAGCTGAGTGACCCTGGGTTAGTGATGTCGCCTCTCTGAGCCTGTGGATCATGTCTTTAAGTGGAGAGAACATTTATGTGCCTGTGAGCTCTAAGAACGGTAACGGAGTGTCGCACAGTAGCCGAGACCAAGTTAAGCATCACCATGACAACAAGGACCATCTCACAAGGACGCAGTATGTGCCACACACTGTGTTAGACACTTTGTCTGCATTACGTCATTCCAACCGCGTAGTAGCCCATGGGATAAGCACCAAAAGCTTCATTTTACAGGTAAGGAGACAAGCGCAAAGACACGAAATGACTTGCTCAGGTTCACACGGCTGGTAAGTGGCAGAGTCAGGATGGAAAGCAGTTCCATCTATTTCTGATGCTCAACCTCTTAACTGTTAGACTAAAAAATGAGAGAGAAAAATGCAGCTCAAATTTGAGAATATATTCATGATTAGTAGGATTCTTAAAGAAAGCCCTATAGATTTCAAATTCATCATCCCATTCCCTCAGGTTCTATCACAAACTCAATTAGTGATGCCCAGTAACAATATCAGTATTGTAATCTCATCATGTTGGAGATGATGTATAAGATGTGAAAAATTAATTCCCACCTGATGGTACAATCGCATTGAGATATTTGGGAGCCTTGAGAATAGAACCATGGCATGCTAGAGAATCACAGAATTTAAGGATTAGGAGGAATCTTAGTTTCTGTGCTACCCAACCCCTGGGCACCTCTGGCACAGGGTGGTACAGCCAGTGAAAGGGGTCCCATCACTTCATCAGAATAGCTGTTCACCATGGGGCATGCTTTCTCTGTGCCTTATCTCATCCCTTCTTCTTGTAACCTCGGGAATTTTGACAGATGTGGGGCTAAATCCCCACTTCACCACCAGCACTAACCTCCAGAAAGCCAATTAACCTCTCAGAACTTCAGTTTCCTCTTCTATACAGTGAAATAACAGCTCCCTATTGAAGGGGTGTTGTATTGAATGAGATGACGCATAGAAGCAAAGTAACTGCTCTGTCTGAGCTCTTGATAAATGCTGACCCCTGTCACCACCACTCTGATGATTTCAGAGGAAAGCGGGCAGCACCTGGGGGCTGGAGGCAATGGAGAAATGAGATTAAGGAAGGTCCAGCGGGCCAATCAGCAAGGGACAGAGAAGAGGTGAGGTTGGGTCCACCTTCCCAAAGGGCAGTCAGTAAATAAGCAGTTGTTTATTGAACAGAGTCCCCTGTGGGGACACCCCAGAGCCAGGGTTTCAGCAGCTCCCTTCAGATATCCCTTGGGTTCTGCTAAATTATCGCTGGAATGTGTTATCACAAATCACTCTGTGACTTGGCAGAACTGAGTGATCCCAAGTCATAAATTAAAGGAGCGGAGCATTTGCAATGGCACATTCATTTACACCATCTCACTTCGCTCCTTCAACTGCTAAGACATTCGAAGCTCCCAGGAGGGATTGCTGGCCCCTGCAAAAGGAAGACGCTGAATGACGACGCGTCCTCGTCAGCCCTCCCCTGGAAAGTAGGGGTGCGCTCGTGTTGCTGATGTGTGAGGATGTGCAGAGGATGAAGAGGTGGTGATGGGGGCAGCTCAAATCTGGGGCTTTCAGAGACAAAGCGTGGAGAACAAATTATAAGGACCCCAAGACAGTGCTTTCTTTTCCGCATTGAGGATTGGTGAGTACAGAGATTAAACAGTGAATGAAATTCAGGACTGTCCACTCTGTCCTCCTCCTTTCCCACAACCTAACTCTAGCTATTAGGATAAAATCTCTAACCCTCCTAGACTTGGAGGCAGAAAATACCAGCTCTGCTGGGAATGGAACAGGAACATCTTGAAAAGCCAGCACAGGAATCTGAACAGGTTCAGCTTTTTCGTGCGTGCTTGCCTAGCGGCTTCCCTGGTGACTCAGTTGGTAAAGAATCCACATGCTTTCTTATCCATTCATCTGCTGATGGACATCTAGGTTGTTTCCATGTCCTGGCTATTATAAACAGTGCTGCAATGAACATTGGGGTACCCGTGTCTCTTTCAATTCTGGTTTCCTCAGTGTGTATGCCCAGCAGTGGGATTGCTGGGTCATAAAGGCAGTTCTATTTGCAATTTTTTAAGGAATCTCCACACTGTTTTCCATAATGGCTGTACTAGTTTGCATTCCTCTTACAGTGTAAGAGGGTTCCCTTTTCTCCACACCCTCTCCAGTATTTATTGCTTGTAGACTTTTGGATCGCAGCCATTCTGACTGGTGTGAAATGGTACCTCATTGTGGTCTTGATTTGCATTTCTCTGATATTGAACGGATAAGAAAGCTATGGTACATATACACAATGGAGTATTACTCAGCCATTAAAAAGAATACATTTGAATCAGTTCTAATGAAGTTGATGAAACTGGAGCCTATTATACAGAGTGAAGTAAGCCAGAAAGAAAAACACCAATATAATATATTAACACATATATGGAATTTAGAAAGATGGTAATGATAACCCTGTATGCAAGACAGCAAAAGAGACACAGATGTATAGAACAGACTTTTGGACTCTGTGGGAGAGGGAGAGAGTGGGATGATTTGGGAGAATAGCATTGAAACATGTATACTATCATTTAAGAAACGAATCGCCAGTCTGTTTTTGATACAGGATATAGGATGCTTGGGGCTGGTGCACGGGGATGATCCAGAGAGATGATATGGGGTGGGAGGTGGGAGGGGGTTCAGGATTGGGAACTCATGTACACCCGTGGCTGATTCATGTCAATGTATGGCAAAACCAATACAGTATTGTAAAGCAAAATTAAAATTAAAAAAAGAATCCACGTGCACTGCAGGAGACCTGGGTTCAATCTCTGGGTTGGGAAGGTCCAGGAGAAGAGAACAGCTACCCACTCCAGTATTCTTGCCTGGAGAATCCCCATGGACAAAGGAGCCTGGCGGGCTGCTGTCTGTGCAGTAACAAAGAGTCAGACATGACTGAGCAACTAAGCACACAGGGGTAGAGAGGCTTCCTGGTGGCTTAGACGATAAAGAATCTGCCTGCAATGTGGAAGACCTGGGTTTAATCCCTGGATTGGGACGATCCCCTGGAGAAGGGCATGGCAACCCACTCTAGTATTCTTGCCTGGAGAATCCCATGGACTGGGGAGCCTGGCAGGGTACAATCTATATGCTCACAAAGAGTCGGCCATGATTGAGTGACAGACACTTCACTTTCAGGGGGAAGAGAGCACTGGGTACCCAGTGACCTGAATCTCAGCCCTTAAAACCATCAGGTTTAAGTTCAGAACTTGACGCTTCTAGATTCCCCACTCCCCATCCCACCACTCACGCTCTGAGTGAGATATTCCCCCAGCCTCACCTACTGACAGAATGAACCCAGGGTACTGGGCCAGGGAATAATATGAGGAAATGAATTTACCTGAGGATCTGTAAAGGATTTACAAGAGAAAGAAAATAACTTTTGAGGTTTGAAGAACAGGTTGGCATTAAATAGCCAAAGGGGGGCGGGGGAGTGGAACCTGTATCTACAAAAGCTCTGTAGCAGAAAGAGGCCTGGCAGATAAGGAGATGGAAGAGAATGCTGTGGGCTCGAATGGAGAAATAGCATGGAGACTGGAGGGCGAGCAGGCCAGAGACTGGGGTGGACCAGGCTACACCAGGCCACAGTGAGGGTGTCGGTGGGGGCCACAGGTCAAAGTGATCAGATTTGAGCTAAAAATATCAACCTCTCTGCTCTCTGGAGACTGGACTGTAGGTTTTGTCAGCAAGAGAGGGAAGTAGATGGATAGGTGGCTATTTAAATGGTTCCAATGAGAGTGGTGGACTTGGGCTCGGAGCAGGAGAGGTGGAGCCGAGATCCAGGAAGTGAAATCAGCAGAATGCGACCATTGACTGTCTGCAGTGAGTGAGAAAGACTCAAGCATCAGATATGGCCCTGGTTGTTCATCTGAATGCTCACCTGTGTCAAGTTAAGCCAAAGCCTAATAAAATAGTCTTCATGAAATCAGACTTGATGGGAAAGCAGGACTGTGGTAGGCTGCTCATTTGAATAACATGGAAAACTACAGCACATGGTAGCTCTGCTGCTCTTTCTAGAATTTTCAGTGTCATGAATTGGGACTTGATATCTTCAGATATATTTTCTCTCTAGATCTGTCTAGAATCTTCTCAATGCACAGCTATTCTAACATTATTCTAGAGAGAAAGAACTGCTGAATATTCTGCAGAATGAAAATTTAGAAAACACTTTCTTTTTTTCTTTAATCTCATCACAAAGCGACATGAGGATACCTAAGCCAATTCCAACTTTGCCATTAACTCGCTATGTGACCTCAGTTTTCTTTCCAGCTCTGTCCTCTCATCTCTATTTTGGGAATGCCAAAACCGAGTGATCCATAAAACAGCTTCCAGTCCGAAAACTCTTCACATATGAGATGCCATCTCTGCACACGTGGAGAACATGCTGGTAACTGTAGGTAATTGAACTTATGTTTCACACTGAGTACTGCATACTCGGCTCCCTACTTTAATTCAGGAAGTTCTTTCAAACAAAATGCAATATAATTTACAGTCAATTTGGAAACAAATTTACTCTAATGAAAAATGTTCCAAGCCACAGTATCGCTTTTGTAAGACTTGCATTTTCCTAATGGGCAGCAAAGCAAAGGGGAACATCCAGATATGTACCAATCTGCCAGCCCCTGAACACCCACCACTTAAATGTGGCTGTTTGTTCCCAACAAAATTAGCTACATGGTAACCTGCACAGCTGGACTCCTCAAATGATGTTTCGGAGTGGTACTGACTCATATCTCAGGCCTCCCAGCACAGCGCACCTGATAGCCACCTCTGCCACATCCTGCAAAGGAACATCTGGTCGTGCTGCCTCCAAGCTGCTTCCAGGAACATACCCAGAAGAGTGCATACACAGAGCCGTAGATTCAAGTGCCGCCCACCCTCCACACTCGCTGCCAATACCTTACTTCAGATTAGATCATCATCGTATTTCATGGACCACAGCAACAGAAGGGTAACTGGTCTCCCTGACTCCAGCAGTCCCACTCCACTATTCTATGTTCTCTGTCAGCTTCCAGAATGTTCTTAATAACAGTCAAGCACATATGTCTCCCTCCTTTGTTCCAGCATCCCTCTGCTGCTCAGGATGACATCCAAGACCACACACAAAGCATTTCAGGTCCTTTGAGAACTGACTCCAGGCCCTCTTTCCAGTCTTACCAACCCAGACTCAGCCTCACATGTCCTCTTGCCCAGACACACTAGCTGTTTCCATCTTCTCACACATAACATCCTCCTTCACAGTGGCTTTTTACTCACGCTATTCCCTTTCTCTGGACTATTCTTTGTCTGCTCATTTGTTCAACAAATGTTTGAGCACCTACTGTATGGTTAGAAATGGCTCTATGTTAGAAATGTTGGCCAAACTCTACGAGAAGAAAAATGAATCAAGATTTAATACTCTGGAAGCAGAATCATTTTGCAGGACACTTGGGAAGGACTCTCCCAGGACGATGATATTCAAACTTAACAAGCACACAATTCACCTCATGATCTTGCAGAGATGCAGATTTTTATTCATTCAGTCTTCAACAGAACCAGAGAATCTGAAATTCCTAACATGTCACAAAGCAGTGTCCATGCAGTCAGTTCAAGGACTTTGAGTACCAAAGACCTGACCTTTAGATTCAGACACAAGTGGATCCAAATCCCAGCTGTGCTGCTTCCTTGCTGGGGGAAGTCGAGCAGGTCAGTTCACTTGTCTGAGCCGCAGTTCTCTAATAGTGGTTTGATAACCAACAGATGCTGGCTACTCATTGATGTGTTTTCATGGAACTCTAGGATGAGTGGGAGTGACGTATGGATGCACAATTAGGATGCAGTGAGATGTGTGCTAAGATGGGGTATAGACCCAGGAAAGCTCCAAAGACTTTCTAAAAAAAACCATCCCCAATTTGAACCTTACAAAGAAGACAGGAGTAAGCCAGTCAAAGATATGGGTAATTCAGGTGGAGACAGTAGCCTCACCAAGGATATTATTCAATTATCCCTGCAGTCTTGCTTCCAAACATTGGCTTCAGGCCCTAGAATTCTGAAAGCCTGTTTCTAAACATGTGCCCATGGACTTCAGGCTGACCCAAGAAAATGTTTACATTGGAAGGGAGCAAATGAGAAAACTAAAGAGGCATTTATTTACTTTAATGGAATTGTCTTTATTCTGAGATCGATATACTTGACATCTTGAGGGTAATGTTAAAATGTATTTTAATGAAATGATGATGGTATAAGGTGGAAGGTATTTTGTTGCTATTGTTTTCTTTGTTTGTCTTTCTCAGCCAAGTATGAAGTCAGTTATTCTAACATGCTCCAAAAATACTTTTGGACATTTTAAAAGTTTTTAAATCTGAAAGTTTGAGGTCTACTGTCCTACAGTGTTTCGAGGTCTTTTTCAGGGCATGCTGGAACAAAAGTAAATAGGTTTTATTGAGTGAGTGTTATTCCATAACCTGACACCAACTCACTGGTAATTATTACCTAGAGAATGCATTGAACAATTACTATGCCCATCCATGTTCCTGCAAATGGCATTATTTCATTCTTTTTAATGACTGAGCAATACTGTATATATGTACCACATCTTCTTTATGCATTCCTCTGTTGATGGACATTTAGGTTGCATCGATGTCTTAGCTATTGTAAACAGAGCTGCAGTGAACACAGGGGTACGTGTATCCTTTGGATCAGGTTTTCACCAGATATACGCCCAAGAGCAGGACTGCAGAATCACTGTTGTTATTGTTAGTCACTAAGCCGTGTCCAGCTCTTTGCTACCCCCATGGGCTGTAGCCCACCAAGCTCTATGCAATTTCCCAGGCAAGAATACTGGAGTGGGTTGCCATTTCATCCTCTAGGGGATCTTCCTGACCCAGGAATCAAATCTGCACCTCCTGCATCTCCTACATTGGTGGCAGATTCTTTACCAATGAACCCCCTGGGAAGCCCTTCCAGCTTTACTCTGGAAGTCAATTATCGAGGCTGAAGGAAAGCCAGGTGGTTGGTCCACACTGAGGTTTTAGGATCCAGGAGTGGGGATGGGATGAGTTTGGAACCTAGAGTATAGGATAGCGTGTCCAAAGCAAGAGATCCATGCAAGGCACTGATGTACACCTGTGCAGGCTGTATACTGCGCAACTCCAGGGTGCACCATTTCACATGACTACAGCAGCCCTGCATCAATAGGACCTGGAAATGAGGCAGGATTTGGAGCAAATGGTCAGTGATGAAGAACCAAAAAGGCTGATAAATGGAGTTCAGGAGGGAAAGAAAAAAACCATGTTGGGACTGCCATAGTTGAGCCCATGAATGGAGAAAGAGCTGGTAAGGATGTAGATTTGCTTGAAGTACAGTCAGCATTGTACAGATGAGGAAACTGAGACTCAGAGATGGAACTGCTCACTGCCTTGGAAATGAGGGGACCGACGGAAAGAAAAGAGGCTATTGCTTGGTAAGAGTACCTGGGGAGAGGTGTCCCTTGCCAACTCAAGCCCAGGAGTATTTAAAAACCAAGTGCATTGGGTATGTGTGGGAGTACAGGACCAGGATAGGATCATAACTGAGTTGAGAGTCAGGAAATGGATTCCAGGGGATGCCCCATGAGCAAGGAAGGGATAGAGTGACAAGATACCAACAAGATTCCAAAGGGTGGGCTGAACTGCCGACCCTACCTGCTATCTGAATTTACTTTCCTGTTTCTTAAAGACAGCCACGCTGGTCTTCTAGTAGACAGTGGCAAGCCCATGCTGCACAGAAGTCCCCCACAAGCCCGTATCTACTCCCAGGCTAGTCTTCAGTCAGCAGCCTGATACTGATTGAAATTGGCAGATATCACTGTCCAGGGTGGAGAGATGATCACAGAAAGAAGGAAAAGAATGTCACATGACTGAATTGCAATAGAATAAATGTGGGATGGTGCCTGTGGGCTCACTGGCAGAAACAATCCCATCACATCCTTACATCAACCCTCAGGGGTGAAAATTCTGTTCCACATTCTCAGTGTCAAAGAACTGAAGCTTGGATAAGCAAAATAACCTGCTCAACCTCCTCCAGCAAGGAAGCAGCAGAGCCAGGATTTGAATTCAGTTATGTCTAAACCTAAAGGTCATGCCCTTGCTACTTGAAGTCCTTGGACTGGAGACTTGGGTAGCACCTTGGATCTTGCTGGAAATTTCAGATTCCCTGGCTCCATCAAAGACCCACTGAATCAGAATCTGCATCTTTGCAAGATCACCAGGTGACCTCATATGCTTAAGTTTGAATATCATTGTTCTAGGAGAATCCTGCCCAAGCATCTTGCAAAATGATTCTGCTTCCAGAGTATTAAATCTTGATTCATTCTTCCTCTGGTAGAGTTCAGCCAAAATATTCTGCTATTCCTAGCTGAGATTTACTCCAGAGCAAAGACAATATAGGGGTGGAAGCTGCTCCTTCCTCTTCCATTTCTTTGCAAAGAAGAGAGAAAACATCGCAGCCAGGTGTTGCTTCTCTCATGGTGATGACATGGCCAGGATGAGGCTTGTTTTAAGGTGAAACAACTGCTCTGGGCTGGCCACCATCTCAGGGCGTCATCTGGATGTATGTGACTTTTGTCACCTCTCTGTTGGGCGGGAGAGAATTCGGTGTAGCTTGCTGATGCAGATGCTGGGAAAAGGAGAACAGGATGGAGACCATCGGATGCCACCTTCCGTCTCCTCAAGCTGTTAGAACAAACCCACTTCTGTCATCCTAGCCTGTGGGGAATTAAGAAACTATACAAAGAAATATGTCTAAAAGGAATAGCCCATAGGACATCTGAATGAACGTCCCCCTCCCAAAGCCCCCAGTGGAACACATAAGCCCTCCTGGTCACAGTTCATCAGATCAAGGGTGGAGCGGAGATGGTACAGCTCTCCCAGGTTTACCATCCATTCCCATTCTTATTCTCTCTCTTTCCCTCCCTTTTATTGCACTCCCTCCCTCTTTTGCTCCCTACTTCCTCCTCACTCTTTCCCCCTTCCCCCACCCTATATGGAACTCTCCAGGCAAGAGTACCGGAGTGGGTTGCCATTCCTTTTTCCAGGGTATCTTCCTAACCCAGGGATTGAACCTGGGTCTCCTGCACTGCAGGCAGAGTCTTTACCATCTGAGCCACCAGGGACACCCCTTATAACTCTTCCTCAGTCTTTCTCCCTCCCACACCCCATGTCTGGAGCTGCAAAACAGAGAGGAGCTGTCACTGAGCAGTGAGGCCGGTATAGCAGGTGCCCCGGATGTGCCCCACCCATGCCCTCTAGGTCCTCATCTCTAGTGGCTGAAGGCTGCTTCCTGCAAACTCCGGGAACTCTCCCCGCGGGAGTGTGCTTGGCCAACACACAGAGGAAGCTGGGAGTGCTGACCATTAATGGCCCCACAGCAGCCCTGAAAATGACCTGTGAGATCTGGTGTATAAACACCCAGCTCTCTGGCTCCTTGTGTAGACTGCCTTAGAGGCAGACACTCCACACTGATGACCCAGGTTCCTCAAAGGAGTAGGCTCCAGTCACTCAAAGTAATAACCTGGATAACACACCCTTCACTGGTTCCCTTGCTCATCTCTTCCTCACGGCCTTACCCCCTTCCTGACATTTCCTGGAATCACCTTCCAAATAACCACTGGTACTCCAGTTTTCATTTCAGGATCTGCTTTTGAAGTCCACCTCAAGGAGCTCTCAAAGATGAAGTAAGAGGTCACAGACAGACATGGGGAAGCCAAGGCAAGGTCTGAGGAAGCAGGGAAGGCAGAAGAAAGAATGAAAAGCCAAAGGCACAAGGGGGAGGAGAAGCCCAGATGTCCACCATGGTCTCCAGTCCCCAGAGCAGGCTCAGCTCAAAATGGCCCTCCAGGCCCAGAAGTCCTAATGGAAAGCTCTCTGTCCTAGAAAAGCCAGACAGAAGACTTGATCGTTGCCCGCTGGAGAGCCCACTTAGATGACAACTCAAACCAGGACAAAAGGAGGGGCAGCCAGGTATGGAACATATGAAATGGCAGTAGCAGCCAATACTTCCAGAGCACTTGCTGAGGGCCTGCATCCTCTGAGGCCCTCTCCATGAGTTCCCTCAGGAAATCCTCACAACCCTGTAAGGCCACTGTCATCATCATCAGTTACTGATGAGGAAACCGAGTCACAGAGAGGTTAAAGTGAGGTTAGGCTCCAGCTGTTCAGTCCTAAGTGAAAAGACATAGGCTCCAACTCACAGATTTTACCCCATAAACACCAGGCTGGTCGATACACCACTTGCCACAGCACTGCCCACCTTTTAAAGGTTGAGTTTTCTCATTTCCAGAATATACTTCTCCTTCTTAGAGGAAAAAACAAAACAATGTTGCTATGGTCTCCAAAATCTCCTGGCTCTGGATCTCTGTTTCTTAAGTGGATTTAGTCTCAAGCAATGCTAGGTCCTGAAGAAAGACTGGATGGAATCAGAGTGAGGCTTGGGTGAGGCTGAGGCACCGCCCAACTCTCAGGCCACAGCCAGGGAGGAGTGGATGCTCCTGGAGCATCGGATGGTGGGCTGCCCTCCACCAGCCGGCAACCACATGCTGGGCACAGGGCTAGAAGCTTTATATGCTTTATAATTTAAAGCCATCCCCCTCTCTTGAGTGTGCTGCACTAATCGCATTTCAAATCTGAGTAGGTTGAAATTCAGTTAAGTGCTAAGATAACCAGGGGCTTCCCTGGTAGCTCAGTGGTAAAGAATCCACCAGGCAATGCAATAGACGCAGGTTTGATCTCTGGGTCAGGAAGATCCCCTGGAGTAGGAAATGGCCAAATCACTCCAGTATTTTTACCTGGAAAATCCCATGGATAGAGGAGCCTGGTGGGCTACAGCCTATGGGGTCATAAAGAATCCAGACACAACTAGGCAACTAAACAAGAGCAACAACAAGCTGATCAGAGCTCCCTGGGCCTCTTAGATCCCTGCACAGAGAATCTGGGCTAACTCTGGTCTGGCCACCCAACAGGCTCCATCAGGTGGCTGGGACATGCAGGCAGGACTCTTCAGACAGTGAAGGCTGGTGATCAGGCATCAGCAATGGAAGGTCACAGGAAGCTGGGTCCCCCTGCAGGGCATCTTCATGGTTGAGGAGGGTGTCATAAACCTTGAAGCTTCTCTCAGAGACCCCATAGCATCTACACTCACACTGCATCCCCCACAGGTCTGATCTCATCCACCTAGGAATCCTCTTCTGGTTCTGCAATAGGAAGACTTGCGAGGATTCACCACGAATTCTCCCAAATCTATCTCTAGGTGTGGGCTCCTTCTGCTTCATGCAGGGCTTGGTTTTTAAGATTCAAAAGCCAATAAAGAAATGAATGACAGGCAGAGGAGTGAAGTGAAAGGAAACGAAGGGCAGGTAACACTAGTTAATGCTTCAGCTCTGTGCTGCCTCCTAAAACTATTAGTTGTTGAACACCTGAAGTCACCTAGCATTTAGGGGAAGAGTGAACCTCAAATGCTTTTGTGTTTTGAGGATTTGGGAGGAGGGAATACAATTCCTCATTTTTCCTCTTCCTTAGACTCTGAATGTGCTTCCCAGGTGGTGCTTGTGGGTGAAGAACTTACCTGCCAATGCAGGAGACATAAGAGACGCAGGTTCAATCCCTGAGTCAGGAAGATGCCTTGGAGAAAGGCACATCAACCCATTTCAGTATTCGTGCCTGGAGAATCCCATGGACAGAGGAGCCTGGCAGGCTACAGTCCATAGCGTTGCAGAGTCAGACACGACTGAAGCAACTGAGCATGCACAGACTCTAAGTATATGTGCTAGTTTCCTTTTCTTGTATTTTTCCCTGAGAGATCAGAAAAGTCAAGAAGGAACCTCAGTTAGACAAAGTCTGATTATAAGGTGCCCCCACAGAAGGGGCAGAAAAGAAGCTTTCTGAGAAAATAAAAATAGAAAAAGCAATACGGGTGGCATAGGCATTTTTGCCACTAAGAATAGCAGCCGTCAGCTCCAGGCTCCCCGGGCCCCTCTTCTAAAGCTCATTGTGGTGGGAGCTGGAATCCATTTTCTGTTTCAATTGATGTTAATTTCATCCTGGCATATTTCCGGCCTCTCATCACGAGATGATTCATTGCTGCATGTAAGCGAGTACAATCAGCTCAAATATTTGTAGTCTTCATGCAATCGCTGTAAGAAAACAGGGGCTGCGTGCCACTGATCGCCCCCTCCCCGCCTGCCCCCGCCTGGGCCACAGTGCTGAGTGAGAATGACAGGTGGTGGCTGCCTGGCCCCTCTGTCCTCGTCCACTTTACTGACTTAGGACAGCACAAAGCATCCATTCCCCCGAGACCAGTAGCTTCTTGCAGGAGGACATTTTCATGGAGAGGATAATGTTCATGACAGCCTGGCCAGGGCTTCCAAGGGCTATTCAGAGAAGATGCTGGAAAACCTACCCCTCCATGGTTTTCTAACCTCTGTGTCCAAGATACTCTCTGGTTATCTTGCTGATAATCTTAGCATCCAAGAATCACTGGACAGAAGGAGGCCTGGGACCTCTTCTTGCCATCCCAGGAAGGAAATCAAAAACAGAGTGGGCAAGGCTCGTCAAAGGTCAGGTCACAAGAAAATCAAGGTTAGAAGCCAGATCTCGTGATTTGTGGTCCAAACTACATACAGCTGCTCTTATTCTACAGTTTTTTTCCTGATTATTAAAAGTATTCACACTTGCTATAGAGAATGCTCAAAATAAGGAAAGTGCTCACTGCATGATTCCAGTCCCCAAAGACAGTCGCCCTCAAAGCCTGGTACACAGACATCCCACCTGTGCGGGAGGTGTGCACACAGAGGGCTTTGTGTGCAGAAGGACCCTGTGCTTGGTTTCACGCTCTCGTGTGTGCTGTCTTGAATTGCGTCATTTTAGAACAAGGGACCATGCATTTTCATTTTGCACTGGGCCCCACAAATTATGTCGCTGGTCCTAATCACCACTGGTATTTCAGTATCATCTTTTTGTGCCTAGCATCTTGCTTTATCCCATTCATTCATTCCTTTGTTCATCCAGCAAATGTTCACTGAGCACCTGGCACTAGTGGCATAAAAACCCACTTGCCAACGCAGGTTAGACTTAAGAGACATCGGTTCAAAACCCGGGTCAGGAAGGTCCCCTGGAGGAGGGCATGGCAACCCGCTCCATTATTCTTGCCTGGAGAATCCCATGGACGGAAGAGCCTGGTGGGCTGCAATCTGTGGGGTCGCACAGAGTTGGACATGACTGAAGTGACTTAACACACCCGCACAATATATGCAAATCACAGAATCCCGTGAAAAATTCATTGGCCTTCCTTGCCCCCTTTATTCCATGAACACAGACAAATTTGCTAGAATTATTGCTCTAGGAAGATTAAACTGGCTGTCCATGGAGAAAAGACTGACTAACACTCATCTGATTCTAGAACTGCCTGCCACCCAAGGGAGAGGTCCGGCAGAGAGAAGAGGTGAGGCAGAGTCCTTCGGTGTCAGCGGCCGCCTAGGCTGCATGTCCATGTGTGCAGTGCTCTGCCAGAGGGAGTGGGGACAGGGCTTGAGGGGCAGACAGGCATCATTCACATGGAAACAACAGCTCAGAGGACAGACCTGTAGTCACATTGCACCTTTACAACCTAGCTATGGGAAATAAGGCCAGACTCCATCCGGTTCCTACCAAGGCCAACTCCACAGCCGCAGTCCAACACTCCCAGCGAAACGTGTTAACATTTAGTCATTGCTCTGCAGACCCTGCTCTCTCCCTGAGCATCCAGGGAGTTGCAAGGGATTTCTTTGCCCTAGAGTCTAGAGAAAGATGTTTTTCAAAGCAATGAAGAGCTATTTCCTCTCAACCCCAGGTAGCAGATGTAAAAGAAAGAGAAGAATTACTCCAATTATATGGTAGACACTGAGAATGCAGAGGACAAGCTCTGGGTCTAAATGTCATTTCTCCATAAGAAAAAAAAATTAATGCAACCATTCTTTCTCTGGACCAAAGGCATCTGATATGGATGCTCCACGTTTACAGCAATATACCCCACAGGATATTTGAAAGCTCTGATTTAATCTTTAATTTCTCCCCAACAAGGTGAATGCCTGAATTGAACCCCTGCAATAAGACAGAAGTTCCAATTCTATAACTAGCTGTTGCTCTGCGTTCATAAATATTTACTTACCTTCTAGAGGTTCTGGGAAAGGGGAATGGTCAAAACTTCAATTGCCTCCTTGGTATCTGACCCCACTTATCTTGTTGCTGAACACCTCCAAGAGTAAGTTGGGAGAAAAATATCCTTTAACATAGACCAGGATAACATGGGCTTTTCACCCTCAGCGTCCTTATAGAGAGCCACTTCCGTTATTGCTCTGGATTTTTCTTAGAGAAGCACCAAACTTGCCCCTGAGAACATTCAAATCACTTGGCTTTGACTGGGCTTGAGATAATTACCAGAGAATTTCCCCCATAAGATATGTCTGCTGCTGTCAGCCTTGCCCCTCCAGTCCATACTCCTTACTAAAATAAAGGTGAAGTTCTAGAAGGCAAATCTAATTGTGTGTGTGGATGATGCTCCATGTCCCTGAAGCCCATTGGAGTAAAGGACAGTCTACTGCACACACCCAGTATCCCATCTCAAGTGTACACTGTGGTGTTGCTTTGTTTTTTTCTACCTCTGGGTTTTCTCTAGAGTCACACCGCCCAGCCGAAACCCATGATTGATTAAAACTCCTTTGACTGTAAAAATGACCATCACACAAGGGAGAGGTCAGGCAGAGGGAAGAAGGTGAGGCAGGGTCCTGTGGCATCTATGGTAATCTACCCTCCATGTCTACATGTGTGCAGTGGTCTGAGGCTGGCAGTGAGGGCAGGGCTTGCAGAGCATTTGGGCATTAGTTACATGCAAACAGCCCATACAGGCAAGGAATTCTGGCCTCTGAGAGCAATCTTTAATTGATGAAGGATGAAGGTCAGGGGATAAATGTCTCCACCTCCCATTCTTCAGTGAGACAACTCCAGGGCATGTTCTACACACTTCACTAAAGGTCCCCAACACGACTGAGATTTTCCTGGTCATAGCTGGTGCCAGCTCAACAACACACACAGTCTCCACTGTTCTTCCTTCCCTGGATCATTTTCCCATACCTCTTCCGTCTCCTGGAATCATCCTCTTTTTAAGCCACATGCACCCAGGAGAAAAGGAAAGACACACTCATTTGAATGCAGAGTTCCAAAGAATAACAAGGAGAGATAAGAAAGCCTTCCTCAACAATCAATGCAAAGAAATAGAGGAAAACAACAGAATGGGAAAGACTAGAGTTCTCTTCAAGAAAATTAGAGATACCAAGGGAACATTTCATGCAAAGATGGGCTCAATAAAGGACAGAAAAGTTATGGACCTAACAGAAGCAGAAGATATTAAGAAGAGGTGGCAAGAATACACAAAAGAACTGTACAAAAAACATCTTCATGACCCAGATAATCACGATGGTGTGATCACTCACCTAGAGTCAGACATCCTGGAATGTGAAGTCAAGTGGGCCTTAGAAAGCATCACTATGAACAAAGCTAATGGAGGTGATGGAATTCCAGTTGAGCTATTTCAAATCCTGAAAGATGATGCTGTGAAAGTGCTGCACTCAATACGCCAGCAACTTTGGAAAACTCAGCAGTGGCCACAGGACTGGAAAAGGTCAGTTTTCATTCCAATCGCAAAAGAAAGGCAATGCCAAAGAATGCTCAAACTACTGCACAACTGCACTCAAATGCACTCATCTCATACACTAGTAAAATAATGCTTAAAATTCTCCCAAGCCAGGCTTCAGCAATACATGAACCGTGAACTTCCAGATGTTCAAGCTGGATTTAGAAAAGGCAGAGGAACCAGAGATCAAACTGCCAACATCCGCTGGATCAACAAAGCAAGAGAGTTCCAGAAAAACATCTATTTCTGCTTTATTGACTATGCCAAAGCCTTTGACTGTGTGGATCACAATAATAAACTGTGGAAAATTCTGAAAGAGATGGGAATACCAGACCACCTGACCTGCCTCTTGAGAAATCTGTATGCAGGTCAGGAAGCAACAGTTAGAACTGGACAGGGACCAACATACTGGTTATTGTCACCCTGCTTACTTAACTTATATGCAGAATACATCATGTCAAATGCTGGGCTGGAGGAAACACAAGCTGGAATCAAGATTGCCGGGAGAAATATCAGTAACCTCAGATAAGCAGATGACACCACCCTTCTGGCAGAAAGTGAAGAAGAACTAAAGAGCGTCCTGATGAAAGTGAAAGAGGAGAGTGAAAAAGCTGGCTTAAAGCTCAGCATTCAGAAAACTAAGATCATGGCATCCGGTCCCATCACTTCACGGCAAATAGACAGGGAAACAGTACGAACAGTGGGTGACTTTATTTTTCTGGGCTCCAAAATCACTGCAGATGGTGATTGCAGCCATTAAATTAAAGATGCTTAATCCTTGGAAGGAAAGTTATGACCAACCCAGACAGCATATTAAAAAGGACAGACATTACTTTTCCAACAAAGGTCCATCTAGTCAAGGCTATGGTTTTCCAGTAGTCATGTATGGATGTGAGAGTTGGACTATAAGGAAACCTGAGTGCAGAAGAATTGATGCTTTTGAACTATGGTGTTGGAGAAGACTCTTGAGAGTCCCTTGGACTGCAAGGAGATCCAACCAGTCCATCCTAAAGGAGATCAGACCTGGGTGTTCATTGGAAGGACTGATGTTGAAGCTGAAACTCCAATACTTTGGCCACCTGATGCGAAGAGCTGACTCACTGGAAAAGACCCTGAGGCTAGGAAAGATTGAGGGCAGGAGGAGAAGGGGACAACAGAGGATGAGATGGTTGGATGGCATCAGTGACTCGACGGACATGGGTTTGGGTGTACTCCGGGTGTTGGTGATGGACAAGGAACCCTGGTGTGCTGCGGTTCATGGGGTCACAAAGAGTGGGACACGACTGAGCAACTGAACTGAACTGCATCCAGGTTCTCATCTTAGGCTCTGGTTTCAGGGGAACCCAAACTATGATAGCATCTCATTCTAGGTTTTAAACCCTTTAAAATCTCTTCCTGTTTAGGATAAATGTAAAGTTCCTTAGCTTCATGTTTAAGGCCTTTAAGGACATTACTCCTCATTTGAACCTCAAATGCCAGCAGCACCTATGTACCTACAGTTAAAACCATCACTCAGGGACTTCCCTGGTGGTCCAGTGTCTAAGACTCCTCACTCTCAAGGCAAGGTTCCTGGGTTCAAACCCCGGTCAGGGAACTAAACCCTACATGCCAAACAAAGACATTGCAGGCTCCAACAAAGATCAAATATCCCACATACTGCAACTAAGACCTGACACAGAAAGACAGACAGATATTTTTAAAAATAAAACCATCACTCAGACTCATAGAGTGAACTTATGGTTGGCAGGGGGAAGGACTGGGGGAAAGAATAGGGAGTTTGGGATGGACATGCACACAGTGCTATATATAAAATGGGTAACCAACAAGGTCTTACTGAATAGCACAGGGTACTCTGCTCAATGTTATGGGGCAGCCTGGATGGGAGAGGAGTTTCAGGGAGAATGGATACATGTAATATATGTATGGCTGAGTCCTTTCACTGTCCACCTAAACCATCACAACACTGTTAATCAGCTATACCCCAATACAAAATAAAAAGTTTAAATTTTTTAAAAAAATCACTCAGTTACACAGCTTCACATCTTCCCTCATGAGGATCTCTCTCATCCTGATTTCCTTGTCCCCATCTTGCTACCACTCATGCCTCAAGACTCTGGCTGAATATCCTCTCAGCTGGGCACCCTTCCCTACTCCATCCTCTGCAGCCGGGTGCATGTGCATGGTGCCTTTTTCATGGCATCAGTGTTTGCACCCTGCCCAGCTCCCCCAGGAGAATGTGTGTTCCTCAAGGGCAGGACCAGTTCTCAGCTACTGAGTGGGGCCCAGGGCTTCGTGCAGAGCTTGGCATACTCGAGGGACACTGAGATGCTTCCAAAGGGCCAGAGAGCTTTGCCTTATATTCTCAGCTAGCTTTGGTGTCCTCTGAGTATCCTGGACATTGTTGGTCTTTTATGTGGGCAGCAAGGGACTTTTTTTTTTTTTTTTTAAGGAAATGGCATAAAGCAACTCATTAAAACATTTTGCTGACTGTTCTGTGGTGCAACATTTCCTCTCCTGGAGGGAGGGGGGATGATACTGATGTCCCATCCATATCAACACTGAGGCCAAGACATGCAGAGATGAAAGTGGGAGAACCTGAGGGCGTTGGAATGTCAGAGCTGGGCAAACTTAGAGTTACACAGCCCTACCAAGAAAGGGTGGGAGTGGGGGCTCCCCTGGTAGCTCAGAAGGTAAAGAATCTGCCTGCAATGCAGGAGACTTGGGTTCAATTCCTGGGTTGAGAAGATCCCTGGAGAAGTGAGGGGCTACCCACTCCAGTATTCTTGCCTAGAGAATTTCATGGACAGAGGAGCCTGGCGTGCTTCGGTCCATGGGACCATCAAGAGATGGGCACAACTGAGTGACTAACACTTTCACTTTCAAGAGAGGGGAAGAGACTTGCTCAAAGAGACTAGACACTCAGACTCCAAACTCCCAGGTGTTCTTTCCACACACCCACATCACCTCTCACAAACGCTGACTCAGAGCCAAGCTGGCTGGGCCGTGGCCTTTTCCAGCAGGTCAGGACGCAATATTTTTTGAAGGTGAAGGAAGTAGGGAAGCAGTACTTCAGAGAGAATAATTGTTCTGAGCACCCCAATTCAAATTGATCTGACAAATTTCCCCAGAGGAATGAGAACGCTGTTCATAGAACAAAGCTCAGGGGGAAAAAAAGTAATTGAGTAACTGTGTTGATGGATTAATTCAGGTGATGGAATAATTGAGTTGATGGATCAGACTTTGTAGTGTACGCTCTGTATTCTAAGGATTCTTTCTTGTTTTCTTATTTTTACATGTACAGTCCTTTCTTCTACTGTGCATTGTGCAAAATACACGATCTTGAACTCAGTGAGATAGGAAAGGACGTGTCAATTCATTTCCATTTCTCCAGCACTGACTCACTCACATTGCCCTCATCTTCGGCCATGGAAAGAAGTGAATTATGTACGCAGTGAGGTAGGCTGACAAGAGGACAGAGGAATGATGGCTGGCAGATGGAGTGAAAAAGGACTAAGGCAGCTGGGTGAAGGTGCGGGGCCTCCTCCTAGTGCTTCCCTTCCTGCCCTCTTCCTTCATGACCTCTGCCTCACCATCCCAAAGCCATCATCCTTTACTTTTCTTCTCTCCTACTCTAAAGACAGGATTGGACTGGTTGTGCCAGCAGGCAGCGTGTCTACATGATCCAGAGGTTTCCCAGGCTCTTCTCATCTCCTGGAGAGATGAGTTTCTTCAACTATTGAAAGGACTTTCTTCATCTCCTTATCACACAGCTGAGCCAGTCCTCAGGAGTTTGTGACACATCTGCGGCTGTCACCCAGACATCCTACAAAGGAAGAGACCTGAGACCCATCTGAAGACAGAGGTCCACTCTGGACCATGTCTGAGCACGTGAGCCATAGTCTGATGCCAACCTCCTGAGACATCTTCCCCAGCGGAAGCAGATTCCTCCCTCTCCCCCTCCACCCCAACCCTTTTAGCATTTTACATAATGTTCATTTCCTAGACAGTTCCCATCATGTTTATTTCAGGAACTCCAGCAATCACTATTAGTGTGACCTACATATTTTTTTGATGTCCTAGGTATGTTCTCCAATTATCATTAACCCAGTATGTTTTAAAAACCAGTCTTAGAAGAAGTAATTATAGCAGGGAACTAGTTTTGCTTTTTCCAATCAACAGGAGGAAATAATAAGAGAAGAGTTTCAATCATGAGCTGAGAAATCTGCTTCCTAAGCAAAAATCCAGAAGAAAAATTGGTCACTTGGGAAAGAAGGAAGCAAAAGTTTCTTGATCCCCTACTGTGCACTAGATATTTTCACTTGTTATTTCCTACAATCCTCATAACATCTTACAAAATAAGTATCAAATTTCCACTTTTATAGATGTGGGAGCTGAGGCTTAAAGAAATTGGAAATGTTTCCAAGGTAAAAAGACTAGTAAGTGCAGAAGTAGAGGTCTGAGCCATGCAAGTAACCTCTGTGGGTCCACAGGCTGGTCTGGAGGTTGCTTTTTGGCTAAGTCAGACCACCACTGTTCCACCACCACCTGTTTACAAAACAGCATCCTGCAGCTTGAGAGAAAGAGCTGGTCTTCTTTGGCCTTGCCTCTTCCACTTCTTCACTGAACACAGCTGATTGGTCCTGGGTTTGACAGGCAACTGAAGCTGGACTAATCTGATTGGTCCAGAGTCCAATCAATCTGATTGGTCAAGATATGGACATTCAGTCCAAATCCAGCCAATCAGAGATTTCGTCTCTGGGCTTCTTCACACTGGAACTAGAAATCAAACTCAGATCCTCACTGATAAATGGCAGCAGCAGATGCAAGGCTGAGACATGAAAGCCAGGAGCAGTAAGCAGATATTCACTGGGAAACGTGGAGACAAGAGGGGAACTGAGTGATGGCCGAGCCCCTGCCGTGGGAAGTGCCCAAAGCCCAGCTGTGTCTTCATCTTTCCTATGATTTTTGGTTGTTCAACCCTACTTGTCCATGATAAATATCTTTCTGCCCAAGCTGGCTCTAGTCGTACTTTAGTCTTGAACAACCGAAAAGGGTTGGGACTAAAATAAAGGTCCTGTGTGTACATTTCCTAGTCCTTGGCTGTAGATGTTAATAAGTGACATGGGGATCAGACTGAGCTAAGGATGTCCCTTAAGTCCACAACACGAGGAAGATTCACTTGAAAAGCTTTCCATTCCTGAAGACTGACTGTTGGTTTGTAAGGAATCTAAAGGGCTGGTCCCAACTCAAACTAGCTCAGTATATGAGCAGGAGCAAAGAGCTGAGAGATGAGGCAGCTTCACGGCCACAAGCAGCCCACACGTCACCCTCAATCCCTCAGCCTCCAACCCCCATCTCTAGAATGAGAGCGCTGGCTAGATCAGGCTTTCAGCCAGCCACCTACCACCCTCAACAGGGGAGCCAGTGTTTACACAACACTCATTTAAAAATGGGTTCACTTTCTTGTCCTTTATCTGTAAATAATAGATTTGATATGCCAGCCATATTTTTTCCCCAACACACATTAAAATGCATAATAATTCAAGTGAAACATGTTTGACTGTGTGCCATGAGAATCCCCTTGGGTTCCACACTCTGGAAAATCACAGAGCTGACGATCTCTAAGAAGCCGACGACCATGTCTTGGGAGATGGTGATAGAAGGCCACTCAATGTTCATTCACCCAGCATTGACACAGTCCCTGCTCTGGGCCAGCCCCGCTGAGAAGCCGCAGTGATCCATGTAGCGTGAGCTCACAGTAAGTGCACGTTTACGATGGGCTAGACACTGTACTGAGTGCTTTATAGCCATTAGCTCATTTTTATCCACTGAAAACTCCCACGAGGTATATATAACTAATTTCTGAATCTCAGAAAGGTGAATTATTCATCATTTAATCCCAAAGCAACCGTATTCATTTTCTATTGCTGCCGTAACAAATTATCACAAATTTAGTGGCTTAAAACACCACACATTTATAATTTCATAATCCTCTAGGTCAGAGGTCCAACATGGGTCTCAACAGGCTAAGATGGAGGCGCCAGCCAGCTGCGTTCTTTTCTGGCAGCTTTATGGGAAAATCTGTTTCCTTACCTTTTCCAGCTTCCAGAGGCCACTGGATTTCTTGGCTTAAAACTACCTTCCTCCTTCACAAAAGCTAGCAACACAGACTGTGCCCTTCTCTTGATGTCATCTCTCTAGTTCTCCGCAGCCAGACAAGTGTTTTAAGTACACATGTGATGAGACCGTCCGTCTTCCTCCCCCACACTCCGAGGTGATTCAGAAGAATCTTCCCCACCCCCAGACCCCTAACTTTAATGACCCCTGCAACGTTTCTTTGGCCACTGAAGGTGACATACACACAGATCCCAGAGATTAGGGCATGGACATCCCTGGGGCTCTGCCTATCACAGACAAGATTCAGTCCTTTATCCCACAGTCTTAACCACTACCTTAAACACAAGTAGCACTCAAGGGGCTTCTAACTTGGCGAGAGACAGACAAGTGACACAGAAAGCATGCCCGCCTGAGATCAGAGTCCACCTTGTTTTCTTGCTTACTGATTCTTTCTCTAACGAGGAATGTCAACGCCACGAAGGCGGGGTTCCAATGCTCTGTGCACAGACGGATCTCACACGGGCCTCATTGGCACGGCGGCTGACAGCCGCCCTGAGCACTGCAGATGTGATCAGCCCCAAGTGAGATGTGCTGCAGGCGTCACACACACGGCAAATTTCAAACCATACAAAGAATGGAAAACATCATACTAATATCTTTGTATTGATTACATGTTGAAGTTGGCAATATTTTAGACCTATGAGGTTAAACTGGAGCATTCCATGGACAGAGGAGCCTGGCGGGCTCCAGTCCACGGGGTTGCAAAGAGTCGGACATGACCAAGCAACTACACTTTCATGAGGTTAAATATATTATCAAAATTGATTTCATCTTTTCCTTTATACCTTTTTTAATGTACCTACTACAACATCTAAAATTACACATGTGGAGACTTCCCTGGTGGTCCAGTGAAACTAGATCCTACCCGCCACTGTGAAGACTGAAGATCCCACGTGACTCAACTAAGACCCAGGGTAGCCAAATAAATAAACATTTCAGAAGTAATAATAAAACTAAAATAAAATTGCCTATGTGGCTTGCCTTATCTTCCCACTGGATAGCACTAATCTAGAAAAATACTTGGCGCGCAGCAGACACCTAAAACATACCAGCTGCCTGAACAGAGGGGTGAAACAGCAGGAGAAAGTGGGCAATGAAGCCAGCACTTTCAATGTGCAGTCTGGATCAGGGAGTCCCACGAACCCCAAGAGGCAGGCAGTGGATGTGACGTGGACGTGCAGAGTGAACCACGGTTTCCTGAACATCTAGTGAGGGTGAAGGTGACCTTCAGTCTCACTGTCCCGGTAGAATCAGTGAAGGACTGTCTGTAAGCTAGAAAGTGGGGCAGCTGAATTTGTTTGAGAAAGAGGGTTCTCAGCTATGAAGCCTGGATGGGGAAGGGCAGGAAAGACAAGGAATCACACCCCTTTGAAGAGGAAGTAGTTAAGAAAGAACATGAAGTAACTTGCAGGACAAATGGGAAGGGACGGCTGTATGCATTTCAGAATCAGCTGGGTAAGAAACAGCCACAAGGGAGTGGGGAAAGCAGTAAATGGGAAGATCGCATCACAGGGAGCCCCCCTGTTCTGCCCTGTGAGGGTGAAGGAACAAAGTCAGGCAGACAGAGGGCAGACAGCAGAAAGGAACTTTTCATCCTAGAGACCACGAACCCAGAGGCAGCTTCTACAAAGATGACGTGGATGCTCGCAAGCAGGGGCAGCACCGCGCTGGGCAGTGGGTTCTGGAAAGGTCAGTGCCGATCTGACCAAGAGGAGAGAACTCACCTCACCAGGGCCTCCAAAGCACCAGCCAGCATTTCCAGTGCATCTGACTCTTTATTACAGAACAGGGACAGTGCACTTTAGAAGAGAGGCCAACAGATTCAGAGGCATTGCCAGCCTCATCTGCAACAAGCCTGCAAAATGTTTCATGGAGCACAAAGTGAAAGAAAGTGTTAGTCGCCCAGTCGTGTCCAACTTTTGAGACATTTGAGGACTATAGCCCGCCAGGCTCCTCTGTCCATGGAATTCTCCAGGCAAGAATATTGGAGTGGGTCCTGCCCTCCTCCAGGGGATCTTCCTGACCCAGGGATTGGACCCGTGCCTCCTGTGTCTCCTGCACTGCACGCAGATTCTCAACCTACTGAGCCACTGGGGAAGCAGAAAGCTCACTTCAAAGGAGGAAAGGCTTTGCAGTGGCCACAGAGAAACTGGCATTTCCTCACCAAAGTGGGAGCCAGCCCTGGAGCATGCACTTCTCATTTGTGTTCTGTTTTCTCCCCTTGGCTCCAGCCAGTTAATTTCAACACAGAAACGTAACTCACAAATGTGCAATCCCTTCCAGTGGGACAAGGAAATCATGATGCGGGCTTCGGGAGAGAGGAAGCGGCCTTGTGAGCCCAGAAGGCGGGTAGGGGACGACCTCACTCTGCACCTGGGGCAGCCATCAGTGCTGTTCCTAGGATCCAGAGGGAGCCCAGGTGCTGCCTGCAACTTCCCTGAGCCTCCAAATGCAGCCACAAAAGCAAGACTTTCCTGCACAAGTGAGGCTATAACAGAGCCAGAGAGAATTTTTTTAACTGAAAAAAGCAGTGACTTCTAGGAACAAAGATGAATTTTACGTCCAGATTTACTTTTTTTCCCTTCCAAAATCCCATGGAAAGAATAGCAAATGGATTTTGAAAATAAAAGCACACCACCAAGAATGAACCCTGATATAAATTATGAACTGAGGGTGGTGATGTGTTATGGGAGGTGCATCAGTCATAACGTGGCAACCACTTTGGTAAGAGGTGATGAGGAGGAGGGAGACTTTGTGTGTGGGGAGGAGGGTATACAGGAAAGCTCTGCACCTTTCTCTTTATTTTGCTATGACTCTAAAGTTGCCCTAAAAAATAAAGTTTTTAATTAAACAAAATAAACCATCAGATAAGAAGAGCATGAGCAAGGAGACAAGAACAAAAGTTACAAGACTCAGAAAACAAGTAGATGAGAAGGACCAGACTTAGACCCCAGGAGATGGATGCCTAGGCCTGCAGGGAACTGATAACCAAATCTATTTACATAATGGGAGACCCTGAAGGGCCTGGCACCCAGAAGCACTGGAGCCCTTCACAGGTCCCCCCTTGGCTTGTGAGATAAAGCAGGGAAGGGGGGTTGCATTCCAATCAGGCTCCAGCCCCAGGTTCACCATCTGAGCTCAAGACACACCTGCTCTGACCTCGCAGCAGCCCACAGGGTCTTTTTTGTTGTTGTTGTTATTTAATTGCAGGATAATCGCTTTATGGACTTTAGTTGGTTTCTGCCATACATCAGCATGAATCAACCACAGCTCTGCAAATGTCCCCTCCCTCTTGAACCGCCCTCCCATCTCCCTCCAGAGTCCTGCAAGGTCATTGCTTACTTCAACCTCATTTTCCCCAAGTTTCTTTCTCTGAAAATGTTCAATCCTACAGAAAAACTAAAGGAAAGTACTATGCACTCCCACACCCCCTTCATCTGATGGCTAATTATTATTTTACACATTTTCGTGTGTGTGTGTGTGTGTGTGTGTGTGTAGACTCAATGTATATAGTATAAACCATTTGAAAGTAACTCCTAAAAATGAGGACTTTCTCCTATAAAACCATGTAATAAAATTAACAATAAGCTGATAAGTCTATCTAATGCATAACCCATGCTAAATCTCCCGAGTTGCTCCTGGGGAAGATGGACTGTCCTTTGTAGTTGTGTTTCTTTCTTTGAACCTAAAACCAATGAAGTTTCACACATTGTGTCAAGAGGTCCTGCTCCTTGGCCTCATTTAATCTAGACTTCTGTTACTCAAACTGCAATTATCAGACCAACATCTCAGGTATTGCTGGAAATGCAGAGGCTCAGGCCCAACCCCCCCACCTTCTGAATCAAAATTTGGCTTTTAATAAGATTGCCAGGTAGTTTGCATGTACAAGGTTTGTACATGCTAAAGTTTGGAAAGCACAGCCCAGAGAGACATACGACACACATACACCCACACACATACACATACTTCTATACACACAGGTATGCAGGCACATCTAAATACATGCATACATGCATTCATACAGTCACACACATGCATACCCTCAGGCATACATGTGTACATCCCCACACACATACATACATATACACACAAATGTACACATGCACCTAGAGATTTTTCTGCTGCTCTTGGGCAATGGCTTTCTTTTTTGTTTGGAAGGTTCGGGCCAGTGGTCTTGTGGAAAGACTCCACATTGTGCCCTCATGATTCCATTCAGAGTAAACCTTCCTGGCAAGACTATTATGTAGAGGATGCCATCATCTTCTCACTGTATCCCATCAGGAAGTCTATACCAAAAGGATTCTCCCCTCTTGGCAACCCTAGGCTAGAAATCAGTTAATGCGGTGACTACCAGGTATCTCCATGGAAAGGCCCATTCCCCCACTGTCATCTGTAGTTAATCTGTGGGGTGATTCTTTGGAATATTAATATCCTGCTCCCCAATGCCTTTCACCCAATAATCTCAGCATCTCTTGTGGTTTCTTGCACTGAAGATTGCAAATTGTTAATTTTCTCATTTCTTCTACCCTGACTATTGGCATTCTTCTGTAAAGTGCTCTTCTCTTCTCCTCTCTCCTCTCCTTCCGGGGCTCCTATCTCTCCTGGACTACTATCAACCATGAAGTCATGAATACTGTATCATTCTGTGTGATGCTCAAAATTATACACAAGGGAGTCCATGAAAACAGGCAGCCACACCTCTGCACATCTAGCAGCTTTGTGACTTTGGACAAGTGACTTAACTTCTCTGTTTTTCAGCTTCACCATCTGTTAAACAGATAGTAACTGACCTAAATAGGTTGGTGTAATTCACTGAATGAATGCATGTAAAACTCTGGCAACTGTACCTGCCATGTGATAAGTCCTATGTAAGTGCTTGTTATTAAATATTCTTGCTATCTTTATCATCAGCATCACCACCACAAGCCCAGCCTTTGCTACAATTCTAGAACCCCATAGGCAGTTTAGAAAGGAAAGAATTGGGGAGGGAGGAAAGGAGAAAGGATGGGGTAAAAATCTTTAAGAGAAGCGAGAATGTCGGAAAGTCCCAGAACACCTTCCTCCCCACCCACACTCCCTCCCTCTCCAACACATGACCACATCCTAGATCCCATCCAGGCCACCCCACTGCTCCTGGAAAAATATTTGGTTAACTGAACTAACATGGGGCTGGTAGATAAACCCGAATGCTAGTTAAGGAGACATGTGCTCTTTCCCATCTGCTGCCTTGCAAACAATGCTAGTCTTATTATTTCAAATGGCAGGCAGTTCTCTCTGTAAATTTGCTTGTCGTGCCAATTCAGCTTTTATGTAAGTGTGTAGCTCGTTTCATTTTCCTCTGCATACAAGGCACTGATGCGAGGCAGCTATACCCCAGGTCTGCTGCACTCCCGGAGGGTGTTCTCAAACAAGTCTTCAGTTCCTGACCTCAACAGGCCCCTTGGTCCTCTCTGCAGAGACAGTGAAGAGCCTCTGAAAGCTGAGGGGAAGGGGTGGTAAGACAGAAAGCAAGAAGACAGCAAGTGGGTGCCTATTGAAGCAGGTGATAAGCATGTGAGTTGCTTGTAATACTTTCTCTAATTGCCTGTATTTGGAATTTTCCCTAAGTTGAGGAGAAAGCCTCTGAGAATTGAGCATCTCCCGAGTTTTACAGGATGAATAGGAGTTTCTGATTCAGTGAGAAACAGAAGAACAATCCAGGCAGAAACACATATTACAGGAGAAGCGCCCACAGAGAGGAACAGCCCAGTGGAAGATGGTTCTGTCTCAGCTTTAACCAGTGAACTCTAATTCGATGCTGGTGCTACCCTCCCAGTTAGTGCCAAGCCCACAAGATAAGCAGTCCTCCTGACAAGAGATGCTCTCACTTGAGACCCCCAACTGCAACTGGGGTCCCCAGGCCACCCATGTTTCTGCCCAGCCAGTTTCAAAGTAGGGGAGAGGAGTGCTCCCATGTCCCCCTCAGGGCTGATGATTCACTAGAATGGCTCACAGCACTCAGGGAAGTGCTCGACTCATTATTACAGTTTTATTATTAAAAATGCAGATCATGACCAGCCGAATGAAGAGACACACCAAGCCAGTCTGGGATGGGAGGGACCCGAATGCCGAGCTCCTATGTGGAACTCTCCCGGTAGAATCAGAATGCATCACCCTCCAGGCACATTGACAGGCTCCCCAACCAGGAAGCCCACTGAGCTTCAGTGTCCAGCGTTTTTATTGGGGTTTCATTACAGGGGGATGATTAATAACTCAATCCCCAGCCCCTCCCCACAGTCCAGATAAGGCTCACTCAAAGCTCCAACCCTCTAATCAGGCAGCTGGTCTTTCTGGGGACCTGTCTGCATCTTGAATCATTGCATCGCATTAGCATAACTTAGGTTTAGTTCAAGGAGCTCATGAATTACAAACGTACTCTCATCACTTTGGGAAATCCCAAGGGTTTCAGAGGCTCTGAGAAAGCAACCCAGGGTAAAACTGGAAGCAATTCTCCGTTATACAACAAAGGTGCATGCAGGTGGAGAACACAAAGCAACAGGCAGACACCGAGGACGCACTCTGCGCCTGTGCCGTGCTGGAGTGCTCCATGCGCACTGCAAGGCGTGTGTACAGGGAACGGGAAGTGACAGAAAGCAAGAGTGGGAAGCAGGGGTAGAAATGCAGGGACAGAGAGACGGAGAAAGAGAAAAAGCAGGAAGGAGGGAGACACAGAGGCAGGAGGGATGGAGAAGGACAGAAGGATTTCAGCTCCATTTTACAGGAGGCTAAGTCCCAGAGAAGGAGACTGCCAGGTCCGTAGTCGCATGGGTATTAGAGGGCAGCAACAAGATTCAAATCTAGGCCAGCTGGCCTCCAACCAGTGCTTTTTCAGTCTGGAGCAAACATGTAGCAAAGGTGCTGAGACTTCTCATGAGAACAGAATAAGACTTCATTCTATTGAAGGTTTGCAGCCAGGGAGGACAGTTAAGACCTGCACCCAGAGCTCCATGGGATGTGGACCGGAGGACAAAGGGAAGTGGGAGAGTAAAGAGAGAAAAGATGAGACCAGATGAGTGAAGAGGAGGCCTAAACTGGAGGAGTCAGGGAGGGCTGGGGTGGGGATCCAGACCAAGCACAAGCGATGAGCTGCAGGCTGACCACCTCCCATGTGGGGGCAGGAATATTTTCCCTGCCACCTAGACACAGGTGGGCCCACTATGTCATACAACACCCAGCCTCTGCTTTCCACACGTGCCTGTCAGACAATCCCTGCCTTTATGCAAACCCACCTGTACTTCTTTCATCATCTCTGATGTCTCTGGAGCAGTGAGTCTAACCAGTTCCCCTTTCCGCTTTACAGTGAGCAGGAGACCTTCCTACAGTCAAGACTCAACTGGCACTTGGCCCCACCCAGAGTTGTTAAAGGACATCTATAAAGAGCCTAGAAAAGAGACTTGAGGCTTCTGCACAACATCCTGGACAGGACAGGTAAAGTATTCCTGGGCAGCCCAGCACATCTCCTGCTTGGGGTTCTAAGAGGCAATGCTGGAGACAGTGCACCTCACACACACTTGCTGAAGTGAACAGGCTTATAGCCAGGCTCAGACAAACTTGCTTCTTTATCCCCCAGAGACAGTGATTAGTCCAAGTCAAGCCAATCAGAATCCTTCCTTGGAAGTAAAGGGCAGTCCTGTTTCTATTTGGGTTTCCACCAGTCACATTCTCTGCTGCTGCTGCTAAGTCATTTCAGTAGTGTCTGACTCTGGGCGACCCCATAGACTGCAGCCCACTAGGCTCCTCTGTCCCTGGGATTCTCCAGGCAAGAACACTGGAGTGGGCTGCCATTTCCTTCTCCAGTGCATGAAAGTGAAAAGTGAAAGTAAAGTCACTCAGTCATGCCCAGCTCTTAGAGACCCCATGGACTGCAGCCTACCAGGCTCCTCCATCCATGGCATTTTCCAGGCAAGAGTACTGGAGTGGGTTGCCACTGCCTTCTCTAAAGAGGTGAAGGACACTTACACAGCAGCATCAAGAAGGCATGAGGGCATGGCGGGGATGGGAGAGACAAGTGACAATGTCTGAGAGGCCCTGGCTCAATCCCCAACTTTCCAAGTCACGTGAATCAATTATCTTTTCTTTCAAGATAGTCTGAGGCAAGTTCCTGTCCCCTGATTCCATAGAGGGTCTGCTAATTCATGACACTGCTTTGAATCAAACGTTACACCACTTCACCTTGCCCCCCAGCTTTCTGGCAGCTGGGGCAGGGTTCTGATCCATTTGTTTACTATTGGTCCAGGCCCATGGAAAGAGACCTGGGTGTTGCAGGGTTTAGAAACTTCGGTGAGCAGCAGGCTGGCAGTTGGGAAGGGTCCCACATCTCAGCATGAAACCCCATACAGTGTCCTCTTTCAGAGAGGAGGCCCAGGACAGCCAGTCTGTGGAAGGTGGGTGCTCTGGCCTGGATGTAGGGGGATGGGGCTGCAAAGTGGCTGTGAGTAAAGAAACTGAGAGTAAAGGGAACATCTAACAGAGCAGCAAGGGGTTCAGGCAGGGAATGAGATGATCTAACAGGACTCTGGACTAGACAAGAGAAAATAAGAACAATACTTTTCTGCTAGAATGAGGACAGCTGCCCCAGAATTATATGTGCCAACTTTTGTCCCCAGTTCCTGGTGGAGAATCCCAGGCCATGGTTTTCATTTATTATTGTTGTTGTTAATAACTAGCAGCAGCAGCAGGAGCCACAGTGAATTTCAGCAGAGCTGCTGTGTGTAACAGACAACTCCCAGCTCCCAGCGCTACAGCAATGCCAGTTGCTCTAATGTCTGTAGACTTCAGAGGAAGCTCTATATCTCGCTTTGTTGGGTGAGAGGTGAGTTCCAGTCTCCACATCTGTCTCTAGGAGCAGCAGTTCATCTGGGCATCCCCTTCTTCTAACAAATGGCAGAAGTGCAAGTCTGAGGGAAATCACACAAGCACAATGAGAGACTCTGCTTTTGTGCATCTACTTGTATTTTACTGGCTAAACCCAATGACAACACCTAGAGTCAATGGGGCAGAGATAAGCACCACCTTCTCTACAGAAAGACACTCCCAGGGCAAGAGGTGTGGGTGTGTAATCCTATCACAGGGAGGAAGTGAAGACAAGGGACTAGACAATCTACTATACTCATAAGACAGTAAAGGGATCAAACCAGTCAACCCTAAAGGAAATCAAGCCTGAATATTCACTGGAAGGACTGATGCTGAAGCTCCAATACTTTGGCCACCTGATGCCAAGAGCCGACTCACTGGAAAAGACCCTGATACAAGGGCAGAAGGAGAAGGGGACGACAAAGGATGAGATGGCTGGATGGCATCACTGACTCAATGAACATGAATTTGAGCCAACTCTGGGAGATAGTGAAGAATAGGGAAGCCTGAGGTGCTGCAGTCCATGGGGTCGCAAAGAGTAGGACACGACTTAGCAACTGAAAAACAACACTCATAAGGAGTCAGCCCTTTCAGTCACCGCTTGCCACTCTGTTGGGCCCTGCAGGAAAGGAGGACAGACACGATGGGGTAGGTTGGAGTCTGTCTGCACTACGCCAGAACAGTGTGCTCAGGGCTAAATAGAGAGCAAGAGGCCACAGTGGAAAATGCACCGGAGAGAAGGGAGCAGCCCACGCCTTGGCCACTGGAAAAGAAGGAAAGCAGTCAGGTGCGGTGATCCCGGGACCTGTGGCTGGAGGGAAGTGTCAGAGCACAAAGCATTCACTGGAGAGCCGGCAAGGCTAATGAGGAGGAGGACCGAGGAGTGGGCCCCGCTGGCTGGCAGGCAGGGCTACGGCACCAGAAGCACTTCGCGCTAATTGGCTTGCTTTGGCCAATGACTCACCAAATGCAGGGATGGAGCCCAAGCCCAGGGGAGATCCTGAAAACCTCAGGTCAGGGCTCAGAGGAAGGCCAGGCGCTGGGCAGCCAGCCTGACCAGACTCTGCCGGGATCTCTCTGAAAAACTCCTCCAGCCTGAGTCACTGAGGCTTTCAAACCTTGGTTTTAACCCACTTCAGTCCTCAGGCTTTCCTTGAGAGAAGTTCTACAACAAGAAAGAAGAGGAAAGAAAAGGCAGAGATTGGAAAGGTTTTTACAAATACACAGACCAGATCCTTTAACAGCAGGGAATTCCTTGGTGGGCGTGATTCTCCGGAGCTAGAAAGAAAGGCCACCCCAGCCCTCTCTCTTCAGAGCAGCCTGGCAGAGGCTTTCATAGCAATACCCGGACTTCCTTGGCAACACTGATTGACAAGAAGTGAGCATTTATATGCCTCACATGGGGCTGTGGCGGCCTGAGATGGAGAGAGATGCTTCTCTCCACCAAACGTTGGCCCCTGGAGCCAAGGAGTCACACTACTGCAGCCTTCAGCAGCCAAACCAGCTCAAGCACATGCCTGGGAAGAAAACACATAATAAATGTCAAAGCTGAGCTCAGCTCCTGGAATGCAAAGTCACCAAATTGGTCCAAACTCATAAGAAGAGCAGAAATGAACAAGTTCACTTTTGTAACTTTACAGATGTAGAAACTGAGGCTTGTGGATTCAAGCAGGTCCTTAAATATTAGCTGTCCTCCTAACAACTGGAATAAATAAAATGAGGACTTTGGGCCAGACCCTATGTTAAGGACCACGGCAGCTGCCACGTGCTCTTGCCTTTGTAAGGGTAGGGCCCACGCTGTCAGCTCCGCCTGCTCACCCTTCCTCCCTGTGCCATCCTTTGCTGGTCCCGGTCCTATGGCTCAAAGACTTGAGCTAGGAAGTACCTCCTCTAGGAAGCCGATCTGATCTCCCCTCCTCACCCTCCCAACCCCTGCCCTGTTGGACTCTCCTCCTGAGCTCCCAAAATGCCTTCCTTCCTCACTCCAGAAAAAAAAGGCAATGTGTCTGTCTCCTTTCCCCCATAAGCCTGTAGGAGTCAGGGACTGTTTATACTGTACTAACACCAGAAGCACAGAGCCCTTGAGCAGTTCGTGCTGTGGAGCAGAAGCTCCGCACTGTGTGTAGCAGATGCCCAGAGGATGCACGCGTGAATGAACGGGGGATGCTTACCCTGCAGATGACAAAGGGTAGACTTGGTAAGTTGTGAAATGCAGACCCTCTGCCCAGAACCGCTACAGCCAGCGGTGGGTGCTCAATAAAACTCAGTCTGAATACAACTAAAAGGCCCAGTCCTGACCCCCAGGTGGCTGAAGGCATCCTCACAATGCCCAGGGGAATCTGACTGTGAGTGCCGTTAAGCACATCCATAAATCCAGCCGTATCCCTGGGCCTCGGCCCAGAGGAGTTCATGCACCCACAGCCGTGGTCCTGCAAGAATAATGAGGAGGGAGGAAGAGCCATCAAGGGAGGACAATGGAATAACAGAGAAGCCATCAGGGATTTACCAGGGCCGTGGGGAGCCCTGCGCACTTCGGGCAGGGCTGGAGGAAAGCAGAAATCAGGAGGGCTTGTCAGAGACACTGGCAGAAAAGACCAAGGTTGGAAGAAGGGGCTGTTTCTCTCCTGATGACATCCAGGTGCTTCCGAGAGGGGCCATTACGATGATGCACAGCTAGGGGGTGGGGCGCTCAGAGAGGCTGCCTCCTCTTGAGGACAAAATATTAAGCCATTGGTCAAACTTAAACACTCTCCCATCAGGAGACCAGTTGGGGATGAAGGACTGATTCTCCATCATCTGCAGCTTAAGCACCAGCCCAGGAGGAAACGACAAGGGGAGCTCATTGATGGAGAGGCTCAGGTGAGGTGTGGGATTTAGGAAGTGACTGACAGGGATGGCCACGGAGCCATCATCAGGGGGCCACCACATTACAACCCCACCCCAGAATAAGGCAGTGAAAGGGGACAGAGTTATTAATTCTCCAATGGTCTAAATGTCCACTGGCCCCAGCGGCTGGTCCGTATCTCAACAGCACTAGGTACTGCAAACTGAGTCCCTCCCACATGTTAGACATATTGGACTTTGGTCCTCATCTCCACCAAGGAAGGGGCCGGTACTCCCATCTTAGACTGAGTCACTAGGTCACAGGTTGGCCCTAATAACTGGCCCTACATCATACATCCAGGAAACATTGGGAATGGGGGAGGCTGGGATTTGAACCCATGGAGCCACCCCAAAGCTCATGGTCAGGCTTTCCTCAGCTCCATGCTGGCTGGCTGCTCTCATCACACATGCCCCCAAGGCAGAAGCTAACATGCTCTGGCCAGGACGGGCAGAGGGCCTCCAGCTCCCCACATACGTGGCTCATCCTCCTGTGACTTCCTGACCCCACATTCAACCCACCCATATTTACTGCCCAACTATGTCCTGACCGCTGTGTGGACACAAGGTAAGGGATGGGCACCCTGAGGAGACAGGCACTCCAAGGCAGCTCCAGCTCCTCAAGATGATCACAAACCCTCACTCCACTGATTGTCAGGGCAACTGTGCGAGGTGAGAGCAGCCATCTCCACTGTGCCAACCAAGAAACAGTGGGTCTGAGGGGCGATGGGAAAGGCTCTGTGCTTTCTCCTTACCCCAAGCCAGGAACTTGGCACACAGTGACTCTGTGGACAGAGTAGCCAAGCCCTCAAGGTGACGTGGATGACAGAGAGAGTGAACTGCTCTAACCGGGCCTCAGTCCCACTCTCCCTGCCTCCTCCATCACTCCAGGCTGGAATTTTTTGGGGGGTGGGGGGTGGGGGGCAAGACCCTACTCTTGTAGGACACCAGAGCTGGCCATCTCTGTGTCTATCTCTCCCTCCATGTTTGCACAAGAGGAAAGAACATGTGAGTGCACAGTGAGAAGGGGACCATCTGCAGGCCACACCAGGCATCAGCCCTGCTGGCACCTCGATGCTGAACATCCAGCCTCTGGAACTGTCAGAAAATAAGCTTCTCTGGGTTAAGCCACCGAGGTGGCGGATCCTGCGATGGCGCAGCGTGAGCAGACCCTAAGCTCCTTTCAAGGGTGGCTCTCCTGTGGCCTGCTAGGTTTTTGTACACCCCTCACACCCTTTTGTTCTCTTCGGATCACCACCAGCTTCTCTGGCTCCATCCTGCTGATGAGGCTCTCACTGGCACCTGGTCTCTGCGGCCACAAGGGCCTTCCCCGTTCCCGGAGCCAAGGGCAGGAGGCACTCTGCAGCCTTTCTCAAGCCTCTCATGCTGCTATGGCATCAGCGGGCAAATTCCTCATGAAGAGCCTGGATGATAAGTGGGACCAAGGGTGCTTGGGGCTAGAGGGGTTCAGGAGAGGCTGGTCACAGCACTGCATCACTGTCACCAAGGTGGGGCCATTTCTCAATGCAGAGGTCAGAGAGTCAACAGACGCTGGAAAGACAGGATAAAGCAGATATGACATGGACTTGACTTCTGGGCCTGTCTCTTGCTGGGAGATTGATCATCAATGGGGCTATGTACCAGCCTCCTGGCACCCTCGTTTCAGACAAGTGGTAAGATTGATCTTGTCGCCTCCTGGAAGGTGGGTGTTGCCATACAACTTGCTGTGGCCAATGAAATCAAAACTTCAAGAGCCAGTGCCTGCTTCTCTATATTTCCCCCCACCTTCCGACAAAGTTCTAGGTGGTGGTTGCTCCATCAGGCTGGGTTCCTAAATGAGAAAAACAGCAAGGGGCAGACCCCATAGCTGTCCCACGATGGATATGTAAAGTGAGCAAGAAATAAATCTCTGTTTTTCAGTCACAAAGATTCAGGAGCTGTTTGTTGTTACAGCATAACCTAGCTCATCCTGACTGATACAGAAGCACTGACTAAATCAGTCTCCTTGAGACTTCATTTCTGCACCTGTAAAGTGCAGATGATAGTGTATCACTCACAAAGTTTTAGAGAGATAATATACGCCATGCTTTCTACACAGCAGTCTGACAAATGTTAGCTCTCCTTCTTTCTCTTCTTTGTACTGTCCCCCCCCCGCCCCAGATCCTTTAAGATGGGATTCGATGTTCTCAGGCAAAGCTCCTTTAGGACAGATGCTGTGGCACCTCCTTAGGACCTTGTACTGTGTTGGCATCACAGCTAGTACTCAGTTCAGTTCAGACCAGTCGCTCAGTCGTGTCCAACTCTTTGCGACCCCATGAATAGCAGCACACCAGGCCTCTCTGTTCATCACCATCTCCCGGAGTTCACTCAGACTCACATTCATCAAGTCAGTGACGCCATCCAGCCATCTCATCCTTGGTTGTTCCCTTCTCCTCCTGCCCCCAATCCCTCCCAGCATCAGAGTTTTTCCAATGAGTCAACTCTTCTCATGAGGTGGCCAAAGTACTGGAGTTTCAACTTTAGCATCAAGAAAGAAATCCCAGGGTTGATCTCCTTCAGGATGGACTGGTTGGACTTCTTTGCAGTCCAAGGGACTCTCAAGAGTCTTCTCCAACACCACAGTTCAAAAGCATCAATTCTTCGGCATTCAGCCTTCTTCACAGTCCAACTCTCACATCCATACATAACCACAGGAAAAACCATAGCCTTGACTAGACAGACCTTAGTCGGCAAAGTAATGTCTCTGCTTTTGAATATACTATCTAGGTTGGTCATAACTTTTCTTCCAAGGAGTAAGGGTCTTTTAATTTTATGGCTGTGATCACCATCTGCAGTGATTTTGGAGCCCCCAAAATAAAGTCTGACACTGTTTCCACTGTTACCCCATCTATTTCCCATGAAGTGATGGGACCGGATGCCATGATCTTCGTTTTCTGAATGTTGAGCTTTAAGCCAACTTTTCGTTCTCCTCTTTCACTTTCATAAAGAGGCTTTTTAGCTCCTCTTCACTTTCTGCCATAAGGATGGTGTGATCTGCATATCTGAGGTTATTGATATTTCTCCCGGCAATCTTGATTCCAGCTTCTGTTTCTTCCAGTCCAGCATTTCTCATGACGTACTCTGCATATAAGTTAAATAAGCAGGGTAACAATATACAGCCTTGATATACTCCTTTCCCTATTTGGAACCAGTCTGTTGTTCCCTGTCCAGTTCTAACTGTTGCTTCCTGACCTGCATACAGTTTTCTCAAGAGGCAGGTTAGGTGGTCTAGTATTCCCATCTCTTTCAGAATTTTCCAGTTTATTGTGATCCCACAGTCAAAGGCTTTGGCATAGTCAATAAAGCAGAAATAGATATTTTTCTGGAACTCTCCTGCTTTTTCCATGATCCAGCAGATGTTGGCAATTTGATCTCTGGTTCCTCTGCCTTTTCTAAAACCAGCTTGAACATCAGGGAGTTCATGGTTCATGTATTGCTGAAGCCTTGCTTGGAGAATTTTGAGCATTACTTTACTAGTATGTGAGATGAGTGCGGTAGTTTGAGCATTCTTTGGCATTGCCTTTCTTTGGGATTGGAATGAAAACTGACCTTTTCCAGTCCTGTGGCCATGGCTGAATTTTCCAAATTTGCTGGCATATTGAGTGCAGCACTTTCACAGCATCATCTTTCAGGATTTGAAATAGCTTTACTGGAATTCCATCACCTCTACTAGCTTTGTTCGTAGTGATGCTTTCTAAGGCCCACTTTACTTCACATTCCAGGATGTCTGGCTCTAGATGAGTGATCACATCATCATGATTATCTGGGTCGTGAGGATCTTTTTGTATAGTTCTTCTGTGTATTCTTGCCACCTCTTCTTAATATCTTCTGCTTCTGTTAGGTCCAGACCATTTCTGTCCTTTATCGAGCCCATCTTTGCATGAAACATTCCCTTGGATCTCTAATTTTCTTGAAGAGATCTCTAGTCTTTCCCATTCTGTTCTTTTCCTCTATTTCTTTGTATTGATTGTTGAAGTTTTTCTTATCTCTTCTTGCTATTCTTTGGAACTCTGCATTCAGATGCTTATATCTTTCCTTTTCTCCTTTGCTTTTCACCTCTCTTCTTTTCACAGCTATTTCTAAGGCCTCCCCAGACAGCCATTTTGCTTTTTTGCATTTCTTTTCCATGGGGATGGTCTTGATCCCTGTCTCCCGTACAATGTCACGAACCTCATTCCATAGTTCATCAGGCACTCTATCAGATCTAGGCCCTTAAATCTATTTCTCACTTCTACTCTATAATCATAAGGGATTTGGTTTAGGTCATACCTGAATGGTCTAGCGGTTTTCCCTACTTTCTTCAATTTGAGTCTGAATTTGGCAATAAGGAGTTCATGATCTGAGCCACAGTCAGCTCCTGGTCTTGTTTTTGTTGACTGTATAGAGCTTCTCCATCTTTGGCTGCATAGAATATAATCAATCTGATTTCGGTGTTGACCATCTGGTGATGTCCATGTGTAGAGTCCTCTCTTGTGTTGTTGGAAGAGGGTATTTGCTATGACCAGTGCATTTTCTTGGCAAAATTCTATTAGTCTTTGCCCTGCTTCATTCCATATTCCAAGACCAAATTTGCCTGTTACTCCAGGTGTTTCTTGACTTCCTACTTTAGCATTCCAGTCCCCTATAATGAAAAGGACATCTTTTAGGGTGTTAGTTCTAAAAGGTCTTGTAGGTCTTCATAAAACCATTCAATTTCAACTTCTTCAGCATTACTGGTTGGGGCATAGACTTGGATAACTGGTTGGGGCATACTAGCTTCCCTAGTGGCTCAGAGGGTAAAGTTTTGCCTGCAGTGCAGGTAGACCTGGGTTCGATCCCTGGGTCAGGAAGATGCTCTGGAGAAGGAAATGGCACCCCACTCCAGTACCTTTGCCTGGAAAATCCCATGTACGGAGGAGCTGGTAGGCTACAGTCCATGGGGTTGCAAGGAGTCGGACACGACTGAGCGACTTAACTTTTCACTTTCACTTTCAGTATTCAGTAGATATGTACTATTGAGTGCCTATTCAGCAACTAAACTGATCAAACTGTTACCTCTGTGCTGGGAACCAGATTCCCAGGTCTCTGGTCATCTTGTCTGCTTCTGTCCTTCCAGGATACACATCTTTCTTTCAGATGGCACATAATCCTAGACTCTCAGGGCTAGAGAGTCTAGGGGCTAGTAAGTCCCCTTCTTTCATGCAGCAGTAAGATCCCCTTAGCAAGAGCCTTGCTGATTAACCTCTCCATCTCTGCCAAGACACTTTCAGCAAAAGAGAACTCACTTTCTACAAAATACTCTTCTTTATTTGGAATTAGAAGGAGGTAGGTTTGACTCTGGGCCAAGGTCATAGGCTCTTCTGGCTACCCTACAAAGCATGTTCCATTATCATCACCCCCATCTTCAGAAGGGACTATAGGAATGAGGGTTCAGAGAGGTGGAACAATTTTCCCAAGGTCACACACTGTTTTATCTTGTAGGCACACAGATCATGCATGCTTGAAAAATGTACACAGATTGATTGATAGCTCAGTCCTGGGAGGGCCATTCCTAGGGACTCCAAATCTCCATGTAAACACCCCCTAGAATTTCCACCTTGGCTTTTGGGAACCTTAACAAAGCAAAGAGCCCATTCGCCCTGTTAAGAAATAAATCTCAATAAATGATTTCCAATATAACACAGTCCTTGCCAGGAAAGGAAACATTTACACTGCTGCTTGTGCATAATATAGGTTAATATTTCAGGATGCATTAAATGTGTAAATGTTTCCGAGTGTGGTGAAGTTCCGGTTGTGAGTCAGGGCACTCTCCAGAAAAGACCAGATGCTGAAGGGAAGTGGGTATTTTTAGACTTGGACCCAACCCGACACTACCCGTAAGTACTTCATGCTAGCAGTCACAGTGCACGAAGCAGGAAAATAATGGGCTGGTTTCAAACAGACGCTCCCAAACCCTTAAGGCAAGCTGATGACTTCAAGATGGGCTGGCTGCTTTGTGGCTTCTTTGGAGACAGTCAAAATTAGGATGGGACTTGGGGCATGACAAAGCACCTGAACCTGCCTGACATGTGTCTAAATAACTAAAGAATGGAGATGGGTCAGACCAGTCATGAGCTGAAATCCCAGACACAGGCAGGAGACTGGCATGTTCAGCTGGCCTTTGGAAGATGCAGAAAAGAGGAAGACAAGCTTCAGGAAGAGATGAGAATGCTGATGGGCGATAGATTTTAAATAAACATGAGGGTGAGTCAGATGAAATCGCTCATATTTGATGTTTTCTGGCCAAAGAATATGACACTTTCTACCCCATGGACTGTAGCCCACCAGGCTCCTCTGTGCATGGGCTTCTCTGGGCAAGAATACTGGAGTGGGTTGCCATGCCCTCCTCCAGGGGGTCTTCCCAACCCAGGAAGGGAACCCAGGTCTCCTGCATTGCAGGCAGATTCTTTACCATCTGAGCCACCAGGGAAGCCAAATCTGATAACAGAGGTATATTAACATGTATTGCTGTCTATTAAAGTAATATAACAACCACACATCCCAGTCAGTATTCAGCGCTATGTCAGGGTGGAGCGGCAGACCTGTAACTGTCCACAATGTGGGTCCTCAGTACAGAACACTAGCCACATAAACTTAGAGTTCATGTGCTAAAGTGAAAGGACCCAAATATTTTGTCAAGATAGAAAAAAAAAAAAAAAAAACAAGAAAACAGAAAGGATATGCTGTATTATGAATCCTTGTTGTTGTTGTTGCTGTTTTAATCACTAAGTCATGTTTGACTCTTGCGACCCCACGGACTGCAGCCCACCAGGCTCCCCAGTCCATGGGATTTCCCAGGCAAGAATATCAGAATGGGCTCTTATTTCCTTCTCCAAATATGAATCCTTATATCGCCCCCTAAATTTGTATCCTAAAATCCTAACCCCCATAGATGATGGTATTAGGAGGTGGGGCCTTTGAGAGGTTCTTAGGTCATGAAGGTGGAGCCCTCATGAATGGAGTTTTTCTAAGTTGCTCAGTCTTACCTGACTCTTTGCGACCCCATGGACTGTAGCCCACCAGGCTCCTCTGTCCATGGGATTCTCCAGGCAAGAGTACTGGAGTGGGTTGACATGCCCTCCTCCATGGGATCTTCCCAACCTAGGGACTGAACCCGTGTCTCTTATGTCTCCTGCACTGGCAGCTGGGTTCTTTACCACTAGCGCCACCTGGGAAGCCCTGAATAGGATTAGTGCCCTTATCAAAGAGGTTTTAGAGAGATCCTTAGCCCCTTCCACCCCCAGGGACACAGCACAGAGGATGACCCTCACCAGAAAGTGACCACCTTGGCACCTTGATCTTGGACTTCTCAGCCTTTAGAACTGTGAGCAAGAAATTTCTGCTGTTTAAAATCTCCCAGTCAGTGTATTTTGCTACAGCAACCCACACAGACTAAGACAAGATAGGAGTATTCTTGGGGGCAAGAGCAAGTAAAACTCCAAAAAAGCTGACTGAGCCTGACAACTTACACAGTTGCTATCACTCATGTCCTGGCACATTAGCCGTGGAGCAGGGGCCGCACAGCAGTACGGTGAAGCCCCACCCCCTGCATTCACATCGCCTGGGTGTGGGTCCTGGTTGTGCTCCTTACAAGCTGTAGTGGGTTGGATGGTGGCTTCCAAAAGATATGGCCATGTCTTAACTCCCGGAAGCTGTGACTACTACACCTCGCATGAAAAACGTTGGATCCTCAGAGGAACTTATCCTGGACTATCCATAGCATCCTAAACCCAATGGCAAGTGTCCTTCCAGGAGACAGACACAGAGAGGAGGAGACGCCACCCAGGAAGAGGAGGAAGCAATGTGGCTACAGGGGCAGAGATTAGAGGGAAATAGCCACAAGCCAAGGAATGCTGGAACCGCCAGAAGCTTGAAGAGGCCAGGAAGGAATTCTCCCCAAAGTCCAGCCCTACAAACACCCTGATTTCAGAGTTCAGGCCTCCAGAACTGTGAGAGGGTAGATTTCTGTTGTTTTAACCCACCAAGTTTGCAGTCATTTGTCATAGTGGCCACAGGAAACTCATGCACAAGCCCTCCACCTCAATGCTCTTGTCTGTAAAATGGGATAGCAGCTTCATGAGAAGATGCAGGTGAAGAGTTTAACATGACAGCTGGCATGCAGTAAGCACTGTGTCAAAGTATGATGTAACTGGCAAAACACAGCAGGGACAGAGTATCACATCAGATCCAGTGAAATGAAAATAACTGCCTTCTCATGTGTGTATCTAGTGCTTAAAAGATGTGACACCAGGACTTTCCTGGTGGCCCAGTGGTTAAGACTCTGCAGTTCCAAAGTAAGGGGTGTGGGTTCAATCCCTGGTCAGGGAACTAAGATCCCTCATGCCATCGGGCACAGCCACAAAATTTTAAAAAACTGTTTGACACCTCCAAGTGTGAAATGCGAGCCATTACTGGAGAAGATCAGACCCCCTTACTCTAGCTCCAGTCTCAAGTCACAACTGGGAGCTAAGAACTCTTACCCAATAACCCTCAGATAACCGCCAGCAAAATCTGCTCTGGTTAAAAATGTGTATCTATACATCTATATGAAAGTATTCTGGAGAAGTCCATTTACTGACAGAACGGCATATCATACACAATTTAAGCAATTGGGAATCTGGCATTTTGAGCTTGTTCAACCATTGGAAAAAGTATCTTTAAAAAGATAGTTTTACAAAAACAGGACGCAAGGGAAGAAAATGGTTATTAGAAATGCTTAAGAACCTTCCTGAACTTCAAATAGGCTCTTCACAACAATAATACTGATGATTTAAGAGAAAAATGAATCAAGACTCTATTGATTAGATGTTCCTTAAATTATATGTCGGTTTTCAAACGTGAGGCAGTATGCAAAGCACGTTAGAGGTAAAATGTTTGAGAAACCACCCAAGACGTTTAAAGAATTAGGGATGTAGCTGCAGCTTCAGCGCCAGGAGTAAACAACGTGGGGAAGAGGGGAGCAGAAAGGGGGAACCCAGAACCTCCAGAGCATCTGTGATCCAGGCCAGGGACACCTAATCCCGGGCCCTGACAGCGGTGGTGACGTCTACTTCCTGCTGAGGTGGCCCGGGACCACCCGTATCTGGTGTTGGCTCTGTGCCAGTAACCCCAACGTCATTCATTCCAGAAGCATTTGCTGAACACCTACTCAGTGCCCGGAGCCGCAGCACATGGTCTAATGCAGCCAAAGATGTAAAAACAGGCCATTGTGATTCAAGGGGGTTGAGACTTGACACGAAGGAATCAAGTTGGGGGCGGGGGAGCGGGTATTGTGAATCCCTATGGGGACAGCACAACGCACAGCCCAGGGAGGTCGGCAGTGCTTCCTGGAGGAAAGGAGATCTGAGATCTGAAGGGTAAGCCAGCATTCGCCAGATGCAGAAGACACAGGGGAGGAAAGAAATTCAGAAAGGTGGTGGCCGAGCAGCACGTTCAAGGGGCCACAAGGACACGGTGCCTCAGAGATGCTTTCAGGTCTCCCGTGGGCCACCTGCTCAGCATTTGGCAGCCGCTGGATTCCACTTCCTGCAGCCCCTGGCTCTGCTCACCCAGTGCCTCCAGGGTCTCGAGTTCCTGAGTAAGAGGCTCTATAAATGGCTTCCTGGTGGCTCAGACAGTAACGAATCCACCTGCAACGCAGGAGACCCGGGTTTGATCCCCAGGTCAGGAAGATCCCCCAGAGGAGGGCATGGCACCCCACTCCAGTATTCTTGCCTGGAAAATTCCATGGACAGAGGAGCCTGGTGGGCTACAGTCCATGGGGTCACAAGGGAGTCAGACATGACTCCCCTTACCCAAGAATGCCACAGGTCCACCCCAGGCCTCACTGTGGGGAAGACAGCTTGCAGGGAGCCCTTGAAAGATGTGATGTTCAGGGTCATACAGAAAGCTCTCAGGATCCAGGGCACGTCCTCTCCCCAGCCGCCTGGCCCTCTCCATGTCACTGAGCACCTCCTCCACCCTGCACACCTTTCTCCTCACTCAGAGTTGGGCCAGTGGGGAGGCTCTGTCCACCCCCACCCCACCCCATGCTGAGCTGGGAACTGTCTCTCATGCATCCCACAGCACTGAGAGGAGAGAGAAGGCTAAGCACACACTTCCTCTGGAATTGCTGTAGGGAAAGGCTGGAGTCTGGGATAGTCCTTCCCTCTTCAGTCCTCACAGTGGGCTGGGACCATGTCCTTACTGACCCTGGAAACAGTCTTGGAGGGGCCAGGAGTGTCCCGGTGCCAAAGCCACAGCAGCAGCTCTTCCTGGTGGGCCACATCTCCCATGCGGTGCCCAGAGCCCAGCTGACCACTTTCTGCTACGAGCTGCCCCAGAGCACAGGGGCCGCCCTCTTTTGCTCATGGCTCTTCCCCATGTGTGGCCCAGGGCCTGGCACAAGATGGTGAATGGGCTTAATAAACATGGTTGAGGAATGCAGGCCGACCTCCTGTGCCCTGGTCCATACACCGCTGCCTTGAAGTTCACCTTGACCCTGTGAGACTGAAAGAACGGGATGATGAGCCCCATAAGAGATTCAGCCAGAATGCATTCAGCCCAAGTCATGCAGCACTGAGAGGCAAACAAGACAAAAACCCAGGGCTCAGGACCCGCCCCCGCCCCCCCACCCCACCAGTGTCGCTTATCCTAGGGCCCAGCCGGCTCTCCACACAGCACCATTCTTTGCCCGTATCAGTCAGAGCACCCAGTAGGGCACATAATGAGAGAAGAGAGGAGGAGCAAGAAAGGAAAGCAGGAAAATAAAAAATCTCTCTCAGCCCTCGAGACATTGGCCACCAGCGCTTAAGAATTACAGATTCGATTTTAAGATATTGTCTCCCCCTTTTCTCCTTCCACAAAGTGGTACATGGCCCATTTATATATTTAATTAGAATGGATTAAAATTAATAACATCTTGAGTGGTTCCTGACCCTTCTGGAGATAATGGGAGACACCCTGGGGTGATGTGCAACCAGGAAGAAGAACTGCTGACCTCATCAACAGAGTCTGCACTTTCTCATGTGCCTGTAATCAGTGCAGCCCCTAATCACCCTCTGTATTTTTTTTTAACTAAGACAGGTATCTTTATGATGTGGAATCGCATCCTGTCCCTTGGGCTGCAGGGCCAAAGGCATGCCCTTGGCAGGCAGACTCACTGAAATCTGTCCTGTCTATGATTGCTGACCGATACATCAATCTCAGATATTTTAAGGTTTTTTTTTCCTTTTTAATATATTTTTATTGTATTATTTATTGTATCTCCATGGGTAACTCAAACGGTAGAGAATCTGCCTACAATGTGGGAGACCTGGGGTTCAACCCCTGGGTCAGGAAGATCCCCTGGAGAAGGAAATGGCAACCCATTCCAATATGCTTGCCTGGAGAATCCCATGGACAGAGGAGTGTGGCAGGCTACAGTCCATAGGGTCACAAAGAATCAGACACGACTGAGCAACTAACACTTTCTCACTTTATAGATACAAATGAAAAAAACATTTCTGAGCACTTACTGTGTGCCAAAGAATGTGCTAAGGACACTCACATCCATTAACTTGTCCATTCTTTATGACCACCCCATTGGACCAGAGTGAGGACAGACACGTGACAATTCTCCCTCCCATTTGACAGCTGAGGGAACCAAGGTGAAAGATGGCATGGGAGTGAGGTTCTGGACCAAAACCCAGTCCCTGGAGGTCGAGACCACTCAAGACATTGTGAACTTTCCCTTTGATCTGCCTCTCATGATGACTAACGTTCACAGATAGGTCTCTACTCTCAGCCCAGCAGCCTGTGGGCATCCACAGGGGGGTGGCAGGAGCCTCCTTCACCAGTCTGAACTTTCTCAGACCCAAGGAAGGAAGGGCTCAAACCATGATGAGTGAGCAGGAGCTCCAGAGGAAGCCACACCCATCCTTCATGGAAAGGGGGTAGTCAGGGAGTGAAGACCCCAGCCCACCAGGACCCCTGGCTCCTGGGCTCCAAGCAGGGCACTTCAGGAAGGGGCACTTCAGGAAGGCCTGGTGGGAGGGGAGGGCCAAGGACATCAGCGGGCAATGCTGGGCTCGAGTCTTGCTCTGCCACTTACTGTGCAGAACAGATATGTGACTTCAGATGAGCCACTGGGGAACACCGAGTGTCAGCTTCACCACCTGGACAGTGAGTGGGCTAACACCTGTCCATTGGAGCCCTGTCCATAACAGCAGATCCATCCTCTGGTGGGGGTCTAACAGAAGAGTCACTGCTCTGGGATGAAGAAATAGGCTCCCAGTCACACAGTCACGCAAAGACACCCCATCTGTTTCCAGGATGCCTCCTGGCTTCTCACAGTGCAGGGACCCCAGGTTTCCAGGACCACAGTGATGACAAGGAGCTTTAATACTCATTGAGGAAGGAAAGCATCTGCTTATCTTCTTTGGGTTCACCCCAAATTTCAGAGGCCAGGACCATCCCCTCCCCAGCACATTCCCACTACCATATAGACAGGTTCTGCCTCCCTGCCAAGCATCTCTCTCCTCCCTGCCATCCCCTGGGAAACACACAGGGCACCGCACAATGTGGATTCTGCTTGTGACCGGGTGGCATTGCTGGGTCAAATTAGGTCAGGCCAGATCAGCAGCACTGAAGCTGTTATGGCATTAGGTAATCAACTCAAGGCTGGTTCCGCCCGGAGCCATTTAATTTTGGGGAGGCAAGATTTAGCTGACTTGAAAGAAGGGGGAAGCAAGCTTGCAGAAAGAGATTGATTTCAGAGAAACACAAATTCATACTAAGTGCCTTAACACTTGGAATCAATTAAAATGAGATGGAGGAAAAGGCATGGAGAAATGGAGGAAGACAGCAGGCCCGAGTGGGGAAGAGGAGGGTGGGAGCAGGCAGGCTTGCTGGGGAGCGGAGCAGAAGAACTCCAGTTCAAGGAGACCCCCTCGGGCCAGAGGGGAATTCTGGGGCCCTGAGACATGTCCTTTTCTAGGTCCAGGGACTGGTGAGAGGCAGACCCAGCACACGGGTCAGCAATTCTCAAAACACAGTGAGGCTCACAACCAGCTTTGAGGGAATAAAGTGAGGAGCGATGCACATAAAGTCCTGGGGCCACTTCCTGAGGGTCTGATTCATGCCATCTGTGGAGCAGCTGGGAATCCACCTGTCTAAACCATCCCTAATCTCTGCTGCAGGTGGTCTGGGATCACACTTTGAAAAGTGAAGACTAGATTACAGAGTTCATGGTAGTCATTTATCATTTATCCCCGCCTCTGGTCACCATGGTAACAGCCATGGGCATCATTCATTTCTCCACATGGCTGCAGAAAGCCTGAACACACACAGTGAGAAGACCCCTGCAGTAGCCCCTCTGGAAAAGATGAGGCCTTTTGGAGATACACTGAAGAGGGGGAATTAACAGAACTTGGACAGTGTGGGTGGTGGGAGAGAGAGAAAGGGAATGGTCCTCAAAATCCCTCCGGTTTGGATAACCCACTTCCCAGCTAGATATGACTTAAAACAGGGCTGGGCCACTTTGGCAGTTTTAAACAAAAATAAATATATTCTTACCATACAAGCCAGCAATCGTGCTCCTTGGTATTTACCCAAGGAGTTGAAAAGCATGTCTACACAAAAGCCTGCACATGGATACTTATGGCAGTGTGGTTCACGACTGACAAAACGTGGATGCAACCAAGACATCCTTCAGTAGGTGAATGGATCAACAAGCTGTGGTGCATCCAGACGACGAAATAGATTTGGTGCTGACCAGAGAAATGAGCGATGGAAATGCATATTGCCAAGGAACCTTAAACGCATACTGCCAAGTAAAGAAGTCAATATGAAAAGACTAGAGACTCTGATTCCAACTACATGACATTCTGGAAAAGACAAAACTATGGGGACACTGGAAAGATCAGTGGTTGTAATGGTTGGGTGGGAAGGGAAAGATGAACAGGCAGAGCACAGAGGATATTTAGGGCAGTAAAATGATTCTCTTAACTGAAACAGTGGATACATGTCATTATACAGTTGTCAAAATCCACAGAATATACAACACCAAGACCAAACTGTAATGGAACTGGACTTTGGGGGATAGTGTGTCAAAATAGGCTCATCGACTGCTAACTAACGGACCACACTGTGGGGGATGCTGATAGTGGGGGACGTTGCACATGTATCAAGGCAGGAGGTACATGGGAAATCTCTCTACTTTCCACTTGGTTGTGCTATGAACTGAAAACACTCAAAGGTGGGGAGGGGGAAGCTGGAGATTGCCTCCCATGAAACACGGGATGTGCTGGGAAGGCAGAGTAGGGAAATGGAGGGTGGGGACTAAAGTCGCTGGGGACACAGCAGGAGTAAACCCAGGCTGCTGGCCGGGTGCCAGCTCCTTAGTGGACAAGTGAAGTCAGGCGTCGGGGCAGAGGCTGCAAAACCAGAACCGCTCATGCAGGCCCCTCTCTTCCCACCCTCCCCACCAGAGCAGATGACAGTGCAAACAGCAGCAAGATCTCAGCGAAAATGCAGTCTCTCCGTGCTGTCTGAAGTTCTCAGAGATCCCTTAACCTCCCCCCCGCCCCAAAGAAAACAGTTCAGACAGGTGCATAAACTAGCGAGCTGAACAGGGAGCCTCAGCACTATGATCCTCTGGGCAAGGAGGCCACCGAATGCCCTCAATACAGACTCTCCCTGCCTGCTCCTAATAAGGGTGCCTCTCCTTCACGAGAGTCCTATAAAATGCATAAATATTCCTCAAGGAACCGAGAGAGCTCCTAACAGTCTTTAATAGCTATCATAAAGTGAAGAATAAAATGTGTGAAAGGAGATTGGTCATGATAATAGTGCAAGGTATATGAGAGCAGTGAATTTTCCACCCCCTCCCCCAGCTGAGCTTTACTGCAGAAAGATACTGCCTGGAGTCCGGAGCGTGGCCTGAGGAGAGAAACCATGGAGGGGGACATCCAGTGTCTGGACAGAGAACCCTGGCCAGTTGAGCTGAGAGCACTGAGGGCCATGACCAGAACAGACTTGTTTCAGGCAAACAGCAGACTCTAGTCTAGAGCCACCATGATTCTTCGTGGCCTGGATGAGTTGAGTCCGAGGCATTTGCATTGCTCATGTATTTTCTGAGTGATTAAAATAAAAACCAGTCTATATTAAATTAGCCTATCACTGAAACAATGTGCCAAGGATACACAGATTCCCCCGAACCCTGTCGGGGCTGGAGACTCATCTGTCGACCAGGCTTGCAGCCTGAGCCCTGCCCAGAAACCAGACAAAGACTCTGGGACGTGTCAACAAGCCAAATATCAAAGGCAGGATACCATGCTAAGAATCTGTACACTGGGGAAAAGTGAGTGTGCTCCAGAGGAGCGTTTGCTAGAATGGGTGCTATGATGGGCCTGCGGTGAACACATCGGGGCCATGGCACATGGGGGGATGACCCAGTTGGCAGGAGAGCCCACAGCTATCAGACAGCAAAGCCCCTAGCTGGTGTGTTGGCATGCAACAGGGGGTCAATCGACAGCAGCCCTGGGCAGCTACAGCACTTAATGTCTACAGAGAGGCTCCACCTGGCACGAACTGCTGTCGATTAAGCCCCTACTGCATGCCAGGATACAAGCTGGGGCTTTGCATGTATAATCGCATTCAGTCCTCACAGTGCTGAGCTTGAGTCTAACCACACTGGCCCACAGGTACACACAAGACCTAAGGTTGATGAAATAACATCCAGGCAAGAGAGTCTGGCTTCGGGCACGTGTTCCTGCTCCTCACCATGGTCTAGAGCCTACTGGCCTCCCAATACTCATGCTTCACCCTATGGTCTACTTCCCTTGTGCCTTGAAGCCAAAGGAAGAGCTTCTCACATCTGACCCCTGGGATCTTCAGACACAAGGCTCTCTGCTTCTCAGGCTCACCCCACCCTAGCTCTCATTCAGGGATCCCTGTCCCAGGGTATTCCTGACTCTCTGGGGGTCTCAGTCCAGCCCATTCTGCTCACAGTGATGTGCGGCCTAAGAAAACACATCACCCACTGCCAGGCTGACTAAGCAAAGCTGTGGGAGGCTTCACTGCCACAAGTCAACTGGCAAAACTTTGGCTGACATCTCACTGCACGGAAGTCATATCCTAACAGAGACGGGGTGTGGGCAAGGGGAGAAGAGGACAGCTTGTCAAGTTTTTCTCTCTGGCCAGATGGGGGACACCTGACGGGGCTTAGCATGCAAGTAGGTGCATGCCAAGTCGCTCAGTCATGTCTAACTCTTTGTGACCCCATGGCCTACAGCCTGCCAGTCTTCTCTGTCCAAAAGATTCTCCAGGCAAGAATACTGGAGTGCCCTCCTCCAGGGGATCTTCCCGATTCAGGAACTGAAACTGCATCTCTTCCATCTCCTACCCTGGCAGGCAGGTTCTTTACCACCAGCACCAGCCCTGACAGTGCTCAAAACAGATAACCTAAGATTTTCATGTGATCCAACGTCATTCTGAATAAATTCAGCAGCAGACAAGACACGAAAAATAAGTCAAACACAGAAGGACTGGAATAGAAAAACAAAGTCATCAGTATCCCTAGATGATGATCTTCACGGAAAACCTGAAAGAATCTATAATTATTAGAATTAATAGAAAACTAGGAAAATCATTGGACCTAAGAGCAATAGACAAAAATAAATTATATTTACTCTACTATCAAGTACATATAAATGAAATTTTATAAGATTCCATTTGTTGCTATTTATAACAGCAACAAAATGCATAAAGGACTTAGGCACCTTTAACAAAAGATACTCAAGACCTTTGTGGGAGAGATTAAAAAGATTTATTGAAAGACACTGAAGAAGACCTAAACACATAAAGAAATAGACAGAGTTCATGGGCAGAAAAATTCAATATCATAAAAATATCAAGTTCAGAAGAATTGGCCTATGGATTCTACGCGATTCTAATAAAGATTCCCAACAAGGTTTTTAGTGCAACTTGACAAGTTGATTTATAAATAAATGAATAAACACATAGACACCTACCTCAAAACTCACATAATTTTCAACTTGCTCAAAAGAAGACAAATGTAAATTAAAATTTCATGGAGATACCAACTCTCACCCAAAATTTTTCCCAAAAAATACTTCCATACACTTGGGTGAGAACTCAAAATGATATTAATGCCACAGAGGGGAAATCTTACAGAAGTAAGATTGATAAAGTTAAATAAAGGCCATGCAATCACCAACCTCAGAACCCATGTTGTACGGCTCATGCACATGTCTGTCTGTCTATATGTTGTATAAGTGCATATTCTCTATCTCTGTTCATTCTAACAGTCCAGAAACAATGACTAAGTTACTAGCAATAAAGCTTCCTAATGCAGAGACTAGTTTTTCAGAATAACATTTTGCACTAATATGAACCAGGACTTTTGGACAAATGGCTAATTCTAGGTCTGCAGTTGAAAATGTCCAAGATGAGCCTCGAATCTTTTGTAATTTCTGATTTCAGAAAAGCAAACAGAACAACTGGGTTAGGTAAAAATAAATTGCAGGATCCAACTTGAAGCAGCTCCCACGGCCATAGATGGGGCAATTTGGACATCAGTGAGAATAATAACTATAAGGAACTAAAGAATGCAGATTTAACCCAAGAATATATTTTTTAACTTTTTATTTTGTATTTGGGTATAGTAGATTAACAATGTTGTGATAGTTTCTAACCCAAGAACTTGTAATACTTTTAAAAATGTATTTGTTACCTTTGGAGGAAGCCATTTCAAAAACTGGTAAAGAAAGAATCAACTGACATTGCTCAGTGTGGATAACTGATTCTTGTCCAACTTGTCCTACTTTCCTTCATAAAATGTACCTCCAAGTAATTAACAGTTAGAGGAAATTTTCTTTATAAAATAATTCCAGCCTGATAAAGAGGAAAGAATGACAGAATTCAAATGCTGTCATTTTGTAATCCCTAGAGAACTAACAGGTTTAAGCATGAAGATCCACGGTCACTATTAGCACAAGAGAGAAACAATTAAATACTGTGCATCCCCTGTGGAAGTGCATACTTTCTAAAACCTATCAAGTAGTCTGGCCTCTCCCTCCCCAAAATGAACTTGAATCTGATCAAGTCTCTTTCCTATTTACAAGAAATAGATGCAACAGAGGCAACATCCTAAATGACACTAAGGTAATGTAACAGCAAAGCCCTAACCATGATAAACTCTTGGAATGGACTTTACCTGAACTTGATTCAAACAAACAGTTTTCAAAAATATGAAAGAGTTTGGGAAATCAACTTTAACAGAGTATATGAGGACATCCACTTTTAGATCATATTTTATGCATATTTTAATGAGTTCTTATATAGGCAAACAGGAACAAAAATAGTCAAGGTACCATAGAAGCCAAAGGAGGGGAAACTGCCCCATCAGTCACCAAGAATTATTAAATGGATAAGGTGGTACTGGTGCAGTGGTTGAAAACTGACTAAAGGAGCAAAACAGAAAGTCAAAAAATAGATCCATTATATATACACATAACTTTTTTTAAGAAGCTGATTTTTCAAGTAAGTAGGAGACAGTAGGACTATTTCATTGGTGCTGGGACAGCTGAATTGATTATCCACATGTAAAATAAGCCATTCAAGAAAGAAAGAATAGACTGATCACTTTAAACTACACTAAAATTAAAAACTTCAGGTGTCAAAAGACACTCGAAAGAAGGTAAGACAATAGCTCAAACAGGGAAAGACATCTGCCAGATATATGAGGTCAAATAATTAGAATCCAGAATATATTGATATATTTTTAAGTCCTAAAAATCAATGAGAAAGAGACACACCATCCAACTTAAAACTATGGAAAAGACCTGAATGGGTATCCTCAAAAAACTAGAATAGCTAATGAACTTTTGAAAAGATACCTCATTATGGAATCAAGAAAATTTAAGTTGAAAACAAGATGGAAAGTATTTTCACACCCAATTAAAGAATCTGACAATATAAAGTGCCAGAGAAGATATACATTAATGGGACTTAATCCTCTCTCTAGTAGTGTATAAGATTTGACTCAAACACTTTAGAAAGCAATTTGGCATCAGCTAGTACAGTTTAGTTCAAGTTTTACATATGGCCTGGTAATTTTATTCTTAGGTATATACTGCATGTGCACCCAGATATGGTTACAAGACTGTTTAGAGCACTTGTTTTTCTAGAAAAGATGAGAAACACCACATTCATTAAAAGGAAAATGGAGAAATAAATTGTAGTATGGTTCCACGAGGAGCTAGAAAACAACAGTGAAAATTAACAAAGGATCTGTACACAAATCTCATGGCAAGAGAGAAAAAGCAAGTTGCATAAGGATATCTAACTGCATGATAGAATTTTCATAGACTTAAACCAAAAAAATAAACCATGGTAATATATTGTTCAGGAGTATATACATGTATAGTAACCATCTAAAGAAAGGCAGGAGAATGACACATACAAGACCCAGCAAAGTGCTTATGTTTGTGAGAGGGAGGCCGAGCTTCAGTGTTGTTGGTCTTGCATAGTTTTTTTACATCAAATTTTGGATTCACAGATGTTCATTATTACATTTCGCAATTTACATAGTTAACATTTATTTTTGAAGCTAAGAGATGGTCTGGGTTGAATGGCAAGGCCAACTCACTCAGGACTGACATGTGTCTGGTTTCTGCATGCAAGACACAGACTCGGCTCTGGGAGGAGATAAAGATGCTGTTCCCAGGACTGACAGCACAGCCGGAAGGGCCAGCATACCAAGTGGGTCTTGCCAAGACAAACAGATGTTGCCAAAGATGTGAGGTTAAGAAGGAAGAATTTTTCCTGGGCTGGAAGCAATGTCTGAAGTTAAGTTTTCATTCATTCCAGAGATGCTGCACCATCTTTGAGAAGAAAACAATGGAATCTCTCCTGGCAGCCAAGGCCTGTTTGCAGCTGGATGGCCTATATCAGATGTGCGAGCCCTGTCTGTTCCCACAGACCCTCTGCACTACCTGCTTCAAAGGTCAGTACCCCCAGCTATGCAAGACCTCAAGGGAATGACTGAGGGACTTCCAGTCTCCAATGCCACGGGTATTTTTGACACCAAAACCACCCCGAGCATCCTTATGAGTGCTGCAGCTATGAGATAAGCAAGATAAAGTGTTGGCCCTTCAGCACACCTAGTGAGAAAGCAAGAGGCAGAGGAGGAGACGCCTACAGGGGAGACAGGCTGTCACAGTGAGACCTGAAAATGTAGTTCAGGGAAACTCCCAGATGGTGCAGGGGTAAAGGATCTGTCTGCCAATGCAGGAGATGCAAAAGACAAGAGTTCGATTCCTGGGTTGGAAAGAACCCCTGGAGGAGGAAATGGCAGCCCACTCCGGTATTCTTGCCTGGAAAATTCCATGGACAGAGGAGCCTGGTGGGCCACAATGCAAGGGTCGCAAAGGAGTCAGGACACGACTGAGCACACACACCAGGCCACGTGCTCCCAGCTACACTGCTGTACCAGACAGTTTTCAACTCTCAAAAACAAGAGTGATGCCCGAACATTTTCTCTCTGGCTCTTCCAACTTTTCTTATGATTTCTTGCAAAATAAAAAGAAATCAATCATCCTTAAGTCTCCAATGTCGGCGATGATGTCAGTTGAAAGAATGACGATGAGAAGGTTTTTCACAAATCTGGAAGAAGGATAGACCCAGAGACAAGTCTGCACACGTCAGCAGGCCTCCTCCAGTTCCTAGCCACTTGACGTTCTGCAGTGGATTCATTTATTTTGTTCTCAGACAACCCAGCTGATGAATTCAGGAGGAAGCTGGTGTGATTTTTGTGTGTGTTGAAGCCCATTTCTTTCTCCTGGCTGGGTCCCTTCTGGGGCTGGCTGGGGATACTAGAACCCCTTTTAAGTGGGGAAGAAAGAGAAGGGAGGAGACACAGTTGGTCAGCCTCTGGCAGCCAGATGTTCAGGACCAGTGGGGCAAAGGTCATTGCCACTATAACTGAGGCCCAGTGAGTGGCCAAGGACCCAGGAGGCAGGTGAGGTCATGAGAATTTGAGGAAGCATGTTATCAGCAGCTACCTCTGATAAGACCACAGAATCCTCAACAGTCTCAAGAGTAGGAATCACAGGGAAGCTCTAAAGATGGAGTGTGCAGATGAGAATAAAACAGGACAAGTCCCTGAAAATGTGTACGAGGGGCGGCCATGGCCCCAGCCCCCTCCCCAGAGAGTCAGGTGGTTGCCCTCTCCACCGTCTAGCTGGAGGCTCTGCTAGGACTGCTTACTGGAGATAATGAGTCACAGGGGCTCAGGACTTAGTCGACAGGGACAACTTAGGGATGAGCACAGGCACAGTCTGAAAACAGGAAGAATGAGAAGAAGCTGGCATCCAGAGCAGGGAGATCAGGACCACCCAGCCCAGCCTGACTCCCCAGGAGAAAACTCTTCCCTGAGCAAAGTGACCAGTCTAAGAGATGAGGCCCATAGCACTGACATTTGGACTTCTGGGGAATGAGTGGCAGAGGGTAGGGTATCAGACAGGGGCAGAAACAAAGGCATTTCCAGGTCTAAGCTCCATGTCTAGACAGCCAAGCCTCAGCTGACACGCCTGGCCCCTCCACATTTATCTTCCTGACCAGTCATCTGACCTTTCCCTCAAACAAGTGTAGACAACCAAGAATCTCCAAGCATTTGAGGGACGTCTCTGCTCACAAATAATAAATAAGCGAACAAAGAGATACAAGAAGGAAAAACAATCACAGTTGTAATATCCTTCGAGAGATAAGAAAATACTACATCCATAAAATAGCAATTGTACTTTGTTTAAAAAATAATAACAAGAATAAATAAAATTTGTCAAATACAACCAAAACTGGAAGAGGAAAAGTGAAAAAAAAAAAAATGCTAGACAATCAATCCACAGAAACAATATTTGAGTGCTAGGCATTCTAGAAAGAAAAGAAAAACAGAAAAGTATCAAGGAAACAAAACAATGTCCCCAAAGGACATATATTTCCAGATTGAAAGGACCCTTTGAAAGCTGAGCTCAGTGACAGCACAGAGATCAATACGAAGGAACATCATTGTGAAATATCTCATCACTACTGAAAGAGAGAGAAAATACTGAAAGTTTCCAGAAAGAAACAGCAGGTCACAGACAAATCTTCTGCCTATGTCATCAACAGCAATACTGGAACCCAGAAGATAATTCAAAACTGGGAACAAAACTAGAGACTTGCAACCTAGGACACTATACCCAGCTAATGAGCAGTCTAGTGTTCAGGAAGGAAAACAGGTCTTCCTGAGTGACAGATTTTATTTTCTTGGGTTCCAAAATCATGGCAGATGGTGACTGTAGCCATGAAATTAAAAGATACTTGCTCCTTGGAAGAAAAGCTATGGCAAATCTAGACAGTGTATTAAAAAGCAGAGACGTCACTCTGCCAACAAAGGTCCATATAGTCAAAGCTACTGTTTTTCCAGTGGTTGTGTACAGATGTATGACTTGGACCATCAGGAAGGCTGAGCACTGAAGAACTGATGCTTTCGAACTATGGTGCTGGAAAAGACTCTTGAGAGTCCTTTGGATGGCAAGGAAATCAAACCAGTCAATCCTGAAGGAAATCAGTTCTGAGTGAATATTCATTGGAAGGACTGATCCTGAAGCTGAAGCTCCAATACTTTGGCCACCTGATGCGAAGAACTGACTCATTGGAAAAGACCCTGATGCTGGGAAAGATTGAAGGCAAGGGGAGAAGGGGACGACAGTGGATGAGATGGTTGGATGGCATCACCAATTCAATGGACATGAATTTGAGCAAACTCCTGGAGACAGTGAAGGACAGGGAAGCCTGGTGTGCTGCAGTCCACGGGGTCACAAAGAGTCGGACACGGCTGAGTGAGGACAACAACGAGACCTGCGCAGTCTTTCAAAATGAGTCATCATGCCCTTTGAGAGGAAGCCACCTATCCAGTGAGGAAGTGATCAAGACTGGAGAGGAGGGTGGGATCCAAGAAGCAGAAGCTGGGGCACAGGAAATGGAGGGGAGAAGCGGAGGCCCTCCCAGGCTGAGATGGGTGTGGCAGGCTCTAGAGCCGAGGAGCGCGCACCCAGCAGGCTCATCTTCCGGAAGGCACAGCCAGCCTGGGATGCACAGGAGCCGGGCAAGTGCACATACGATCTGGACAAAACACACAGCTGCAGAAGAAGGCCAACGGGATCAAAAGACAGCGCACGGCTCACTGCGAGTAACATTTCCATGATCACAAAAACAGTTTATGGAACCAAAATGGACGATAACTATGTCAGGAAAACTGGAGGAGGGGAATATGCAGTGGGAGGGTGTGGGATGGTGGGAGAAGGCAGAAGAGGGCTGAACCCTCATCGTCCACGGCAGGAAGCCCCAGATCAGGCCTAATACGGCACACAGGAAAAATAAAGCACAGGTGTGGCCCTTAGAAATGTAAAGGTGAACACAGCAGCAGCTAGGAGCTGAAGTCTGCCTCCAGGGGACAGGAAGCACGAGAAGGAACTGGTTGGAGGCCTGCTGCTTTTTTTTATTAAGAGTCTAGCAGATCTGACGGAGAAGGCAATGGCACCCCCACTCCAGTACTCTTGCCTGGAAAATCACATGGACGGAGGAGCCTGGTAAGCTGTAGTCCATGGGGTCGCTAAGAGTTGTACGTGGCTGAGCGACTTCACTTTCACTTTTCACTTTCTTGCACTGGAGAAGGAAATGGCAACCCACTCCAGTGTTCTTGCCTGGAGAATCCCAGGAACAGGGGAGCCTGGTAGCCTGCTGTCTGTGGGGTCGCACAGAGTCGGACACGACTGAAGCGACTTAGCAGCAGCAGCAGCAGCAGCAGTAGCAGATCTGACATTTTAATCTATTCCTGTGACAGAAGTTAAAATATTCATATTTAAGTTTTACACAGACACTTCTATCTACCCACACACACATACACCCCTTACCCCTATATACACACAAATTTCACCCCTATACACACACATCCTTCACCCCTCACACACACACACACACACACACACACACACACACACAGCACTACACACACCTCTTACACCCATTATGAGCCCGTGAACATCACAGGGCAATCTGAGAAGTGGAGAAAGAAGCCCATGGGCACTGACAGGACAGAAGCTGGGTCAAGTTCATCCTGAACTCACAGTGAACCCTCTTGCCTGTGGTGCACCCAGAGAGTATAGGGGCCCACGTGAACTCCGTTCGGCTTCAGTATTTCATCGGGGCTGACGAGCACCACCTCACTTCTCATCATTGTCATTTCTGAATGCTTCTCTCTTAATATCTGAAGGTTTGGACCATAAAATCCAGCATTCTTTTATAATATAGAACATCAGTCTCGCCCAAGTGGAGTGTGTAAAATCTGGTAATGAGGTACGATAAATCTACTTTCTGTGAAGATTTGGGGTATATAATCCCCATATTTAATTAACATGCCTGAAAGTACACAAAGCCGCCTGGTTTCAACCCAGTTCTTGCTTATCCTCATACCACTCATTCTGCCCAACGGCTGGGGAGTTGGCGCTGCCAGGGAGCCAACACAGTTAAAACCCCCAGAGCAGCTCCCCTCACCCACTCTAGGTCCAGGCGGCTAACAGTCCTCAATGCTTGCAGCCTCTGCACCTGGAAACTACATTCAGGAATCGGCACAACCCACGTCAGGGCTGAGCAGTCTCCTGCTTGTCTGGGTGCAGGGATGAGGATGCAGTGAGAGGCAGGAACTCCACAGCCTCTCCAGGGGTGGCTGAGACCCATCTCGGGTGCTCTCGGCCCTTCTCTCACCTCACTCCCTGGCTCTCGGCCTGGGCTTGTCAGCCCCTGATGACTCCCCTGGTTCTCGGCCTGGGCTCCCTGCATCCCCTTGGTAGGATCTCTTTCCCCCTTGAGGATGTTCTTTGATGCACTGTCACACTCCCCACTGCCCATCCCAGGGTACAACTGATGGAGGGGAGGGAGCAGTCAGTGGTCAGCCAGGAGGAAACTCCTACAGAAGCTGGCCAGGTGAGGGGCGGGGGCGGGGTGAAGGGAGGGGGCAGTGGTCCACCTCTCCCTTCTGGTGACCGTCCCAGCCTGCCCACAGCTCTGAGCACTGTGAGGCAGAGAACTTTGATTCAATGAGTGAGCAGAATGTGCTTAATTTTTAAGTATACTCCAATATCCGCTTGGAGAAGGCAATGGCACCCCACTCTAATACTCTTGCCTGGAAAATCCCATGGACAGAGGAGCCTAGTAGGCTGCAGTCCATGGGGTCGCTGAGAGTCAGATACGACTGAGCGACTTCACTTTGACTTTTCACTGTCATGCATTGGAGAAGGAAATGGCAACCCACTCCAGTATTCTTGCCTAGAGAATCCCAGGGATGGGGGAGCCCGGTGGGCTGCCGTCTATGGGGTTGCACAGAGTTGGACACGACTGAAGCGACTTAGCTATATCCACCATTTGGTCTGGGCCTCTCTGAACCTTCTCCCAATTTTACAGGGGGACCTGGGCTTTTTCCATATCCATCTATGAGCAAGGATGGGAAGTGGATTCATTCCTGGGGCTCTGCCAAGCTGAGAAGGGGCATGCAGAGTCTCCTCCAGGGTGACAGGAATTGGGAAAGGCAATGATCCATCCACTGGGTCCAGCAGAGAGGCAGAGCCCCCAGCTGTCCAGCTCCGCGTCTCCGGACCTTGTGCAGCCACATGCAGGGCCTGACTGTCCCATCCCGGGAAGGGCACGGGCTCTGGAGCTACCCCTGGCTCTGCGACATCACAGTCACCTACTGTCTCTAACTCAGTTTCTTTTTCCATAAAATGTTTTGGATTTTTTTTTAATGAAAGACTAAGCAACACTGAAAGGAAGTCTCTAGCTCAGAGCAGGGTGCGTGGTTTGCTCCCTTTCATCTGCCCCTCCCTCCCTGGTGGCTCAGATGGTAAAGAATCTGCCTGTAATGCAGGAGACCTGGGTTCAATCCCTGGGTCTGGAAGAGCCTCTAGAGAAGGGAAGGCTACCCAGCCCCACGTGCCTGCCTGGAGACTCCCATGGACAGAGGAGCCTGGCAGGCTACAGACCACGTGGTCAAAAGAGGCAAACATGACTGAGCGGCTTACACGACTACCACCACTCTGTTCCTGAAGGGCACACTCCTAGAAACCTGTGTCGGGAAATCAGCATCTTCATGAAGAAACATTTTACTTCCGTAAACAGAAGTCACTGTGGGCCAAACTGCTCATGAATTTGGGAGACTGTGACCGTGGTTCTGACACTGACAAGTCACCTGGCCTTGGGCAAGTCACTTCTAGCCCAGTCTTGGTCTCCTTATCTACGAAATGCGGATGAGGAGGCACTGGAGAAGCAGTGCCTGGCTCTGTCTCAATGAAGGCCCTTCCTTCGGAACTTGGAAATGTACAGCTCCCTTGGGGAAGGTTGCTAGGAATCCACTATCCACTGATAAGTGCGCAAAAACTGGATAAACGAGTTTTGAGGCTGTCTTGAAATGAGAACCACTTTGCATTTCCACACACGGATGGTCCAAGAAATAAACGGACATCAAGAGAAACCAGGACTTTCAAGAGGACAACTTAGAGAGGTAGCGAACATGTGTGTCTGTGCTTTTAGCAGAGGTAGGTTCATTCATAATCATAAGCAGAACCTGCCAGTGACAGCTGGAAGGCGATGCTGCTCCAGTTTAGCTTAAAGCATCAAGTGCATTGTGCAGCTCCTCAGTCACTTAGGGCAGAGCCACTGACGCCAGGATGCCAAAGTCTCCTGCCCCGCCCCAGATTCATGCACCACACTCGCTCTGAAAAACGTTGCAACCCTTTGATCCCAATTTCGAATAATTAAAGCGTATCTGCGGCATCGTCAAACAGCTCAGCGTCTCAAACCAGAAACCACGCTCAGAGGCCTGTTGGGAGTGATGCCAGTGTGGGGGAGGGCGGTGGATAATTAAGGAAATCATGGTGAATTAAGCTTTCTGCAATGAGGCACAAACATCTTTTCATGAACAGCAACATCATGTTAGCTTATGTTTTGCCAAAGAGAAAGGCAGGGCTTATCCTTGGGGTTTTCAGCCTGGTAAAACACATCTGGCAACTAAGCCAAATATTTAAGGGTCATTAAAATCCCAAACTCCCCGTGCCAAGAACTTCTCTCCTTTGTTATTCAAGTGCAGAGCAGTTATGGAAAATGCGTTCCATATGGCCTGCGCTGCCGCGCTCCTATTTACTTCATCAAATCACTGCTTTGAAAGAGCTATTTGATGTCAAAGATGCGTTAAGATTTTATAGGCTTTCCCAATCCAGCTTTTAAAGATTCTCCCTTTGAACCAGAAACGCTTGCCAAGAGTAAACAGAACTGAAACCACAAGGGGTCAAGGGCTTTGCTGGAAACAAAGACCCCAGCCTGATCAAGAGCTTTCAAAGGTTAGAGGCAAACACACACTTCCAACCACTTGCCAAAAAGCTCCGCCGACAATCACGTTTCCTACGTAAGTTACATGTAGATACATGCTTTTAATGTCTTCTTATTTTATTAATAATGTGGCACCCTCACTCACCGCCTCCCACCAACAAGCAGGGCAGTCATGTGCTTAGCATGCGAACAGACTTTAGAAAGTTAGATTTATCTTTAAGCCACAAATCAAAATTCTTTCCAGTGAGGGTTTTGCAGCTTTGAGAGAGAAAAAGCAAATAGACACAGACCTTGGAAAAGCTCCCAGGGACAGAGTCAACAGACCCTCCAAGATACCCAGGGCTAGGAGAAAACATTCGAGAGGAGCTCTTGTTTAGCAGATGGGGAAACTGAGGATGAGATCCTAGGACCACAAGACTAGAGATAAAACCTGGAAGCTTCCAAACTGGTCCCCTTGCTTCTCCAGTGCCTTCATCCTTATTCAACAGTTTGCCTTGGCAGCCTCCTCTCGTTTCCTCCACATCCTTCATTCTCATCATATTCCTCGCCCCCCAGAGCAGCCAAAGTGACGTCTGTAAAACTGAAACCAGCGTGTATCACAGCTCAAAACTCCTCACCATCCCTACTGTCCAACCTTCCAGCATGCCTGTCCACCCCAGCACGACTGTCCAGCCCCTTTGCCCACCCTCGCCTAGTGCAAATAACCCCTACTCATTCTGCCCCACCCACGCTCCTGCCCTCCAGTCCCTCCAGCTCACAGAGCTCATTTCTGCCTCAGGACCTTTGCACCTGCACTGCCTTCTGTCAGAAGTGCTTTTTCCTTCTCTGCACAGCTTATTTTTCAGCTCTCGGTGTAACAGGTACATTTGCAAAGAGCTTGCTCCTGGTTATTCAGTGTAAAGGGCCCCCACGACCTCCACCAACTCCTGTCTCTGCACATTTATGAAAAGAAAGATCGTGGGCTTCCCAGCTGGCACTAGTGGTACAGAACCCACCTACCAGTGCAGGAGATGTAAGAGACACAGGTTCAATCCCTAGGTTGAGAATATCCTCTGGAGGAGGGCACAGCAACTCACTCCAGTATTTTTGCCCACAGAATCCCATGGACAGAAGAGCCTGGCTGGCTAGAGTTCTTAGGGTGGCACAGAGTCAGACACGACTGAAGCAGCTTAGCACACCCATATGCATTTGATTAGTACAGAAATACAAGGAGTTTGGTATGATTACTGGAAGTTCAAGAGGGAGGGGACATATGTATACCTATGGCTGATTCATGTTGATATTTGGCAGAAAACAAAATTTTATAAAGAAATTGCCCTTCAATTAAAAAAATAAATAAGTTTTTTAAATGGGACCCTGTGTTGTTTCTCCTGGGCCCAGCTCAGTGCCTGGAATGTAACAGGAACTTGGTCAAGCATCATTTAATAAGTCCCCTATCTCCCAGCCTGGGCTCCTTCAATTAATAGGAGGAGATTTGCAAGAAGAGGCCAATGCTCGTGTTGAGAGCACAACTCTGCCCTCTTTCTCTCTCTCTCCTTACCCCCTTTAGAGGCTCTGCTTTCTTATAACTGCCTCACTCACTCCCCATCTGTTTCCTCGTCTCACCATCTCAGGATCTCCCAACAGTTCGGAACAAAACCCACACAAAGTCCTGAAATTTAATTGGAATCCAAAATTCAAAGTGTCAATAACTCTTCATGGTGGAAACTGAAGCAGCTATGTGATGTGGGAACTATAGGGAGAGGGGTCACAGAACCAGAGCGTGGAGTTAGGAGGCTTTTCTCTGAGATCCTAGGTCCCTGCCTTCCCTCGTCCCTCGGAGGACTGGAGCTGATTAAATTGGCTTCTGATGGCAAATACACTATCCCTCACCTTGGCTTTAAGTGGCTTCTTCATTTCCCATGTATCTCTCTGGAAGTTCACATAAATATTTTTTATTTGTATGTTTGTGTGGAGTAAAATGAAACTGGCTGGAGATAAAATGTATGTGAATTGCAATGATTATACAGTCAATCTCTCTCTTTGCCAGGAAGTCTTGACGGAGGTAGATGAGTATCTCAGCCCAAAAGCTTGTAAGAAGATCAGAAATCTACAGCTCAAGTATTTATTCCTTCAGTCATTCCACAAACATTTTTTGAGAGCCTAATATGTTCCAGATGTTTTACTGGGGCTTCTGGGGGAACAAGACCAGCATGACCCCCGGGAGGAAGGCAGGTGTTGGGCAGGTTAGCACTCAAGCACTCACGGGGGTGGGGTGGGGGGGTGATTGTGTTTAGTGAAGGTCATATGACCTGGTGAGAACCTATCTATCACAGGGAACCTGTCCTAAGCTGGTACAGTGGAAGTGCCTTCCTTAGGCAAGCACCAATTGAGATGAGGTCTATGCCTGGGAAATGACTAAACAAATGCTCATGTGGGCACTGGTCAGAGTCAGGAGGACCCAGCCTCCAAGGCCAGCTCCAGCACCAACCAGTTATGTGCCTCTATGCAGACCTTCTTCCCTACTGTGTTCCCTTAAGTTTCCAAATCCTTCTCCCCACCCCTTCCTGCACCCCCTTCCCCAGTTCAGTTCTGCTGATCTCTGCCTGAACTAAAAATCTAACCACCCCTACCCAGTGTCCCCAGCACCGGGTCCCCTGTGCTCTCTTCCCAGTCCTCTCCCTGAAGCACAGTCCTGGGCACTGGGGGCACCCAAAGGAACACATTCATTTAAGAAAGATCCTACAGACAGGCTCGACCTAATGCCATGAGGACCAGGGGAGCAGGAAGAGCCTGCAGCAGGTGGGGTGGAGGTCGGGAGAGTGCCAGAGGAGGAGCCCCAGTGCGGGTGGGGCCTGGCAGCAGAATGGGGCGGGGGGGGCAGACACAGTCGCCAGGCTCTGGGCCCCTCTGTTCTCATTAGGAGGCGTCATTTTTCTTCCTCCAGGCCCATCAGGGCCCACAAGTGAGTTTAATTCAAGGGAACAGAGAGGGACATATTCAAAAGGGCTCAGACATTCCCCTAGGAATGATTCCTGCAAGAAATCTGCCCTGAATCTGTGGTATGCTGGGGGCAAAGGAGAGAGAGAGAAATAAGAGAAGGGCAGTGTTTCTCAAAGGAGCTCTGACCATAGGCCTCAGAAACAGAAACTGCCTTGAAGCCTTTGGATGCTCTCCTAAAAGAATCTGTAAATAATTTAGCTCCCCAAGTTAGTAGATTCTAAACAGCCAACACAGCCTGCTGCTGAGAGGAGTGTGTCAAAGGTTCCAGGGAAAAGAAGGCTCTGGACTGTGAGTCCCCTGAGGGCAGGGAGCAGGGCTGCTGGGCGCCACCAGGCCTCCAGCCCCTGCAAGGTCCCCAGACCGCAGCAGGTACACAGGAGCTATTCGACTGCATCAACCCAAAGGGAACAAACAAATGAGTAAATGACTCCTACGTAAGGAAAACACACGCACACAACACATAACCATAAACACGGTCCAGGTTTACCACCCCTGTCCACTTGCCAGCCTGTCGCTCACAGGCAAAGGAAATCGCTGCCCATATCCCAGGTTGCTGCAAACATATGCTAGGGAGCATCTTGTATTAGTCACTTATAAATAACAGATAAAATTCAAAGAATAAGAAAAGCGGGGATGGCTGTGATTTTTGATACCTATAAGAAGAGGTGGCAAGAATACACAGAACTGTACAAAAAAAGATCTTCACGACCAAGATAATCACGATGGTGTGATCACTCATCTAGAGCCAGACATCCTGGAATGTGAAGTAAAGTGGACCTTAGAAAGCATCACTACGAACAAAGCTAGTAGAGGTGATGGAATTCCAGTCAAGCTATTTCAAATCCTGAAAGATGATGCTGTAAAAGTGCTGCACTCAATATGCCAGCAAATTCGGAAGACTCAGCCGTGGCCACAGGACTGGAAAAGGTCAGTTTTCATTCCAATCCCAAAGAAAGGCAATGCCAAAGAATGCTCAAACTACTGCACAATTGCACTCAAATGCACTCATCTCATACACTAGTAAAATAATGCTTAAAATTCTCAAGTCAGGCTTCAGCAATACATGAACCATGAACTTCCAGATGTTCAAGCTGGATTTAGAAAAGGCGGAGGAACCAGAGATCAAATTGCCAACATCCACTGGATCATGGAAAAGTCAAGGGAGTTCCAGAAAAACATCTATTTCTGCTTTATTGACTATGCCAAAGCCTTTGATTGTGTGGATCATAATAAACTGTGGAAAATTCTGAAAGAGATGGGAATACCAGACCACCTAACCTGCCTCTTGAGAAATCTGTATGCAGGCCAGGAAGCAACAGTTAGAACTGGACATGGAACAACAGACTGGTTCCAAATAGGGAAAGGAGTATATCAAGGCTGTATATTGTCACCCTGCTTATTTAACTTCTGTGCAGAGTACATCATGAGAAATGCTGGGCTGGAAGAAGCACAAGCTGGAATCAAGATTGCCAGGAGAAATATCAATAACCTCAGATATGCAGATGACACCACCCTTATGGCAGAAAGTGAAGAGGAGCTAAAAAGCCTCTTTATGAAAGTGAAAGAGGAGAGCAAAAAAGTTGGCTTAAAGCTCAACATTCAGAAAATGAAGATCATGGCATCTGGTCCCATCACTTCATGGGAAATAGATGGGGAAACAGTGGTAACAGTGTCAGACTTTATTTTCTGGGCTCCAAATTCACTGCAGATGGTGACTGCAGCCATGAAATTAAAAGACGCTTACTCCTTGGAAGAAAAGTTATGACCAACCTAGATAGCATATTCAAAAGCAGAGACATTACTTTGCCGACTAAGGTCTGTCTAGTCAAGGCTATGGTTTTTCCTGTGGTCATGTATGGATGTGAGAGTTGGACTGTGAAGAAGGCTGAGCACCGAAGAATTGATGCCTTTGAGCTGTGGTGTTGGAGAAGACTCTTGAGAATCCCTTGGACTGCAAAGAAGTCCAACCAGTCCATTCTGAAGGAGATCAGCCCTGGGATTTCTTTGGAAGGAATGATGCTAAAGCTGAAACTCCAGTACTTTGGCCACCTCATGCAAAGAGTTGACTCATTGGAAAAGACTCTGATGCTGGGAGGGATTGGGGGCAGGAGAAAAGGGGGACGACAGAGGATGAGATGGCTGGATGGCATCACTTACTCGATGGACGTGAGTCTGAGTGAATTCCAGGAGTTGGTGATGGACAGGGAGGCCTGGCGTGCTGCAATTCATGGAGTCTCAAAGAGTCGGACACAACTGAGTGGCTGAACTGCACTGATGTGGCCATGACCAAATGACTTGAAACTTTCAGCTTATTGCCACATCTTTTAAGGACCTAACAGAGGCTGTCTCCTCCTTGTAGAGTGCTAAGGTGAGTCTCAGATCAAGTGAGGTCTGGAGGAGGTATGCTCTCCTCACAGATGAAAGGCAGTATTGTCATACTGCTGATATATGGAAAACAGTAATTAGCCAATTCCTGGCAGCTTAACCATGGTTTAAAATAGGCCCTTGTTCTAATATTACCTCCCTTCCTTTGGGTCTGCGTACTCTTGATTTTATTTTAGAGGATTATGCTTCTTGTCTGTGAGCTTTAGTTTCTTCGTCTATAAAATGGGGACAGTTGTAGCATTAGTTTTTATGAGAAAGGAAAAACTCATTCCACTCCTGAGTGATCGAAGTCAGCCAAGTCCCCTCTGACCTGTGAAGTTCAAATTAATTAATTCATGCCTTGAGTAAATGTTTATTGATGTCTTTGTGTCGGACAATGTATACCAAGCCTTTCATATATTTTTCTCATTTAATCCTCAGCACATATTATGTGTTGGGTCTTGCTGCTTCCTTTGCAAATGATGAAACAGAGCTCATGGAATTCAAGCAAGTTGCCCAAGATCACATAGCAAGCATGCTTTGAGGCTGAGATTTGAACTTGGATCTGTCCAACTCCATAGCCTACATCTTCTTTGCTGTAGCATTTGGCCTCCTTGCTAGGGGAAAAACAGTTGAAAGCATATTTTATGTAAGATACTAGGGAGTGATCATCCCTTCTGTTCCTTTATTCAAGAGTCTGCAGCAGTAATGAGGGGTTCTGTGAGCATGAAGGATATGGGTGGATGGGCTTATGTATTGACCTTATCTGTCTAGCATAGCTTCCCTTTCCCCTTCCATCTCCTGCTCATCCCCTTTCTCCTGATGATGACGATGAGCATCAGGAACATCCCGTGTATCACAACTCCTTTCACTGAGAAGTAGGCCTCATTGGCTCATTCCAGGTATTTCTGCTGGGGTTGTCAGTTACCGAACCAGCTCCTCTGGCCACAGGAGCATATGTCTAACCCAAGCCTAGCCGATCAGAATGCTCTTCCCCGGATCACAAAGGCTTGATCCAAGGGGTGGGCACAGGAACCAAACCAGCCAGTCAGCTTCTTCCTTAGGTCTTCTATACACTACAGCAAATAGACCACTGACTCGACAACAAGTATTACCAATCCAGGTTGTGATTCTTAAAAATGTATTCTTAACAATACATCTCACACTGTAATAATGAATTTAAGGTTCTAGTGTGCTATATTAAGATGCACAAATCGTGACAAATGCCATCTGCCAACAAGGTGTTGTTGCATGGTTCAAGATTTTGAGGTCTAAGCTTTGGACCATCATGTATGAAAAGGATTAGGCTACTGCATCACCTTCGACACCTTCTGAGAGACTGGCGTTTTCGCCACATGTGTATACAGAGGGACCATTTAATTTACTGTTTCAAAAGATTTGAGACTTTTAAGAGTCAGTGGTCGGGGCAGGGGGAGCTTCCTCGGTGGCTCAGTGGTAAAGAATCCTCCTGCCAACACAGAAGACACTGGTTTGGTCCCTGATCAGGGAAGATCCCGCCTGTTCCACATGCTGTGGAACAACTAAGCCCGTGTATCACACTACTGAGCGTGTGCTCTAGAGCTCAGGAGCCATGACTGCTGAGCCCACACACCACAACTATGGAAACCTGAGCACCCTAGAGCCTGTGTTTTGCAACAAGAGAAACCACCACAATGAGACACCTACCTCCTGCAACCAGAGAGTAGCTCCCACTTGCTGCAACTAGGGAAAAGCCCGCACAGCAGTGAAGACCCAGCACAGTCAAAAATAAATAAATAAATACTTTTTAAAAAAAAAAAAAAGTCCAAGGAACTCTTCAAAAAAAAAAAAAAAAAGAGAGTCAAGGGGGATGTTACTACCCGTGATGCCATGACCACAGATAAAAACCAAGACAGCCACCCTAGTTAGGGAAAACAACGGAAAATCATTCAGTCATACAGAGCTAACGTTGAATGTTTGATGCCTTGCTCAAAACACCTTTCCTTTTTATCAGTCTTTTCTGACCTCGATTGTTCATGTGATTCCTTGACAGAAACTGTTCAGAGGAAAGTGCAGATAAACATATATTCTGAGTGAAGGTTTTACATGATTGCCAATTTAGCTAGAATGGCTTTTAAACACTGTCTTTGGAGAATCTAAGTTGGCTATGGAACGACAGCACAGTGGGAGGCTAATGGAGATTCAGCCACCTGCGGCTAATTGTAATTTCTTTGGGTTTCCTTTTCTAAATCATTTTCTTTTTTGTCTTTGAATCCCTGTTTCCATTTATGTCAGGTTTGGCCCAGTCACAGCCCCATCCCAGCCTCCTCTAAAGCCAGAAGGGTCCCAGTGGACAGCAGAGCAGCAGGATCTGGACAGAACTGAATGACAAAGTCTGTCACCTATTCAGATGGAGAAAGAGCCCTTTGATACAGAACTGAGAAGAAGGCGCTCCGTAGTGGTCAGGAGGTAGGATATTCACGTCTAGTGTTAGAAGTATCACTTTCTAACACTCTCCCCACGGATTTCTCACAAAACTTTTCAACCTGCAGGTCATTCAACCCCCAAGCTCCCTTCCACCAACAGCCAGAATTCTATTTTCTTGCCCCAGCCATCCTTATTTTTTGATAACTGGGGGGAAAGTCAACAGAGAGAAAATCTACATAAAATCAGTACAGTAACACGTGGCCTTCTCTTAAAGATGAATTCAGTGATTAACCAGATCCCAGGCATGTTCCTGAACTGGGGACAGAAACATTGCCCCACTGGGACCATGTCAATTCTTGCTGGTAGGAATCTGCATCCTTCTAAGTTCTTCGGAGAAGGCAATGGCACCCCACTCCAGCACTCTTGCCTGGAGAATCCCATAGATGGAGGAGCCCGGTGGGCCACAGTTCACTGGGTTGCTAAGAGTCGGACATGACTGAGCAACTTCACTTTCACTTTTCACTTTCATGCACTGGAGAAGGAAATGGCAACCCATTCCAGTTCTTAGTTATGGGGAGGCTGCTGATGCTGATGCTAAGTCACTTCAGTCGTGTCCGACCCTGTGCAACCCCATAGACGGCAGCCCACCAGGCTCCCCCATCCCTGGGATTCTCCAGGCAAGAACACTGGAGTGGGTTGCCATTTCCTTCTCCAATGCATGAAAGTGAAAGTGAAGTCGCTCAGTTGTGTCCGACTCTTAGCGACCCCATGGCCTACAGCATAACAGGCTCCTCCGTCCATAGTATTTCCCAGGCAAGGGTACTGGAGTGGGTTGCCATTGCCTTCTCCGATAGGGAGGAAAGGTCCATATAAACAAGGCTGTCTGAAAGCTGTGACTTGAAATTCTTCTAGACTCAGCGGATCTTCCAAAAGTTTTCTGTAAGTTTATCTAAGTCAGTTTCTTAGACGAACCTTAAAAGTGGGTTTTTGGAGTTGGGCCATAGAGGCTAAGTAAGGAGTCCAAGTGGTAGTCTTAAAAATTTTAAGAAGTAAAAAACCAGCCAGGAAAATAGATAAGTAAGTGTACAAGAACAAATTTATAACAAGTCTCTGCCATTTCAGAGGAGAATAAACAATGTTTGAGATGTTTGGAACACTGGGCGATGATAGGAGTTCAGACAGAAGCTAAAGTATCACAGTTTAGTAACCTTTCATCTATGCTGCCTCAAGCCCTGGGTTCCAGGTGATGCTCCTGGGTCTCCTCAGGTTAGGAGCAGCCTGAGCAATGGGACAAAAGGGCTCTGGAGAGGGCTCCGGTGCCCCCATTCATTCCATGAACATCCAAACTTCGAGGATGATTTCATCTGAATAAGAGTCAACTGCGAAAAGACTTGTGATCAAAGATTCTAGTTCAACACCTGAACGATCCAAACCAGGGAGTGAACGGACTTGCTAAGGCCCAACACAATAGCAGTAACACAACAACAACAAAGTCAGATCCCGTGGCTCTAGCCCAGTACTTTTTACATTACAGTCTGAGATGAATATCTTCCCAGAACAAATGAGAAAGTGAAAAATAGGACCTTAATTTTCCCATTGTCGGCTAAGAGAACTCTTGCCCAAACATCACACACACACACACACAATCTTTCACCTGGGAGCCTGAGAAACCAGTCACACTAACTTCAGGGTTCAGTGGCACCAAACACATGTGTATTACAGGCAGTGTGGGCAAAGAATCATTTTGACTTGTTTAATCAATATAAAAGGGAGGGAATATAAAATGGAAATGGATATTCACAATAATCCATGACTTTCTTGGCTCCCTAAAGATAGATACATCCATAACAGAATCTTCAGTTTTGCTGCATGTGGTGAAGAAAGAAAGAAATATCAACAGGTGAAGATTAAATAATTCCTGAATTTCTTTGAAATCAGGAGGTCAAAAATTACAGCCCATGGACCAAACCAAGTCCACTTCCTGTTTTTACAAAGTTTTACTGAAACAGCTATGCCCATTCCCTTACTCTGGCTGCCTTCAAGTTACAAGAACAGAGCTGAGCCATTGTGAAAAAGAACAGATAGCCCCCAAAACCTAAAATATTTGCTACCTGGCTCTTTACAGAAAGGTTTGATGATCCTTCCTTTAAATAATGCAGAAATCTAAGAGCCCAGGAGAGAGAAGGAAAACCAGGGGATCACAGCCTGAGAGGGGAGAAGAAAGAAAAGAAAGCTGATGGTGAGAGAGGGAAGGAAGTAGGGGTGGGGGGCACTCAGCTGCCCTGAAGAGGAATTGGAAACTGAGACGTTAAAATGGATTTTTAGTTTCACTGTGGAATGTGCAGGAATGCATTCCCTTGGCCCCTCTGAGAAGAAAGCTTTGGTTAAAAAGAATCGGCATTATTTTTCAAAACTTTCAGAATGTATTTGCAATTTTTACTGATGTCAACTTCTGTGAGATTTGCCTACAGTCAGAAGGTGCTGATGGAATACAGGAACAATCTGAGGAAGGTCAGTTACATTTGGGTTAAGGGGGGAAAAAGTTTATAACAAAGGACTACTAATAAATGTACAGAAATTGACAGAGACCACAGCCCCCCTCTCTTCCCAGTGGCACCCCACGCAGGCTGTGAGATGACTGCTGATGAGAGGGAGCCACCGCGGGCTCGGTGCAGCGCTGACAGGGACCCAGAAGCACTGGGTATGATTTCAGAAGCTTCCTGTTCTTTGCCTCATTGAACCCGGAAGGGAACCCAAGCAGGATGCACTGTTATGACCCCGTTTCACAGATAAGAAATGGAGGCTCGGGGAAGGCAAGTGGCCACCGATAGTGCCAGAGTAGAGACATAAACCTGACTCCAAGGACACACTCCTGGTTGGTCTCCTTCCCCACTCTGAGAGGGTTCCAGGCCACACGTTTACCCAGAGATGCCAGCCAGATGTCCGCCCACTGTCCAAGTCTATCAGCCCTCACAGACCAGCCCCCCAGGATGTCCTGCAGGCACAGGAGGGGGGCCAACCCTGATTCTCACCCTCTAAGCCCCATGTTCCTCCTCCACTACTGTTTCTCTCCTTTTCTGGGGACCCCTTTGTTTCCTGCACCACACCATGCTGTCCTGCCAATGTTCCTTTATTTCCCACTCCCTTTCCACAGCAGTATCCTTATGTATTCACCCTGAAAGAGGGTATGGCAACCCACTCTAGTATTCTTGCCTGGAAATTCCCATGGACAGAGAAGCCTGGTGGGCTACAGTCCATGGGGTCATGAAGAGTCAGACGTGACTGAAGCAACTTAGCACATTCACTCGCCAGAACTGAAGACTGTTTACAAAGACACATATAGCACAGTCACAAAATGCTAGGGGTCAGTGAGAAATGTTTGCTTAGAAAATACAGAAGAACTGACCCTGATAAAACAATGCATTCCATGAAATCTTGTGTTGTCACAAGAGGTCAGTCAACAGACACTTTGAGTTTCCTAGCAGCCAGCCCAAAGAGGAAATCTATGTCCACACAACTGAAGCTATGTGATTTTTTTTTTTCCCCATGAGAGGCAGAAGTATTTTCCTTCCTAAAATAAGAAGAACCTGATGCTGCCTAAAAAGACCCTGATGCTGGGGAAGACTGAAGACAGGAGGAAAGGGGGATGACATAGGATGAGATGGTTGGATGGCATCACCGACTCGATAGACATGAGTTTGAACAAGCTCCAGAGTTGGTGATGGACAGGGAAGCCTGCAGTGCTGCAACCATAGGTCGCAAAGAGTCGGACACAACTGAGCGACTAAACTGAATTGAACTGAAAACAAGAAAGTTCCTTCTCCCCAGGGTCCTTCTTCAGAGGACACCATGGTATGAAATGAACATGATCATCAGTAACATTTTAGAGTTAGTCCTCTGAAAATTCTCCCCAGGCCCTTCCTTCTTTACTCAACACATTCAGCAATATTTATTCAACAGTTAACAGATATCTGTTGAGAGCCTACTATGAGACAGGCACTGTTTGAAGAATCAGGAGCTCACTGAGGAACAAAAGAGGCATTGGCCCTGCTCCCATGAGGGCTGGCGGTGCTACCATTAAATGCTATCAAACCAAAGATCCAGTAAAAGCACTCAAACTGGTGGGTAGGGACATGGGGGAAGAGTAGAAATGTCACATTTCAGATGTGTAGCTTTCAGAGATCTAAAGACACTGGGTGTGAGATACTAGAGATAGGTCACTGGGCTAGGCATGGCTTATAGTCTCAGATTTTCAGAATCTTAGTACACACAAATAGATGCCTGCATACATACACAATGATACAGACACACAGAATGATGCATATTAGAAACCTGCTCCTCTCCCTACTGCCTTGCACAAGCCTGCTTGCCCCTGCAGGGTTCCAAGTGCTGACTTAGCAATGGGTGGAGGGACCAGATCCTTTAAGCAATTCCCCACAAGAAGGTAGCAGATTCTGGAACCTTGATTGTGTTGTAATAAGAACATTTTTTAAAAGGAGTAAAACTGTTCCTCAATCATCTGGAACAGATGTTAGGGACCAGCAACTATTTAGTGGAGATTTTTCTCCTCCAATTTGAGATTTCACAAGGAAAAACTATACATCTCAGAAATTTTAAGGTTAAAAAAAAAAAAAAGTAGGGGACCTGTCCTCAGTCATCACTCTTTAGATCTAAGACTCTGGCTCTCTTCAGTTCTCAGGAGATTGGATGCAATTCATTCTGGCAGGCGAGAGCCAGAAATTCCACAAGTGTCTGCACTGCCAAGGATGGACATTTTATTAAGTGAACAATACCCTGAAGATTTCAGGCATCTCAGTTTGCAATCTGTCGATTCAGAACTTGGAAAAGGGTGGAGGTGGGGGCCTGAAAGCTGAGATCCTATATCTGAAAAGAGATAAAAGTTCAAAGTGATCCCATGAGGAAAGACTTAATTTTAGAGTCAGCCAGAGAATGTAAGAAAGAAGGAAAAGGGGGATTTTTTAAAAAATCTCACAAAAAAACACATACCCTAATGTGCTTCCATAGGAAGTGATGCAAGACTATCTTTCCGTGGTGGAGCCGCACTGTGTCTATTGCTGAAACTCCAATACTTTGGCCACCTCATGCGAAGAGTTGACTCATTGGAAAAGACTCTGATGCTGGGAGGGATTAGGGGTAGGAGGAGAAGGGGACGACAGAGAATGAGATGGCTGGATGGCATCACCGACTCGATGGACATGAGTTTGAGTGAACTCCAGGAGTTGGTGATGGACAGGGAGGCCTGGCATGCTGCAATTCATGGGGTTGCAAAGTTGGACAAGACTGAGTGACTGAACTGAACTTAACTGAACAGGCTGAGTGTTTGTAAAAGGGATGCTACAAACACAAACCACAATTTCTGTCCAAATACTTGCAGTACATTAGAACTCTGGGCTCTGGAAACAGTCAGGATGTCAAATTCCACCTCTTACCACACCCAAATGAAATATCAAAACAAACAAACAAGGGAGAATGGGGAGAGCTCACACTGGGGAATTCTGCTTCCAATTAGCTCAGAGTCCAGTGTGAACACCATTCCTGCAGATGAGCAGAGCCAGGCCACCACAAAGTCACCATTCCCCTGAGATGCCAAAAGAAGAAAGCCAGGGAGAAAGGAAACAATTAATAACAAGAGTATCGGCTTTGTGCCAGACACTGCGTTTGTTACCCATCACTAGTAACAAATTATCCTGAAATCTAGCAGCTTAATCACATTTATTTCCTCCTGTTCTGCTGGGTACCTCTGGCTCAGGGTCCCCTACAGGCTACAGTCCAGTATCTGCCATCACTGGAAGGCTCCATGGGGGAAAGAGCTTTTTCCAAGTTCACCACTGTGGCTGCTGGCAGGCCTCCAGTGCTCGCTGGCCGTCTGCTGCAGACGTCAGTCTCCTGCCACATGGGCCTCATCTTGGGACAGCTCATAGCATGGCAGCTGGCCTCCATCAGAGCCAGCACGGGAGAGAGCTTAACAAGGTGCCCAAGATGGAAGGCACAGCCTTTTTGTGACCTCACCTTGGAAATGAGATCCCATCATTTCTGTTATATTCTTTTCATTAGAAGCAAATCACTAAGTCTGGCCCATGTTCAAGATGAGAGGATCATAGATGAGCACCACCAGCAGAACTTAGGGATTACTAGGGGCCAATTTAGGGATTACTAGGGACCAATTTAGAGACTGCCAATCACTCAGGGCCAGGCTTTTCAGATTCCTTTACTGAAAACAAACAAAACACCAAAGAAAGTATCTGAGGCAGAATCAGGATTCAAATGAAAGAACCTATATGCTCCCTGCAACGTTACACAAAGGGAAGCCGAAAGCTACAAAGGGGATTTTCTTCCACTCACTCCCTTAATGGTTTCCTTCCATCACAGAGGAAATCATTTTTTTTTAAAGGACTGACATAATATCCAGTGTGGCACAATACTTTCCCACAGCTATGTTTTTTTGATTTGCTGCAGAGGTTCTTTAAAGATGTTGTACATGAGGGCTTTTCTCTGGTGGCTTAGACAATAGTCTGCCTGCAATGAAGGAAACCTGGGTTCTATCCCTGGGTTAGGAAGATCCCCTGGAGGAGGAAATGCAACCCACTCTCGAATTCTTGCCTGGGAAATCCCATGGATAGAGGAGCCTGGAGGGCTGCAGTTGATGAGATTGCAAAGAATCAGACACAACTTAGTGATTAAACAACAGCAACAGAGCTTTGAGTCAGACAGCCATCACCAACCAGTTGAAAGATGTTAGGTAATCACTCCTCCAACCTCAGCCTCCCTTTGCTCACCTGTAAGAGTGGGATCATGGTCATGCCTACAGCATAGTGTGGGGTTAAAAACTCCAGAGTGCCCTGGGTGTGTGCTAGTTAATACTACTTTAAAAAATGCTAGTCTTTATGTTCAAACTAAAGCATTAGTAAGTATCAAGATAGTATTAGATTTGCCTTCTAGAAAGAGAAAAAGCAAGGGCCTCAGATGCCAGGTAAGACTGATGCTGTGAAACACAAAAGTCATGGAAAGAATATTAAATCCACACATGAAAAGAATGAGTGGAATGTTTTCTTTCTAGCCATGAAGGGATAACTGATACCAGATTTTGCTTCCATTGCAAATAACTAGAAAACTGGACAGGACACACTAAATAACTGATTTCAGATGTGGGTAACAGGCAGAGCAGGACGCTAGGCTTGAGGGAAGGGGAACACATGAGGTGAGGCCCAGCCTTCTGCCTGGGTGATGCCTCAGGGCACAGGGACAGGGGCACAGGGCCAGGAGAGGAAATCGAAGGGGAACATGATACATTAGTACGGTGAGAGTTGAAGGTGACTGAGATGGCTGGAAGTTTTAGGGCAGGTACTGAACAGAAATTATCAAAGGAAGGAAACTCCAAAACTTTGCATAGGAGTCCTCTTGAATCTTTGGCCCAATACTAAGTACTGAATGCACAGAGCAAGACTCCAGAACGCTAACTCAACACTAATGAGAGGAAAAACTTTTGAAAAACTGTGAGTGGAACTCCCCAGGGTCACACAGGGCCAGGAGTTCCAACCAGTGAGGGCAGAGAGACTTTGTTAAACACCAAGGGCATTCAGTAGAGAGACTAAAAGGGCCACACCTTACAAACAGGGTTAATCTAACCAAAGCTTTTTTAAAGTCATGGGTAAGTTAAGAGCTCCTCAAGTCAATTCACTTTCTGCTGGAATAAAAAAAAACAACACAGCACTGTCAAACAGACATCAAAATCTAGACATTCAAGAATTTAGCATCCATAAAGTACTGCATACAATAAAAACAATCTGTATTTAAAATGGGCTTCCCTGGTGGCTGACACAGTAAAGAATCTCCCTGCAATGCAGGAGACCCAAGTTCAGTCCCTGGGTTGAGAAGGTCCCCTGGAGAAGAAAATGGTTACCCACTCCAGTATTCTTGCCTGGAGAATTCCATGGACAGAGAAGCCTGGCAGGCTACAGTCCATGGGATCAAAAAAGAATCAAACGCGACTGAGTGACTAACACACACACATATTTCAAATGGATAACCAAACAAAAGACCTACTGTATAGCACACGGAACTCTGCTCCATGTTATGTGGCAGCCTGGATAGGAGGGGAGTTTGAGAGAGAATGGATACATGTGTATGTACAGCTGAGTGCCTTCTCTGTTCCTCTGAAACGATTACAAAACTGTTTGTTTATCAGTTATAGTCCAATACAAAACGAAAAGTCAAAAAGACAAGCTAGACATGCAAAGCAGGAGAAAGTGAGATGCACAAAAGAAAAACCAGTCAGTAGAAACAAACTCAGAAAAGACAGAGAGGACAGAAGGAGCAGAAAATAAAAATTTTAAGTAGCTCTTAAATTTAAGGACTTAAAACCAAAATACAAAGAGAACAAAAGAAAGTCTCAGTTGAATAATGAACGTCATAAACAAGAGAATACCACACACCTATCGGGATGGCAGAACGTACAACACTGACAGCAAATGGTGATAAGGATGCAGGGCAGCGGGAACTCTCAGTTGCTGTGGCTGGGAGTGCAAAATCACACAGCCACTTTGGAAAACAGATGAAACGCATGTCTAAACCAAAACCTGAGTATGAATGTCTGTGTGCTGTGCTGTGCTCAGTCACTCAGTCATGTCCAACTCTTTGCAACTCCATGAACTGTAGCCTGCCAGGCTCCTCTGTCCATGGGGATTCTCCAGGCAAGAGTGGGTTGCCATGCCCTCCTCCAGAGGATCTTCCCAACTCAGGGATGCACCCCAGGTCTCCCACATTGCAGGCTGATTCTTTACCATCTGAGCCACCAGGGAAGCCCAAGAAGACTACAGTGGGTAGCCTGTCCCCTCTCCAGGAGATCTTCCCGACCCAGGAATCAAACCAGAGTTTCCTGCATTGCAGGTGGCTTCCTTACCAGCTGAGCTACCTGGGAAGTAGATATGAATGTCTATAGCAGCCTTATCCATAATTGCCAACACTTGGAAGAAACCAAGATGTCCTTCAACAGATGGATGAATAAACAAGCTGTGGTACCTCCATACAATGGAATATCATTTAGCAACAAGAATAAAACAGCCATCAAGTCACGAAAAGGCATGCTGCTGCTGCTGCTGAGTTGCTTCAGTCATGTCCGACACTTAGCAACACTATAGACTGTTGCCCACCAGGTTCCTCTGCCCATTGGATTCTCCAGGCAAGAACACTGGAGTGGGTTGCCATGCCCTCCTCCAGGGGATCTTCCCAACCCAGGGATCAAACCCAGGTCTCTTATGTCTCCTACATCAGGAGGTGGGTTCTTTGCCACTAGCGCCACCTGGGAAGCCCACAAAAGGCATGGAGGAGTGCACATTTAGTCTGAAAAGGTTACATACTGTATGATTCCAACTATATTGCATTCTGGAAGACCTAAACTATGGAAACAGCAAAAAGATCAGTGGTCTCCAGGGCCTTGGAGAAAGGGATGAAAATGTGGGGCACAGGGGATTTTAGGGTGGTAAAACTTCTGTACGATACAATCATGGTAGATACAGGCCTTTATACATTCATCAAAACCTGTAAGAATGTACAACACAAAGACTGAACCCTAATGTAAACTGGGACTTAGCTAATAATAATGCATCAGTACTGATTCCTCAATTCTAACAACTTTACCACACTAATGCAAGGTGTTAACAGAAAAAATTATGTATGGGGAGGGGGAGTATATGAGAAATCACCATGCTTTCTGCATAATTTTTCTGTAAACCTAAACTGCTCTTAAAAAATAAAATCTATTAATTAAAAAGAAAACAAATGCTAATTCTAAAACTGAAAAGCACAGTATCTGAAATTTGTTAAACCTACTGAATGGAGGAATGGAAATCACATTCCTGCAGAAGCAGAGATCAGTAAACTTGTAGAGGAAGCTATACAGAGTATCTGAAATTAAGCACTAGAGTTGAAAAGGCTAAATAAAATGAACAGAATCTCAACCATGAGACTGTATCAAGTAGCCTAATACACTTGAAGTTATAGTCCCAAAGGAGAGGAGAAAGATTGGGTTAGAGAAAATATTTGAAGAAACAGCAGCAGGAAATTTTCCAAATTTGATGACAAATATTAACTCAGAAATTGAAGAAAGTAACTCCCAATCAAACTGAGATAAACCAAAGATTAAAATCTTGAAAGCAGCCAGAATGTAGAAACATAATATATAGGAGAAAAAAAGAATAGTTTCCACCAACTTTTTACCAGAAATAATGCAACTCAGAAAATAATGTCTTTAGGGGATGAAACAAAAACATTGTCTATCTATAATTCTATATCCAGTGCAAATGACTTTAAAAATTATGGCAAGATAAATTATAAGATCTCTTCTTGCTATTCTTTGGAACTCTGCATTCAGATGCTTATATCTTTCCTTTTCTCCTTTGCTTTCTGTTATCTTCTTTTCACAGCTCTGCAGATGGTTACTGCAGCCATGAAATTAAAAGACACTTACTCCTTGGAAGAAAAGTTATGACCAACCTAGATAGCATATTTAAAAGCAGAGACATTACTTTGCCAACTAAGGTCCGTCTAGTCAAGGCTATGGTTTTTCCTGTGATCATGTATAGATGTGAGAGTTGGACTGTGAAGAAGGCTGAGCGCCAAAGAATTGATGCTTTTGAATTGTGGTGTTGGAGAAGACTCTTGAGAGTTCCTTGGACTGCAAGGAGATCCAACCAGTCCATTCTGAAGGAGATCAACCCTGGGATTTCTTTGGAAGGAATGATGATAAAGCTGAAACTCCAGTACTTTGGCCACCTCATGTGAAGAGTTGACTCACTGGAAAAGACTCTGATGCTGGGAGGGATTGGGGGCAGGAGAAAAAGGGGACGATAGAGGATGAGATGGCTGGATGGCATCACGGACTCGATGGACATGAGTCTGAGTGAACTTCAGGAGTTGGTGATGGACAGGGAGGCCTGGCATGCTGCAATTCATGGGGTCACAAAGAGTCAGACATGACTGAGCTACTGAACTGAACTGAAATTATAAGATAGGAAAAAACTGAAAAAAATCCATAGCTAGAAAATCTATACTATGAGAAACGTTGAAGGAAGTTGTTGGAAAATAATACCTGATGAAAATTTATATTTATACAAGGAAATGAAGAGCACAACAAATAGAAAATGTGAGTAACTATTAAATATTTTCCTCTCATTTCGTGATTTTTTAAAAAATCATTTAAATCAAAAAAGTAACAATATTTTGGGTTTATAACATGTAGAAGTAAAATGAAGTGAAAATACAATAGCACAAAAGAATGAGAAAATAGCTTTATACTGCTGTATGGTTCTTACATTAAATGTGAAGTAGTAAACTATTAAAAGCTACACTGTTATAAGTTAAGGGTATATATTGTATACCCAGAGCAATCACTAAAAATATAGAACATAGAGTTATAGCTATCAACCCAATCAAGGAGATATAAATCACTGGAATACGTTCAATTAATTCAAAAGGAAACAAGAAAAGAAAAAAAATATATATATATAAACCCAACCACATAATTTAATTAAATGTAAAAGAACTAAACACTCCAATTAAAAGATAATATTCATTAGATTCAATTTTTTAAAAATATCAGGCACTAACTATATCACATACAAAAGTGCACAAATAGGTCAGAAATCAAAAGATGAAAAGACTCATGAAACACTGACTATAAGAAAGTTGGAATAACTATATTAGTATTAAGCAACGTAGACTTCCTTCAAGATAAGTATTACCAGATATCTGACTCTTTGTGACCCCATGAACTATACAGTCCATGGAATTCTCCAGGCCAGGTTACTGAAGTGGGTAACCTTTGCCTTCTCTAGGGGATCTTCCCAACCCAGGGATCGAACCCAGGTCTCCCGCATTGCAGGCAGATTCTTTACCAGTTGAGCCACTAGGGGAAGCCCAAGAATACTGGAGTGGGTAGCCCTTCCCTTCTCCAGTGGACCTCCCCAACCCAGGAATCAAACTCGGGTCCCCTGCCTTGCAGGGGGATTCTTTACCAACTGAGCTACCAGGGAAGCCCCATTAACAGATATAAAGAGAAACATTTAATAAGGGCAGAAATGTCAATTCATCAAGCTATAACAATAATATTTCTATATAACTGAAGCAAAAATTGACAGAATGGGAAAAATCGTAAATTTACAATTAGAGTTGCAAATTTCAATACAATTGACCCTTGAACAACACAAGGGTGAATCCAAGGATAATCTATAGTTGGCCCTCCATATCCTAGGTTCTTCTGCATCTGTGGATCCACTGAATCATGTAACTGTAGTATTTACTATTGAAAAATATCCCTGCACAAGTGATAATTCAAACCTGTCAGCTGTACTTATCAGAGTTATGAATCGATAAAATATATTAGCCCAGTGTGCTGCTAGAATAGAAGACCACAAACTGAGTGACTTAAAAACAACAGAAGTTTCTTTGTTTCCAGAAGGGTGGAAAATCCAAGATGAAGGAATCAACAGATTCAGTGGCCTAAGTGCTCAACATTCAGAAAACGAAGATCATGGCATCCAGTCCCATCACTTCATGGGAAATAGATGGGGAAACAGTGTCAGACTTTATTTTTGGGGGGCCCCAAAATCACTGCAGATGGTGACTGCAGCCATGAAATTAAAAGACGCTTACTCCTTGGAAGAAAAGTTATGACCAACCTAGATAGCATATTCAAAAGCAGAGACATTACTTTGCCAACTAAGGTCCGTCTAGTCAAGGCTATGGTTTTTCCTATGGATGTGAGTTGGACTGCGAGGAAGACTGAGCATGGGAGAATTGATGCTTTTATGTAGGAGAAGACTCTTGAGAGTCCCTTGGACTGCGAGGAGATCCAACCAGTCCATTCTGAAGGAAATCAGCCCTGGGATTTCTTTGGAAGGAATGATGCTAAAGCTGAAACTCCAGTACTTTGGCCACCTCATGTGAAGAGTTGACTCATTGGAAAAGACTCTGATGCTGGGAGGGATTGGGGGCAGGAGGAGAAGCGGACGACAGAGGATGAGATGGCTGGATGGCATCACTGACTCGAGTGAGTCTGAGTGAACTCCGGGAATTGGTGATGGTCAGGGAGGCCTGGCGTGCTGCGATTCACAAGGTTGAAAAGAGTCGGACATGACTGAGCTACTGAACTGAAGGACTCACTTCCTGGTTTACAATCATCTATCTTTTTGCTGTGTCTTCAAATGGTGGAAGGGGCAAGGAAGTCTCTGAGGTCTCCTTTATTAGGGCATGAATCCCATTCATGAGGGCTCCATCCTCATGACCTGATTACCTACCAAAGGCCCCACCTCCTAACACCATTATATTGAGAGAATTTCAACATATGAATGGGTGCTGGGCAGGGGTGGGGGCGGCGCAGCATGGAGGGAGCAGGGCTCACATTCTATAGCAACAAGTAAACAAAAATCAAGAATATACAAAATGTCAATACAATCAACTCAACCTAATTGATAGTCTATTCAAGTACACACAGAATATTCACCAAGATAGACCATAAAACTTGTTGGCCATAAAACAAGTCTCAAACTTAAAAGGATTCATGTCTTACAGAGTTTGTTTGCTCACAACATAAAATTTAGAAATTAATAAGATTCCAGAAACATCCATAAATATTGGAAATTAAACATTACACTTCTAAATAACCCATAAATTAAAGAAGAAATTATAAAAGGAATTAGAAGATATTTAAATGAGAAAAATAAAAACACAACATACCAAAATGTTGGGATGTTGTGGGATGCAGCTAATACAATGCTTAAAAGTAAACTTGTAGCTCTGAAGATTTATATTAGAAAAGAAAAATAAATATTACCTAAGCTTCAACCTGAAATTATTTCAAAACGAGGAAATTATACTCAAAGTATGCAGAAAGCAAAAAGATAATAATAAAGAATGGAACATGATATAAGAGGAAATAATCAAAATATGAGGGAAAATGGAAATTTTTTAAAAATTGATAAAACCCCTGATGAAGTAGACTGAAACACAAATACTCAATATCGGGAATTAAGGAGAACATATCTCTACAGATCCTACATATGTTAAAATAATAAGAAAATATTATTAACTTCATTCTCATAATCTGAAAACTTGGGCTAAATGGACAAATTCCTTAGAACATATTACCGAAGCTGACTCAAGGAGTAGAAAATCTAAATACTTATTAAAGAAAGTGAACTTTTATTTATCTTCCCACAAAGAAAACTCCAGGTCTAGGCGATTTTCCTGGCAGCTTCATCAGACATTTAAGGAAGAAATAATGTCAATTCTAAACAAACACATTCACAAACCTTGAGGAGAACATAACTTCAGCCTCATTCTACGAGGTTAGCACAAATCTGATGTCACAACCAGAAAAAAAAATCACAAGAAAAGAAAACAGCAGGTTAATATATCTCATGAAACTTTCATGAAAAATCCTTAACACAATATTATTCAAATCAAATCCCACTAAATACTACAAAATACAACACAACATGACCACATAAGATTTATCACAGAAACGTAAGGTTGGTTAACAGTCAAATGCCAACTGTTAAATTTGCATGTTAAAAGAATAAGGTGGGTGGTGACTCTAATAATCTCAGCATGTGCTGAAAAATTTTTGACAGTTTAGAGAAGAAAACTTTCAAGCTAGAAACAGAGGAAATAGCCTTAAACCTAATATTATCTATTGGAATATATGCATTAGAATATATACTCGGTAACTAACACCGGATTTAATGCTTTCTCACTGACGTCAGTAAAAAGGCTGAAATGTCCACTGTCACCACTTCCAGTACAGTTTTGAACAGAGGTTCTAGTCAGTGTAATAAGAAAAAGGAATGAAAGGTGTATAAAGGCAATTTAAAGTAAAGCTGCCTTTATTTGCAGACTACATAATAGTGCACGTCGAAAATACAAATAGAACTATGTGAATTTATCAGTGTGCATCTATAAAATCTAAAATTGTAAGACGTCTAGGAAAAAAATAGAAAACTGTTTTTGAGAACTTAGGCTAGATACACTTACATATAGCTAAGATACAGAATTCAGTAACCATTAAAAACCTGATGCAAGAAGGAGAGAGTGGGATGAATTGAGAGAGTAGCACTGAAATATGTACATTATCATATGCAAAACAGATAGCTCGTGGGAAGCTGCTATGTAGCACAGGGAGCTCAGCCCGGTGCTCTGTGACGATCAAGAGTGAGGGGATGAGGTTCAAGAGGGAGAGTATATGTGTCTACTTATGGCTGATTCACATTGTTGTATGGCTAAACCAACACAATATTGCAAAGCAATTATCCTCCAATTAAAAATAAATTTTTAAAAATTACTTTAAAAATTGAAAAGTTGGACTTTATTAAAATGCAATTTAAAACATTTGCTCATCAAAAAAACTCAAAAATCTGACAAAGGATATATAGGGTATATTTTATACCTCTATCTCTATACTTATCTTCTACAATAAAAAACAACTCACCTAATAAATAATGCAGGGTCTTCCCTGGTAGCTCAGTTGGTAAAGAATCCTCCTCCAGTGCAGGAGAGGTGAAGTCGCTCAGTTGTGTCCGACTCTTTGCAACCCCGTGGACTGTAACCTGCTAGGCTTCTCCGTCCATGGGATTCTCCAGGCAAGAATACTGGAGTGGATTGCCATTTCCTTCTCCAGACCCCAGCTCAATTCCTGGGTCGGGAAGATCCGCTGGAGAAGGGATAGCCTACCCACTCTAGTATTCTTGGGCTTCCCTTGTGGCTCAGCTGGTAAAGAATCTGCCTGCAATGAGGGTAACCTGGGTTTGATCCCTGGGTTGGGAAAATCCCCTGGAGAAGGAGAAGGCTACCCATTCCAGTATTCTGGCCTGGAGAATTCCATGGACTGTATAGTCCATGGGGTTGCAAAGAGTCAGACATGACTGAGCGACTTTCACTTCACTTCAAAGTTTGAACAGACACTTCACAAAAAGACATATGCATATAAAAATTTATTCAACATCTTTAGTCACCAGAGAATAGCAAATCAAAGCTGTAATATTATGACATACCTATAAATTGGCTAAAATGAACCCCAAACTTCTGTGAAGATGTGGGATGCTCAGAAGGCCAGTATGTTATTCATGGGATTACAAAATATTACAACCATCTGGAAAGGGTTCTGGTAGTCTCTTACAGTGTTAAACATACATTTAGTCTATAACCAGCAATTTCACTGTAAGGTATTTACGTAAGAAAAATGAAAGCACCTCTCCACAAAAAAGTCTTCTACAAAACTTAACTGTAGCAGCTTTATTCACAACAGCCAAAAACTGGCAGCAGCCCAGCTGTTCATCAAGAGGTGAAAGAATGAAGAAATTGTGGCATATTCATTCAATGAAATAATACTCAGCAATAATGATAAACAAATCGCCGATAGACAAAGCAAAAGTATTACACTAAGAAAGAAGTCTTCACACAAACATATATTTTGCCTGATTTCCTTCAGAGAAAGTTCTAGAAAAGGTAAAACTAATCTTTGGTAAGAGAGATCAGGATAGTAGTTATTTCCGAGAAAGCAGAATGACTAGGAAAGGGCTTTCTGGGATTGTTGAAATATCTTGATAAGAGTGTGGCTTACATATTTGTAAGATCTGTACATTTCACTGTATTAAATCTTAATTTTATGAAATCTTTAACTTTTATTTGTAGAAACTGGTGACTTTAAAATCATCTTGAGAACCTAAAAGAGCTAAACAATCTTGAAAAAGAGTAAGATAAGGACTTATACTGACAGATTTCAAGATTTACCATAAAGCCATGGCTAATCATGGTAAGGACTTATACTGACAGATTTCAAGATTTACCATAAAGCCATTGTGATGTTGGTAATGAAAGACACATAAATTAGCAGAACAGAGTCCAGAAAGACCCACGCTTATATAATCAATTGATTTGGGGGTAAAGGAATCTAAGCAATTCAATGAGGGAAAAGACAGGGTTTTTTCCCAACAAATAGTACTGCAACAAGTAGCTATCTATAAGGAGTAAAACAACTTCAACTCTTGCCTCATGCCATACACAAAAGTTAATTCAAGATGGATCATTATATATCTCATCTCTGTATCTTCTACAGTAAAAAATAACCTAACCAATAAATAATGCACTAAAACTTAGAATAATAAAACTGCCAAAAGAAACCACAGGAGAACACCTTTGCAACTTTAAAGTAGACACAGATACAAATGAAAAGCATTCATCATAAAGGGGAAACTTTTAATTTATGAAAAGACATTATTAAGAATAACTGGACTCTCCTGGTGGCACAGTGGATAAGAATCTGCCTGCCAAGGCAGAGGGACATGGGTCAGATCACTTGGTCTGGGAAGATTCCACATGCCTCAGAGCAACTAAGCCCGAGTACCACAACTACTTGGTCCACATGCTTGAACTACTGAAGCTTAGGTGCCTGGAGCCCCTTTTCCACGAGAGAAGCCACTGCAATGAAAAGAAGTCCCTGCACAGAACAAAGAGTAGCCCCTACTCACCCCAACTAGAGAAAGTCCAGGCACAGCAACAAAGACCCAGCACAACCATAAGTAAATAAGTAGAGTATGTTAGGCACAGATCAGGTGAAAACTTCCAAACGTATTCACAAAACACATATCTAACAAGCCTCTGGATCTAAAACATACAAAGAACTTCTCAAACCTCAGTAATAAAAAGACAACCCAATTTTTGAAATGAGTAAAAAGATTTGAACAGGCAATTCACAAATGAATATGTGTGAGAGTGGCTCAATAGCATGAGTCAAGAATATGCAAATTAAAACAAAGATGATATACAATTACGCACACACTATGATGGCTGACATTGAAAAGACTGGCAACCTCAAATTCTGATGAGGAGGTGGGGCACAACAATGTCCGGAAGATAAAATGGCCACTTTGGCAATCTGTCTAGCAATTTCTCATACACTGAAGCATTCACCACCCTTAGGACCCAGCAACTCCACTTTTGTGTACAGTCTACCTCAGAGTTACTGTGGTTCAGTTCCAGACCGCCATAATAAAGCCAGGACCTCAGCGGAGCAAGTCATGCAAACGTTTTGGTTTCCCCGGTGCAAGTAAGGTGGTTCACTCAGTGGTTCAACCATCTGTCTCTTGCTTCAGCAGTATTTGGTCAGAACAGACCCAGGGACGCCCCCTCCTCCAGCCTCTGACCACCCTCCAACCTTTTTTCAAGCTGCGCCTTTGGAAACAACCACTCAGCTATCCTCAGCCTCCGGGACCAGCCCACATCGGGTTTTGTTGTTGTTGTTGTTTCTGTTGTTCTGAGCTTAGCTCCTTATTACCTATCAACCAACAGACAATATTGGTCGAGCTCCCAGATTTAGTAGACCTATTCCACCCCAGTGGAGGCTGTTGTCAATCACCTGGTCAACAGGCACCTGTGGGCCTCCTGCACCTACCTCTCTCTGGGCTTCTCCGTGGCAACGATGTGGCTCCGGCGAGTGTGAGCCAAATTTTTCCGCAGATTGTTTGAGGAGAAACTCCAGAGATCCCAGCGTCTCTCGAATATGCAAAACCACTGTGGTTTGCCACGCCCTCTTCTGGCATGCCCAGACCATCCCAAGATGAGTGGGGTAAAATCCAGGACGCCAAGGAAGCCCTCGCGGTCCTGGAGAAGCACCTGAACCAGGCCTTCCAGATCTGCTTGCCCTAGGTTCTGGCCCGGCAGACCCCCGGCTCTGTGACTTCCGGGAGAGCCGCTTCCTGGAGGAGCAGGTGAAACTCATCAAGAAGGTGCGTGACCACGTGACTACCTCCACAGCTTGTCTGGTCCCCAGGCTGGGCTACATCAATATCTCTTCCAAATGCTCATCCTTTCAGCACAAGACCAAACAGCCTTTGAGCCCCCCGGGTCCTCCCGGTGTCAAGACTTCTGCCTGCAGGTTCTCTCTGCAGCCACTAGGCAGTTTTTTAACCATTCTGGAGCCCTTGCTCACGCAGTGGACCAAATGGAAACAATAAACTTTTGCAGTGGCCCACCAAAAAAAAAAAAAAGTTAGGCTTACAGGATATTGTAGTCTATTAAGTATCCCTGGTAGCTCGGACAGTAAGAATCTGCCTGCAATACAGGAGACCTGGGTTCAATCCCTGGGTTGGGAAATCGATCCTCTGGAGAAGGAAATGGCAACCCACTCCAGTGTTCTTGCCTGGAAAGTTCCATGTACGAAGGAGCCTGCTGGGCTCCATGTGGTCACAAAGAGTCGAGTACAACTGAGTGACTAAGCACATAGCACCATTTATGTCTAAAAAAATAATGTACCTACCTTAATTTTAAAATACTTTATTGCTACAAAGTGCTTCAGAACGCCCATCTTCTTTTGCAACAGTAACATCAAAGATCACTGATCACAGCACAACGTAGCAAATATAATAATTATGAAAAAGTTTAAAATATTGCAAGAATTTCAAAAAGGTAACACAGAGACATAAAGTGAGCAGATGCTTTGGGAAAATGGTGCCAAATAGACTTGCTTGATAAAGGGTTGTCACAAACCTATTTGTAAAAAAAAAAAAATCCAGTGTCTGCAAAGCACAATTGAGCTAAGTGCAATAAAATGAGGTCTGCCTGTATTTACTCAAGAGAAATGAAAATGTGCACAATAAGAGGTGAACAAGAATATCCACATCAGCTTTGTTCATAATAGCCCAAAACTAGAAACGACCCAAATGTCCTTCAACAAGTGAGGGAATAAACAATGGAGTTATAATCATACTACAGAAGTTAACCCAGCAATAAAGAAGAATGAATTACTGAAACATGCAACAACGCAAATGAGCCTCAAAGACATGATGCTGAAAAAAGCCAGATACAAAAGAATACATCCTGCACAATTAGATTTATATGGAATTCCAGAACAGAAAAAATGAATCTCTGTTGAAGGAAATCAGAGCAGTGTTTTCCTGAGAGCCAGGGGAAAGATGGACTGAAAAGAGGAGTTAGAATTTTTTTTTTTTTTTAAGGGGAGGGAAATGTTCTGTGTCTTCATAGAGATGTGAGTTACGTGGCAACATTCATTTGCAAAGACTCATTACACTGTGCTATGAAGATCTGTGCATTTCACTGACTATTAATTATATGTCAATTAAATAATAAGGAGCTAATATTCTTTTAAAGAAGAAGATATGAGGGGAAAGCATATATTAAAACAAGAGCCTGAGAAAATATCAGGGCACAGGAAAGAATCTGCCTGCAATACAGAAGACCCAGGCTTAGTCCCTGGGAGGAGAAGATTTCCTGGAGAAGGGCATGGCAACCCACTCTAGTATTCTGCCCTGGAAAATCCCATGGACAGAGGAGCCTGGTGGGCTACAGTCCACAGGGTGGTAAAAAGTTGGACACGACTGAAGCGACTTAGCACACATGCACATAGAACACATATTCAAAACACAAATTTCCAAAATGTTGGTGTGACTGCTGGGAGCAAGCCATTTTTCTCAGGAGTGTGGGGGCGGTCTCATCTTTCCCCATCCCCCCTCCATAAACCTAGGGGATCACAAAGAGTGATTGCCCAAATGGCTCAAATCCAAGATGAGACAACCATCTTGCATGGTAACCTCTGAGACACTTACATGGAGAAGCCCACATTCACCAGGAAGACACTGACTGGTCCCTAAGATGCTCCGTCATCAGTGAGATTTGAATCTCCACCCCTCACTGCTCTCTTACTTAAAGTGAAGCCAGATGAATGAATGGCACTGCTTATTAGAAGTGACTGGGTCCTAGGGTAACAAGCAAGAGCATTAGTGGACATAAGGAGAAATTTTCTCCTAGAAACTAGAAGTTGATTCCAAGAGTTTACCTTCAATAGCTGTTGGGGAACTGAGGCAAGTTAAATAGAGGAGATGTGTCTTACCCAAACCCTTCCCTTCTCCAGCAAGCTGGAGCATGTAGACCCCTCACTAACCCAAGCGTGGCCATGAGCCAGCAGCATCAATGTTACCTGGAAGCTTGTCAGAAATACAGAACCTTAGGCCCCACCCCAGACCTGCTGAATCAGTCTGTATTTCTGCAGAATCCCCATGTGATTCATGTACACATAGAAATTTGAGAAGTGCTTCTGGGAGTTCATAGGTTTTTATTTAACAAACATATATATAGTTTTTATTTTGTGCCAGGCACTGTTCTACATGTTTTAGTTTTATTTTCTCAATTTATTTATTGAAGGATAATTGCTTTAGAGAATTTTGTTGTTTTCAGTCAAACTGCAACATGAATCAGCCAAAGGTATACATATGCTGCTGCTGCTAAGTCACTTCAGTTGTGTCCGACTCTGTGCAACCCCATAGACAGCAGCCCACCAGGCTCCCTCGTTCCTGGGATTCTCCAGGCAAGAACACTGGAGTGGGTTACCATTTCCTTCTCCAGTGCAAGAAAGTGAAAAGTGAAAGTGAAGTCGCTCAGTCGTGTCTGACCCTCAGTGACCCCATGGACTGCAGCCCACCATGCTCCTCCGTCCATGGGATTTTCCAGGCAAGAGTACTGGAGAGGGGTGCCATTGCCTTCTCCGAAGGTATACATATATCCCCTCCTTTTGAAGCTCCCTCCCATCTCCTGCCTCATCCCATTCCTCTAGATTGATACAGAGCCTCTGTTTGAGTTTCCTGAGCCATGCAACAAATTCCCGTTGGCTATCTATTTTACATATGGTAATGTAAGTGTCCATGTTACTCTTTCCATACATCTCACCCCTCTCCTCCCCTCTCTCCATGTCCATAAGTCTATTCTCTATGTCTGCTTCTCCACTGCTGCCCTGCAAATAAATTCTTCCGTACCACTTTTCTAGATTCTGTATACATGTGTTAGAATACGATATTTATCTTTCTCTTTCTAACTCACTTCACTCTATAATAGATTCTAGATTCATCCACCTCATCAGAACTGACTCAAATGCATCCCTTTTTATGGCTGAGTAAATATTCCATTGTGCATATGTACCACAACTTCTTTACCCATTCATCTGTTGATGGACATCTAGGTTGCTTCCATGTTCTGGCTTTTGTAAATAGTGCTGCAGTGAACAATGGGATACATGTGTCTTTTTCAATTTTGGTTTCCTCAGGGTATATGGCTAGGAATGGGATTGCTAGGTCATATGGTGGTTTTATTCCTAGTTTTTTAAGGAATCTCCATACCATCTTCCATAGTGGCTGTATCAATTTACATTCCCACAAAGAGTGCAAAAGCATTCCCTTTTCTCCACACCCTCTCCAGCATTTACTGTTTGTAGACTTTTTGATGATGGGCCTTCTGACTGGTATGAGGTGATATCTCATTGTGGTTTTGTTTGCATTTCTCTAATAATGAGTGATGTTGAGCATCTTTTCATGCATTTGTTAGCCATCTGTACATCTTCCTTGGAGAAATGTCTGCTTAGGTCTTTTTCCCACCTTTTGATTGGGTTGTTTGTTTTCCTGGCATTGAGTTGTATGAGCTGCTTGTATATGTTAGAAATTAATCCTTTGTCAGTTGTTTCCTTTGCTATTATTTTCTCCCATTCTGAGAGTTGTCTTTTCACCTTGCTTGTAGTTTCTTTGCTGTGGAAAAGCTTTTAAGTTTAATCAGGTCCCACTTGTTTACTTTTGTTTTTATTTCTGTTATTCTAGGAGGTGGGTCATAGAGGATCTTGCTTTGCTTTATGTCATCGAGTGTTCTGCCTGTTTTCCTCTAAGAGTTTTATAGTTTCTGGTCTTACATTTAGGTCTTTAATCCATTTTTAGTTTATCTTAGTCTATGGTGTTAGGAAGTGTTCTAATTTCTTTCTTTTACATGTAGCTGTCCAGTTTTCCCAGCAACATTTATTGAAGAGGCTGTCTTTTCCCCATTGTATATTCTTGCCTTTGTCAAAAATAAGGTACCCATAGGTGCGTGGCTTTATTTCTGGGTTTTCTATCTTGTTCCATTGGTATATATTTCTGTTTTTGTGCCACTGCCATACTGTCTTGATGACTGTAACTCTGTACTATAACCTGAACACAGGTAGCTTGATTCCTCCAGCTCCATTCTTCTTTCTCAAGACTGCTTTGGCTGTTCGAGGTCTTTTGTGTTTCCAAACGAATTTTGAAATATTTTGTTCTAGTTCTGTGAAAAATGCCATTGGCAATTTGATAGGGATCACACTGAATCTGTAGATTGCATTTGGTAGTATGGTCATTTTCACCATATTGATTCTTCCTACCCAGGAACATGGGATAGCTCTCCATCTGTTTATGTCGTCTTTGATTTCTTTCATTAGTGTCTTATAATTTTCTGTATATAGTTCTTTTGTCTCCTTGGGTAAGTTTATTCCTACATATTTAATTTTTTTGTTGCAATGGTGAATGGGATTGATTCCTTAATTTCTCTTTCAGATTTTTCATAGTTAGTATACAGAAATACAAGTGATTTCTGTGTATTGATTTTGTATCCTGCAACTTTGCTAAATTCACTGATTAGCTCTAGTAATTTTCTGATATTATCTTTAGGGTTTTCTATGTACAGTATCATGTCATCTGCAAACAGTGAGAGCTTTACTTCTTTTCTGATCTGTATTCCTTTTATTTCTTTTTCTTCTCTGATTGCTGTAGCTAGGACTTCCAGAACTATGCTGAATAGTAGCAGTGAAAGTGGACACCCTTGTCTTGTTCCTGATCTTAGGGGAATGCTTTCAGTTTTTCACCACTGAGAATAATGTTTGCTGTAGGCTTATCATGCATGGCCTTTACCATGTTCAGGTAGGTTCCTTCATGCCCATTTTTTGAAGAGTTTTATTGTCACCCTGCTTATTTAACTTATATGCAGAGTACATCATGACAAATGCTGGGCTGGAAGACACACAAGCTGGAATCAAGATCGCTAGGAGAAATATCAACAAACTCAGATATTCAGATAACACCACCCTTATGGCAGAAAGTGAAGAGGAACTAAAGAGCTTCTTGATGAAGGTGAAAGAGGAGAATGAAAAAGTTGGCTTAAGGCTCAACATTAAGAAAACTAAGATCATGGCATCCAGTCCCATCACTTCATGGCAAATAGATGGGGAAACAGTGAACACAGTGGCTGACTTTATTTTGGGGGTTCCAAAATCACTGCAGATGGTGATTGCAACCATGAAATTAAAAGACGCTTACTCCTTGGAAGAAAAGTTATGACCAACCTAGACAGCATATTCAAAAGCAGAGACATTACTTTTCCAACAAAGGTCTGTCTAGTCAAGGCTATGGTTTTTCCAGTAGTCATGTATGGATGTGAGAGTTGAACTACAAAGAAAGCTGAGCACCGAAGAATTGATGCTTTTGAACTGTGGTGTTGGAGAAGACTCTTGAGAGTACCTTGGGCTTCAAGGAGATCCAACCAGTCCATCCTAAAGGCGATCAGTCCTGGGTGTTCATTGGAAGGACTGATGTTGAAGCTGAAACTCCAATACTTTGGCCACCTGATGTGATGAGATGACTCATTTGAAAAGACCCTGATGCTGGGAAAGATTGAGGGCAGGAAGAGAAGGGGACAACAGAGGATGAGATGGTTGGATGGCATCACCAACTCAATGGACATGAGTTTGGATAAACTCCTGGAGCTGGTGATGGACAGGGAGGCCTGGCATGCTGCAGTTCATGGAGTCACAAGGAGCCAGACATGAATGAGCAACTGAACTGAACTGAACTGAATCATAAATAGGTGCTAAATTTTGTCAAAGGCTTTTTCTGCATCTACTGAGATTATCACATGGTTTTTATCTTTCAATTTGTTAATATAGTGTATCACACTGATTGATTTGCATATATTGAAGAATCCTTGAGTTGCTGGGATAAACCCAACTTGATCATGGTGTATGAGCTTTATGGTGTGTTGCAGAATTCTGTTTGCTAAAATTTTTTGAGGATTTTTTCATCTTTGCTTATCAGTGATATTGGCCTGTAATTTTCTTTTTTTATGTGTTTTATTTGTCTGGTTTTGGTATCAGGGTGATGGTGGACCAATAGAATGACTTTGGAAGTGTGCTGTCCTCTGCACTTTTTCAAAAGAGTTTTAGAAATACAGGCATTCAGTTCAGTCACTCAGTTGTGTCCGACTCTTTGTGACCCCATGGACTGCAGCACGCCAGGGCTCCCTGTCCATCAACAACTACCAGAGTTTACTCAAACTCATGTCCATTGAGTCGGTGATGCCATCCAACTATCTCATCTTCTCTTGTCCCCTTCTCCTCCTGCCTTCAATCTTTTCAGCATTAGGGTCTTTTCAAATGAGTCAGTTTTTCACAACAGGTAGCCAAAGTACTGGAGTTTCAGCTTCAACATCAGTGCTTTCAAGGAATATTCAGGACTAATTTCCTTTAGGATGAACTGGTTGAATCTCCTTGCACTCCAAGGGGCTCTCAAGAGTCTTCTCCAACAACACAGTTCAAAAGCATCAATTCTTTGGTGCTCAGCTTTCTTTATAGTCCAGCTCTCACATCCATACATGACCACTTGAAAAAGTATAGCCTTGACTAGATGGACCTTTATTGGCAAAGTAATGTCTCTGCTTTTTAAAATGCTGTGTAGGTTGGTCATAACTTTCCTTCCAAGGAGTAAGCGTCTTTTAATTTCATGGCTGTAATCACCATCTGCAGTGATTTTGGAACCCCCAAAAATAAAGTCTGTCACTGTTTCCCCATCTATTTGCCATGAAGTGATGGGACTGGATGCCATGATCTTCGTTTTCTGAATGCTGAGCTTTTAAGCCAACTTTTTCACTCTCCTCTTTCACTTTCATCACGAGGCTCTTTTTTCCCTAAATGTTTGATAGAATTCTCCTGGGAAGCCATCTGGTGCTGGGCTTTTGTTTGGGGGAGATTTTTGATCACAGCTTCAGTTTCAATGCTTGTAATTGGGTTGTTCATAATTTCTCTTTCTTCCTGGTTCAGTCTTGGAAGATTGAACTTTTCTGAGAATCTGTCCATTTCTTCCAGGTTATCCATTTTATTGCCACATAGTTGTTCATAATAGTCTCTTATAATCCTTTGAATTTCTGCATTGTCTGTTGTAACTTCTCCTTTTTCATTTCTAGTTTTGTTGATTTGATTCTTCTCTCTTTTTCTTTGATGAGTCTGGCCAAAGGCTTCTCAATTTTGTTTATCTTCTCAAAGAACCAGCTTTTATTTTATTAATCTCTACTGCTGTTTCTTTCATTTTTCATTTATTTCTGCTCGGATCTTTATAATTTCTTTCCTTCTACTAATTTTGGGGGTTTTTTGTTCTTCTTTTTTCAATTGTTTTAGGTGTAAAGTTAGGTTGTCTATTCGATGTTTTTCTTGTTTCTTGAGGTGAGATTGTATTGCTATAAATTTCCCTCCTAGAACTGCTTTTGCTACATCCATTACGTTTTGAGTTGTGTTTTCATTGTCATTTGTTTCTAGAAATTTTTTTATTTCTTCAGTAACCTGTTGGTTATTTAGAAACGTGTTATTTAATCTCCATGTGTTTGTGTTTTTTACAGTTTTTTTTCTTGTAATTGATATCTAGTCTCATGGCATTGTGGTCTGAGAAGATGCTTGATATGATTTCAATTTTCTTAAATTTACTGAGGTTTTATTTGTGACCCAAGATGTGGTCTATCCTGGAGAATGTTCCATGTGCACTTGAGAAGAAGGTGTATTCTTCTGCATTTGAATAGAATGTCCTGAAGCTATCTATGAGATCCATCTCATCTAATATATCATTTAAGACTTGTGTTTCCTTATTAATTTTCTGTTTTGATGATCTGTCCATTGGTGTGAGTAGGGTGTTAAAGTCTCCTACCATTATTGTGTTACCATCAATTTCTCCTTTTATGTCTGTTAGTGTTTGTCTTATGTATCGAGGTGGTCCTATGTTGGATGCATAGATATTTACAATTGTTAGTCCTCCTCTTGGATTGATCCCTTGATTGTTATGGAGTGTCCTTCCTTATCTCTTGTAATCTTTTTTAAGGTCTACTTTGTCTGATATGAGGATTGCTACTCCAGCTTTCTTTTGCTTCCCATTTGCATGGAATATATTTTTCTATCCCCTCATTTTCAGTCTATATGTGTCTGTCTTTAGGTCTGAAGTAGGTTTCTTGTAGCCAGCATATATATGGGTCTTGTTTTGTAACCATTCAGCCAGTCTCTGTCTTTTGGTTGGAGCATTTAATCCATTTACATTTAAAGTAATTATTGATATATATTTTCCTATTGCCATTTTCTTAATTGTTTGGGATTGATTTTGTAGAGCTTTTTACTTCTCTCATTTCTTGACTATATAAGTCCCTTTAACATTTGTTGTAAAGCTGATTTGGTGGTACTGAATTCCTTTAACTTTTGCTTGTCTTAAAAGCTTTTTATTTCTCCATCAATTTTGAATGAGATCCTTGCCAAGAACTGTAATCTTGGTTGTAGATTTTTTTCCTTTCAATACTTTAAATATATCCCAATATTCCTTTCTAGCCTGCAGAGTTTCTGCTGAAAAATCAGCTGTTAAGCAATAGGGTTTCTCTTGTATGTTACTTGTTGCTTCTCTCTTGCTGCTTTAATATTCTTTCTTTGTATTTAGTCTTTGTTAGTTTGATTAGTATGTGTCTTGGCATGTTTCTCCTTGGGTTTATCCTGTATGGGACTCTTTGTGCCTCTTGGACTTAATTGACTATTTCCTTTTCCATACTGGGGAAATTTTCAACTAATCTCTTCAAAAACTTACCCATACCCTTTCTTTTTCTCTTCTTTTTCTGAGACCCCTATAGTTTGAATGTTGGTGCATTTGATATTGTCCCAGAGGTCTCTGAGATTATCCTCAGTTCTTTTCATTCTTTTTACTTTATTCTGCTCTTCAGAACTTATTTCCACCATTTTATCTCCCAGCTCACTGATTTGTTTTTCTGCTTCAGATATTCTGCTATTGATCCCTTCTAGAGTATTTTTATTCAGTAATTGTGATATTTGTCTCTGTATGTTTATTCTTTAATTCTTATAGGTCTTTGTTAATTGACTTTTGCATTTTCTCCACTTTGTTTTCAAGGTTTCTGATCATCTTTACTATCATTATTCTGAATTCTTTTTCAGGCAGTTTGCCTGTTTCCTCTTCATCAATTTGGACTTCTGTGCATCTAGTTTTTTCCTTCATTTGTGTAGCATTTCTCTGCCTTTTTTTCTTTTTTTTTTAACTTACTGTGTTAAGGCTGAATTCCTTCTTCCTTTTGGTTTCTGCCTCCTAAGGTTGGTCCAGTGGTTTGTGTCAGGTTTGTATAGAGTGAGATTTGTGCTGAGTTTTTGTTTGTTTGTTTTCCTCTGATGGGTAAGGCTGACTGAGGTCTGCTGATGATTGGGTTTATAGTTTTGCTTTGTTTATTGTTTAGATGAGGCATCCTGCACAGGGTGCTACTGGAGGTTGGGTGATGCCAGGTCTTTTATTCAAGTGTTTTCCTTTGTGTGAGTTCTCACTATCTGATACTCCCTAGGGTTAGTTTCTCTGGTAGTCTAGGGTCTTGGAGCCAGTGCTCCCACTCCAAAGGCTCAGGGCTTTATCTCTGTTCAGGAATGAAGATTCCACAAGTGGTTTGTTATGGCATTTAGTGAGATTAAAACAAACATCCAAAAACAAGAAACCAAATATGAACCCCAGCAAATGGCAATTACAAAATCAGGCAAATAATAATTAAAATAATAGAATATACACATATACATACACACCCACGAGCAAAGTGAAAACAGTCCAACAAAAATAAAGTACAGAAGATTGACTCAGCAAACAAAGTAAGTCAAAAATTATATTTATCAGTTAAGAACAAAACTAACTAAAGCACAAACTAGAAAACAAAACTAAAGCAAGGTGCCAAGTGGGAAACAAAGCAATAAAAACAAACATAACAAATATGGTGAGAGGAAAGGAAAGAAAGAATAGACAAAGTTAAACAGAGGTAGATGAAGAAGATTTATACACATTAAAGATTAACTGCAAGGGGAAATGAACAGGAGAAAAGGCAAACAAAGGAATAAATGCAGAAAAATATAATAGGTTTTAAAAAATTAAAATTATAAAAAGGAAGCAGAAAGAAAATGGGAAAAAAGAATGGAAAACTCCACAGAACTGCAAAAGCCCAATGTAGAGGCATAGGTTTATAGCAATAATAAAAAGTGTGACTGAATATACACATATACACATACACCCATAAGCAAAATTAAAACAGTCCAACAAAAATACAGTACAACAGATTGACCCAGTGAACAAAGGAAACCAAAAATTATATCTACCAGAGCAAAACTAACTAACGCACAAACTGGAAAACAAAACTAAAACAAGGTGCCAACTGGGGACCAAAGCAATGAAAATAAAACCAACAAAATGCTGAAAGAAAAGGAAAGAAAGAATAGATATGCAAAGTTAAATAGAGGTAAATGAAGAAGATTTATATACATTAAAGGTTAACTGCAAGGGAAAATAAACAGTAGGAAAGGCAAACAAATGAATGCTGCTGCTGCTGCTGCTGCTGCTGCTGCTGCTGCTGCCGCTGCTAAGTCACCTCAGTCGTGTCCGACTCTGTGCGACCCCATAGACGGCAGCCCACCAGGCCCCCCCGTTCCTGGGATTGATTCCAGGCAAGAACACTGGAGTGGGTTGCCATTTCCTTCTCCAATGCATGAAAGTGAAAAGTGAAGTTGCTCAGTCGTGCCCGACTCTTAGCGACCCCATGGACTGCAGCCTACCAGGCTCCTCCATCCACGGGATTCTCCAGGCAAGAGTACTGGAGTGGGGTGCCATTGCTTTCTCCCGAAACAAAGGAATAAATGTAGACAAAATATAACATATTTTTGAAAATTAAAATTATAAAAAGAGAAAAGAACAAAAAAATGGAAGAAAGAAAAAAGGAAAAAAATGGAAAACTCCACAGAACTGCAAAAGCCCAACACAGAGGCAGAGGTTTATAACAACATAAAAAGTGTGACTGAATATACGTATATTCATATAATACACACATAAGCAAAATCAAAACAGTCCAACGAAAATAAAGTACAATAGATTGACCTGGTGAACAAAGGAAACCAAAAATTATATCTACCAGAGCAAAACTAACTAAAGCACAAACTGCAAAACAAAACTAAAACAAGGTGCCAACTGGGGACCAAAGCAATGGAAATAAAACTAACAAATATGTTGAGAGGAAAGGAAAGAAAAGAAAGAAAGAACAGATATGCAAAGTTACATAGAGGTAGATAAAGAAGATTTATATACTATACACTAAAGATTAACTTGGGCTCCAAAATCACTGCAGATGGTGAATGAATCCATGAAATTAAAAGATGCTTAATCTTTGGGAGGAAAGTTATGACCAACCTAGATAGCATATTAAAAAGGACAGACATTACTTTGCCAACAAAGGTCCGTCTAGTCAAAGCTATGGTTTTTCCAGTGGTCATGTATGGATGTGAGAGTTGGACTATAAAGAAAGCTGAGCACCAAAGAACTGATGCTTTTGAACTGTGGTGTTGGAGAAGACTCTTGAGAGCCCCTTGGACTGCAAGGAGATTCAACCAGTTCATCCTAAAGGAAATTAGTCCTGAATATTCCTTGAAAGCACTGATGTTGAAGCTGAAACTCCAATACTTTGGCTACCCGATGCAAAGAGCTGACTCATTTGAAAAGACCCTGATGCTGGGAAAGATTGAGGGCAGGAGGAGAAGGGGACAACAGAGGATGAGATGGTTGGATGGCAACACTGACCTGATGGACGTGAATTTGAGTGAACTCCGGGGAGTTGGTGATGGACAGGGAGGCCTGGCATGCTGCAGTTCTTGGGGTTGCAAAAGTTGGACACGACTGAACGAATGAACTGAACTGAACTGAAAGAGTAACCGCAAGGGGAAAAGAACAGTAGGAAAAGCAAGCAAAGGAATAAATATAGACAAAATAATAATAGGTTTAAAAAATTAAACTTAAAAAAAGAGAGAGAGAGAACAAAAAAACAAAAAAGGAAAACTCCACAGAACTGCAAAAGCCCAATGTAGAGGCAGAGGTTTATAACAACAATATAAAATATGACTGAGGAAAAAAAACAAAGACTCTACAGAACACGTCAAAACATGATAATAATAAATGCTTTTCTTGAGTCACTACTGTCAAGAGTTCTTTCCCTCGCTGGGAGTCACAGTCCACCTCACCTCCCTACGATGCCCTCCAACACTGTGCTGATCTCTGGACCTCCTGTGGGGGCAGCTCAGATTCTAATCTGGTCTTACTCCTATGTGTTCTTGCCTCCAATATCCACAGCTATCAAAAGTAGTGTGTTTTCTTTTGTGGGCGTTCTCAAAGTCCTTTTATAACGCCTGCCTAGTTGATTGTGTGTATTTAATCTGCAGCTTGTACAGCTGGTGGGGTGTTGGGTCTTCTTCCTTAGCCACACTGCCCCCTGGGTTTCAATTGTGGTTTTATTTCCACCCCTGCATGTTGGTTGTCCACTGGGGTTTGCTCCTGAGGCTGCCCTGGTGGACCTGGGTTTGATTCTGTGAAGGCCAGATGTGGAGGTGGTGCAGATGCTTGGGTTGTAGGGGTTGTGGCAGCACCAGGTACTCATGGGAGTGAGCAGCTAGGCCAGCAGGAAATGTAGTGTTCTAGAAGGGTATGACAACTAATATTGGCCAATCCACTCCGGTATTCTGGCCTGGAGAACCCAGCTCCCTGACAGAGAAGCCTCGCAGGCCACAGTCTACAGAGTTGCAAAGAGTCAGACACTACCAAAGCGACCCTGCATGCATAGACGCAAGATTCTTTTGGCCTGTGGCAGCTCTGACCCAGTGAGAGTTGAGCATGAAGGTGGCGCAGCTGGTGGGGACCCTGGTGGCACCAAGTGTGCAGACATGGACTGCCTCCATGCAGGAGTTATGGCCTTATCAGAGTCTTTTTTCGAGCCTTTTGTATGTGGCGATCAGAAGGCCTCTCTGGCCAGTCTTTCTCTGTAGCTCTGCCAATTCAGGCATTTACAGGGTTCCCTTGCCCGGGGTCCTTCTCTGTAGATCAGAGAGTCAGACACTTAAAGGGACACCCTGGGTGGGGTCCTGCTCTGTAGTTCAGTGTGTCAGGCATTTGATGGGCCAGCCTCTCTATTATTCAGCTGCCGATGCTGGTGTGTAGGGAGAGGTTATGGTGATGGCTCCACCCTCTACCCATGACTCAGTAATATCTCCTTGCTTCCATGGCTGCCTGGCTTTCCTCCACAGGCATTTCCCACAATGATCTCCTCCCTCACCTTCCCCCTGATCTGTCTCTCCACAGTCAACAGCAGCCCTCACCCTGGGATCACTCCACACTCCCCAAACCCCAGCTCCCAGCTGCTGTGCCTTCCAGGGGACCCACATCCCTGTCTGGGGTATGTATAGCTGCAGCAAGAACTGTCTGATTTTCATTCCATTTAGGCTGCCACAGATCAGCTGTTCCACTCTCAGTCTTAAATGTTTCTCCTCTGACTCAGAGAGCACCCCAATGTGGGGATCAGACCCCTGCTTCAGTTCCCCCACCCACCAAAGGAAGGTCCAGTCTTACTAACACCCCTGTTTTTCCTTCTAGTTCCTTCCTCCTACCAAGTTTTGCATGGGTCTATATTTTCTTTTCCTCTGGTCAGGTATTCCTCTCTGCTCTCAGCTGGTGTCAGGCATGCACTTCTGTGTCTGAAGGTGTATTGCTGATGTATCTGTGGAAAGAGATGTACTCCACATCCACCTACTCCTTCACCATCTTGTTCTCTCTACATGTTTTATAAACATTAACAGATTTAATCTTTATAGCAGCTTTCTCATTGTAGGCACTGTTGTCATTGTCATTTCAAGGAAGAGAAATATGGGGCACAGAGAAATTAAGTGACTTACCCAGGATCACACAGGTAATAAGTGGGAGAGCTCGGATTTAAACCCTTGAAGCCTAGCTTCTGTGTCCATGCTCTTAATGACTCTATTATACAGTTGAAATGATTCCAAGAATAAATAAAGGATTTTTTTTTTTTGCATTTTTCCAGGGTCCATTTGTATCTTTGGGCTTCCCTTTTGGCTCAGCAGTAAAGACTCTGTCTGCCAATGCAGGAGATGTGGGTTCAATCCACGGGTCACAAAGAAGGAAATGGCAACCCACTCTAGTATTCTTGCCTGGGAAATCCCATGAACAGAGGAGCCTGATGGGCTACAGTCAGTCCATGGGGTCGCAAAGAATCGAATATGGCTTAATGACTAAACCACAGCAAGGATAATTTGAATCCCTATTTTTGTGTTTGTTTGTCTATAGTTAATTCTACTGTGATTTGATCATGGACTTTAACATACAAATTTTTTTTCTACCCTAAAGGGTTCAGGATTGGGGTACACTTATTTTAGGTGTTCTCCCCAAAAGAATCTAAATATATTTCTCCTATATTCTGTAAAATGACACTGCTTGCCTATTCTTCCCATCCAGGGTTAGAGAACTTGGACATGCATTCAACTAAGCTTACTAGTCATCAATATACATCTTTACAAATCTGGAGGGATTCCTTTACTAATAACATAATGACAGGAAATGACTGAATCCACAATATGGAAAGCATTAAAATAGCTTAGCATCTGATTTATGTTAACAAATATGCATCAAACAGACTACAACTAATAGCCAACATCACTGCTGTACATTTCTAGTACCAAATCCTCCCAACAAGGAATCAGTGGAACCTTCAAGCACATGTAGCTTAGGGAAATTATTCTGAAACAATACTAACATTGTCCAGGTCTCACATGCAAAAGAATACACAGTCAACCAATTACTTCTTGTGAGAAGATCTGTTCTGTCTCAATAAAGGAAATTGTTAAACTTTTTAGTGTGGAATCTGCAAAATACACACCTTATCTTCCTGGATTGAATTTTCTTTGTGATCCTCTGCAGTAGTGGATCTTAAGAGCAGATCTTAAGATTCTGGCACCACGAACACAACTCTTAGGCTGTGTGCGATATGAATACTCCATTCATTATATGGGAAAGCTATTCAAGCTAGACTTCCTTCCTGTGTTACCTTGTGAAATGTCCCTGGGTATTATCACTGTTAGCACTTCAGGTTCCCTGATGTTTGGGGGGGTGGGAAGAAAAGGCTGAAAGAGTATTTTTGATTGACTAGATTATTCCCCAAAAAACCTATTTGTTCTTGCCTGAGAGCAAAGTTATAACCACAACCAATGGCCTCACTCCAAGTACCCTTTCATCCTCAAACTGGTATTTATATTGATGGCTCCTACAAGTCTCCAAAACATGCTTTCTGAGAAGCAGCCTGATGTAAGGCAGTAATTTAAACTTTGCCTGCAGATCAGAATGGCCTGGAGCACTTTTCAAAAATACCAATGTCCAGGCCTTATCCCTGAGATTCTGTTTTAATGGGTCAGGGTGAAGCCTGAACTCTGAGTCCCTACAACCACCACAGTCACTGTAAGGATTAAATGGGATGTGGAATAAGAGGCCCCAGATGCAGTGATTGGCACAGCTATTTACTTGATAAATGCCAATCGTTCCTCTGCCACCTGTGCCCTCCTCCAATTTCTGCTGAGGCAAAGGGAACCCCTAAAATATGATTCTTCTTCAGGGGCGGCAGGGGCGGCCGAGCTCAGTGGAACAACTCATTAGAGGAGAAAATGATAGAGCGGGGAGCCGCCAGACACTGACAAGGGATGGAGACACAGAAAGATTTTGTTTTAATGCAGGGCAAGAGGTCAGGAGAATGAAGGGAGAAAAAGTCAGATTTAGTAAAAATCTGATCACCTGGCAATTTTTTAAAGGGTCACTGCCAACACTTTTGTGGCTACATGGAGTACATTTTACTCAGAAAAATGTAGGGGTGGAGGAGGTGAACAATAGGCTCCATTTAGCTTATCATCTATATTTAAATAGAAAGGTCAAGGCTGGAGCTAATGAAAGTTGGAGAATGTTCTTCGGAAGGAACAGCTCCTCTCAAGTCTTTGAGTATGTCCTGTCCTCTTCATACATCCCTCGGGGGAAAAAAATAGAAAAATAACTAAGACATGACCGGCAATTTCATCACTTCAAATACTTTCAGCAATAAAGACTGCTTGGGAAATATTCATTCATTTGTTCAACATATATTTATTGAGCACCTACTATGTGTCCATCTCTGTGCTAAGAAGAGTCTGATCTCATAAATGATGAACTAAAACTAAATAACTTGTCTAAGAAGTTCAGTCGCTCAGTCGTGTCCAACTCTTTGCGACCCCATGAATCACAGCACGCCAGGCCTCCCTGTTCATCACCATCTCTCGGAGTTCACTCAGACTCACATCCATCGAGTCCATGATGCCATCCAGCCATCTCATCCTCGGTTGTCCTCTTCTCCTCCTGCCCCCAATCCCTCCCAGCATCAGAGTCTTTTCCAATGAATCAGTTCTTTGCATGAGGTAGCCAAAGTACTGAAGTTTCAGCTTTAGCATCATCCCTTCCAAAGAAATCCCAGGGTTGATCTCCTTCAGAATGGATTGGCTGGATCTCCTTGCAGTCCAAGGGACTCTCAAGAGTCTTCTCCAACACCACAGTTCAAAAGCATCAATTCTTCGGCGCTCACCCTTCTTCACAGTCCAACTCTCACATACATACATGACCACAGGGAAAACCATAACCTTGACTAGACGGACCTTAGTCAGCAAAGCAATGTCTCTGCTTTTGAATATGCTATCTAGGTTGGTCATAACTTTTCTTCCAAGGAGTTAGTGTCTTTTAATTTCATGGCTGCAGTCACCATCTGCAGTGATTTTTGGAGCCCCCAAAATAAAGTCTGACACTGTTTCCACTGTTTCCCCATCTATTTCCCATGAAGTGATGGGACCGGATGCCATGATCTTCGTTTTCTGAATGTTGAGCTTTAAGCCAACTTTTTCACTCTCCTCTTTCACCTTCATAAAGAGGCTTTTTAGCTCCTCTTCACTTTCTGCCATAAGGGTGGTGTCATCTGCATATCTGAGGTTATGGATATTTCTCCCAGCAATCTTGATTCCAGCTTGTGTTTCTTCCAGCCCAGCATTTCTCATGATGTACTCTGCATATAAGTTAAATAAGCAGGGTGACAATATACAGTCTAAGAAGAAGTAATCACAAAACTGGGATGTGATGTGAGGTTTGACCCCAAATAACACTTAGAGATGATTAGGTCCCCAGCCTCTGCTGGCAAATTTAGGTGTCATATCCCTGATTTGTGGCTCTTACGTCTGATACTCTTCCTCTCCACCAAGCTCAGCAATTTTCCTGTCTTATTTCATATTTTGCTTCAAGGATCATCCGGTACATCTTCTTCTACAGCCTTTCCTGACCCCACATGAGTTGACTCCCCATTTAGAGACCCCTCTGGCAGTTTATGAGTGCCTCTGTCATGGCAAAATCATGCTGCATTATAATTAGGCACTTGTCTGTCTTCTCCACTGGACCACGAAATTCTCAAAGACATAAGTATCTGATGATCCCTATTTGTCTTCATAGGACTAAGTATAATGCCTGATAAAGAGCAGGAAAGGGAAGAAGAGAAGAAGGCGGGGAGAAAGGAAGAGAGGAAGGACTTCAGTGAAGTCTTCATGAAAGAGGTAAGAAACTGAGCTGGGTGTGAGATTTGAACCAACTAGGAAGGACTGAATGCTTGCTTCCATTTTCTGGAGAATCAGTTCAAGGAGAATCACAAAGAAAGGAATCTAGGGTTGTGTGGAAATCCCATCAGGGCCACAACTTGCCATGGATGGAGGGTTTCAGGCTGAGCAAACGAGTTAAGAGTACAAGGTCCCAGGATGTCTTGCAGAGCTGACAAGTGCTCAGCCATCAGTCATGGGACAGGTATGAACTGAGCACCTACTATGATGCACGGTTTCTGCTCAGCAGAGAGAGAGAGACTAGCACAGGCCCTGCTTCCATGGACCTCACAGGCTAAACCCGTTCTGAGCTAAACCTGTTCTGAGAGACAAAAAGGAATCAATTAAGGTCCTCACCCAGGGAGTGATGTAATTTAAGTGGAGTTTGAGGGCCATTTATCTTGTTAAGAGTGAAGCATGATCTGAAATGAGGGAGACGGGGAGGAAAGAGGGGAGGGAGAGAGAGAAAAGATGGAGAAAAAATGGGAAGAAAATGATGAGAAGCTCCAAATTAAACTTAACTCCCTGAGGGCAAAATGGGTTTCTGGACAACCCAGTCTTATGTCTGTCTCATTCACCACTGTATTCCAGCACCTGGAAGAACACCTGGCCAGGACAGGTGCTCAAGGAACATTCACGGAGTGGATGGGATGGGTTGAGACAGAGTGGGATGGGAACAAGAGGAATTTTGCTGAAGTGAATTAAAGAAGGGCGGAAGAGGAGCCCTGAACTGGGTATCGTGGTCCCCAGCGACTAGTCCCTCCCACCTCTGCCATTGACTAGCCAAGTGACTAGCCAAGACACTTTGATAGCTTTCCTGAAGTTCGTTGCCTCATCTGTTGAAGGTAGAGGATGTTCCAATTTGTACACTAGTTTCCCATAGAATGTGACTGCTTCATGTGGTCAAATTAAAGCCTGAAGAGCCAGTCAATTTGGGACAACGCTAAGTTAAATAAACATAAGCAGGTCACTGACCATGGGACATCTCAGAGATGTGAATATGCCTGGGTGAATTGGGAAGTTCCAAGAAGAAGGTATCAAATGCTGTAACTTTGACGACAGAACCCCAACCTTCGATTTTTTCCATTTTTCAATTGTTTAAAAAATATTTGTTTAGCTCCACTGGGTCTTAGGTGCAGCACTCAGGGTCTTCCATCTTCACTGCAGCGTTCAGGATCTACTAGTTGTGGCATGCAGGATCTAGTTCCCTGACCAGGGACTGAACCTGGACCCCCTGCACTGGGATCACAGAGTTTTAGCCACTGGACCCCCAGGGAAGACCCTTCATTTTCAGTCTTACAGAACCTTTCCAGCTCTACTGGTGTCATCCAGTGATGTCATCTCACTATGTCACCCACGTTCTCAGATTTAGCTGATGAAGCGAGTCTGGGTGAGAGGAAAGGAGTCTCTTATCTCTGGGATGGGGAAAAGGCAGTGCAGGAGACCCAAAGCTGCGGTGAAGAAGTCCAAAATTGCTATGTGGGCTGAGACTGGGAATCTCACTCGAAGAAAGCCAGCCACCCTCGGGGCAAGGCATTGATATTCTGGCATGGTTTTTAATTTCCCATCCCTGGGATTAGCTATGTCAGGGAGGAATCCTCTGGCCGCCTTCTCTCAATGCATCCCAGAGCTTTTATTTTGTTACCAATTTCCCTACATTGTGTGCTTTCTTTGAGAATCATAACCATGTGAATATTTGACAATTGAATGGTACAAACATCTTGAAACATACAGTTTTCCCCAGAGCTGCATTTCATACTATAATCCGAGGTGATCTCGGTTGCCAGAAACACTCACGCTGTTAATGGATTTGGAGGAAAGATGCTAGTAATGAGATTTTCAAATGTGAATTGTTTTGCTTTCAAACACACGGTGAAATCCAATGAAATATTACCTTCGACACGCTGGGACAGTAAGTCCAGCAGATCAAATGAACACTTGGTATGTGTTTCACACAGGCCTTTTCTGTTCCAAACAAGAGCTAGAAAGGGATCTGTTTTATTTTTTCCTGGTGAGATGGCTCCTTGAGCCCTAGAGTTCTGTAATTCTTCTGTAATTTTTTAAGACATTATTTTTATTTATTTATCTGCATCAGGTCTTAGTTGCTGCACATGGGATCCTCAATCTTCACTGCATCACGCGGGGTCTTTGGTTGTGGCATGGGAACTCATCCTTGAAGCATGTGAGAGCTAGTTTCCTGACCAGGATTGAACCCTGGCATCCTGCATGGGGAAGGCGGAGTCCCAGTCGCTACACCGCCAGGGAAGTCTGTCATCTGTTATTTCTGACACACATTTGGCCTTTTCACATCGACAGTCTTGAGAGGTTGATTTCTTTTACTCACTTGTTCAACAAATACTGCTTGAGAGCTTACTAGGTGCCAGGCAGCTCTGTACACTGAGGGCTACGGCAATGGACAGCACTTGACAGTGTTTACATGCGTTTCTATCATCATCGAGCCTACACCCTCAGGGGACACACACACAATAAACAAGTCAACACAAAGATTTAAACATCAGGTGGCAGTAACAGGCCTATAAGGAAGATAAGCAAGGTAAGAGAGAATGATGGGACAGGTCCTGTTAAAGGTGGGATGTCAGGGTACCCTGCTGCAGGGGTGACTGCTGAGCAGACACCCCTGGAGAAAAGAGTAAACTGGAGGCCAGTGGCCGTTCTGGGCTCGAGAACGCTTCAGTGATTACACGGAGCTTTAAGCCTAGCTTTGCCTCATTTCAGATGAGATGCTCCTTTCACAGTATCATCCAGCCTCACTGGGAACATGACAGAACCATCAGGGCAAGGCAAGATGCTGAATTTGATGCCAGAATCTGAAGCAAGTGAAGCCATAATACAAAGAAAGGAAATTCAGGCAGGGCCCAGGCAGGGCACAAGGAAGATGGGCAGGTGTGCTGGACCCCATCCATCGAGCCTGCCTCTTCCTGACACCCACACTCAGCTGGGTCAAAGTTGAACTCCTCATCCTCACCCCAGAGCCAGCCCCTCTCCCTGACTTCTCCAGCTCCATGAATGGTACCCAACATCCACCTGGTCATCTCACTGTGGTTCATCAAGCTCCCCACCTCACCCCGCCACCCAGTTCCCTTCATTCTCCACTTGTCACACCCTCCAGACCTCCACAAATGGCATTTGGGACACTTCCCCTCCAGCCCTCGAGCCTGGATGTTTACAGGTCATATCAAACACTTATTGAACCATCTTGAAATTATATCACAGTTTCCTTTAGAAGGGTAAGCAGAAGAGAACCTAGAAAGTTGCCACTTTCAAATGAAGCCACGTGAGAAACACTAGCAATTGCTCCAGAAATACTTCGCCACCCCACTGCCGAGTGCGGTGCACCTGGGATTTTCTGAAGCAATGGGCGCAAAGATCTGGGAGATGGAGCCGTCCTTTCAACAGAAAGGGAAGCTGGCCGAGGATTCCTTTCATTCTGGTTTCTGCAAGACCCTACCTTTCATCGAGGTGTGGGGGGAGTCCGGGAGAACAGAAGTGGCTCTACTGAAGCGCCACCATGGAAACACATGCTGGCTGTTAATCTAGCAAATACCTCTTGGAAAGGAACTTAAAGTTCAGCCAGAGATGCTGCTTTGCATCTGGGTGGGCGAGGTGCAAAACCTGCCGGAGCCCACAGAAGGGGAGGTCTGGAGAGGAAGAAGGGGCTTGTTGCGGCCCTGCAAGCTGCTCCAGAGGCCCTCCGCCCCCACTAGGGGTCACTGCCAACATTCCTACAAATGGCAACATCTCCCGTCAGGTTTTTGCTGGTTGGAGGTGCACACTCGGCCCATGTGAAAAATAAGCCAGAGTGCTGCAGAGTTACAGACGAGACCCTCAGCCAGAGGAGCGAGAGCTGGTACCTTGCAGGTACAAGATAAATGCTTCAGCTCCCTTGCTCCTTGATGAGACAGTCCTAGGTGTTGCTCCACACACTCTCCAGAGCTGAGAATGAACCCAATTACCAGCAGTAACACCCCGATTGTTAGCTTTCTCTCTTTCCCGTCTGGCTTCCCCACTCACTCACAGTGCTTGTTGGGATCACATCACAGGTAAGCTTCATGTACCCATTTCTTTCTTAGGATCCGCTTTTAGGAAGAACCAAGCTAAGACAATGGGGTAACTGGCCCAGTAGAAAGAAAGCCCCCAGCGGCCAGAGGTGTCCAAATGGGCTTTCCTCTTAAGCATCAGTATCAAAGGACAGCCAGTTCCAGGGATGTGGGAAGAAAGGTGGTGAGCCTCTGGGAGAAGGAATTTAAAAGCCTCCAGAGAAGGTGCCTTGCTAATGCTACCCTGTCAATTAAGTCTGAACGCCCCAAAGGTTTCCAAGAGAATTTGCACTCAAGAACCCAGTATTAGTCAGCTAAGGACACTATAATAAAGTCCTGCGGACAGGGCAGCTCAGATAACAGGAATGTATTTCCCCACAGTTCTGGAGGCTGGAAATATGAAAGCAGCTGGTTGTTGGTAGAGATGGAGTCTTCTGAAACCTCTGTTTGCCTTGAAGATGGCCATTTTCTTCCTGTGTCTTCATATGACCTTCTTTCTTCATGTGTTTGTGTCCTAATCTCTTCTTTTAAGGACAGCAGTCCTTAAGAGAGATTTAAGGATTTTGTTTGTTTGTTCAGTCGCTCAGTCCCATCTGACTCTTTGGGACCCCATGGACTGCTGCACGCTAGGTTTCCCTATCCTTCACTATCTCCTGAGGTTTGCTCAAACTCATGTCCATTGCGTCAGTGATGCCATTGAACCATCGCATCTTCTGTCACCCTCTTCTCCTCCTGTCCTCAACCTTTCCCAGAATCAAGGTCTTTTCCAATGAGTCGGCTCTTCTCATCAAGAGGCCGAAGTATCAGCCTATTGGATTAGGGCCCACCCATATGACCCTGCTTTCCCTTAACCCCCTCTTTAAAAGCCTATCTCCAAATACTGCCACGGTCTCAGGTACTAGGGGTTAGGACTTTGACTCATGGCTGTTGTATGGGGGGGACACAATTCAGCTCCTAACCGGCCCCAAGAGATGCCCACTTCCCAGCTGAACAAAGGACTCTGAATCCACCATCTGTGAGGTTCCTGGATGTGGCAACTCTTGGTTAGAGCACAAAGCATAATGAGGCCTGAAATGAGCCTGTCAGAAATGAGGAGGCGGCAGGACCGGGAGGCTATGAAGTCCAAGGCAGTGCAGCTATTTGACCCACCGGTGGGTCTGGTCCTATTTCTATGGAAATGAGCTCATTCTAGCTAAATCTTTTTCCAGCTCCTGGTTGATTCATGAAGTGGTTCTGAATGTTGATAATCACTTCATGAATCACTGACAAACATGAGGGCCAAATACCTGCCACTTGAATTGCCTTCTCTCCTGATGAGCACTCCTGTCTTGATGCGGGGTGTCCCCCCACCAGCAAACAGGTGTGCAGATGAGAAGTCCATGTGTCAGAGTCTCGCACTTCAGACATTCTACCCCGGGCGTTTTGTCAGGCATTGCTAGACTGCTGGTGTTGGTCGTTCAGTCATGTCCAACTCTTTGTGACCCACTGGACTCTAGCCTGCCAGGCTCCTCCATCCACGGGGATTCTTCAGGCAAGAATACTGGAGTGGGCTGCCGTTTCTTTCTTCAGGGGATCTTCCTGAACCAGAGACTGAATCTTGGTCTCCTGCACTGCAGGCAGATTCTTTACCATCTGAGCCCCCAGGAAAGCCCTTGTCAGGCACTGACTCTCCACAAACATTTAATGATCATTAAGGAGCTAATGCTGCAAGTCACTTTGAAGCTCTCATGACAAGGAGCATGAAAGGATCAGTCATCACGTTCTGCAACACTGTTTCCAGGAGAAGTAAGATGGCGTCGCCCAGAAGGTATCAAGGCGTCCATGTTCCTGCTCAAAGGAGAATCTGCTTCAGCCCAGACTGACACAGCCGCTGCTTCAAGCAAACTGACCATACCTGTCTCAGGTGGACCACGGTCCTCAAAGAAGCAGAAACTGAGGGATCAGGCTGGAGAGAGATACAAGACAGCCTCACTCCCTCACTTCATTCCCCTCACCTCACCCGCCCCACCATACTGCATTTAGCTACTGGAGAAAATATGGGAGTGACACAGAAGACACAGCCTCCAAACCTAAAATCTTGAACACGTGGAACAAGACACCTGCAGCTCAGAAGCAGAGAAAGATAGACTTTCCTCCCAGATACCTGCCAGCTCGCCTCCTCACCTCACTCTCCTCACCCCACCTGCCCGGCCACCTCTCAGAAGAGCTTCCATAGTTACCTCTGCTGCCCTTTCCTGATAAGACTGTTCTCCACAGTGCTTCTCACCACCCACAGCCTTCTAGATCCATCTGCTGGCTTCTCTCCTCTCTCCTCCACCATCAACTAAGCTCCACATGGCAGGGATCTCCGTCTGTTCTGTTCTCTCCTGCAGCCCCTCAACCTAAAACAGTGCTCAGGAGGCATAGCATGAGCTGAATAAATATTTGCAGGACGAGTGACAAGAACTGTGTTGAGCATAAAGAAGAGAACCTGTAGAACTTGAAAGAAGAGGAATGGGGACTTCTCTGGCAGCTCAGTGGTTAAGACTCTATGCTTCCACTGCCGGGGCCATGGGTTCGATTCCTGGATGAGGAACTAAGATTCCACAGGCTGCACAGTGCGGTCAAAATAAAGAAAGAAAGGAGAGGAATGTTGTCTGAGTGACTGCTCCTCTCTCTACCCTAGGCCCATGTGTGTGGCCCCTTGAATCCTTGGGGTGGAGGAAGGGGTTCTCTGTACCCAAGTTTATTATACCCAGTTCGCACACCTGTGTGGGCCCAGTCACCCTCACCACATATCAAGCCTGCGCTAAGTCTGGGGAGAAGAGCTCCCTCAGACGCTGTAACAGAGCCAGCTGTGGGCAGACCCCAGATGACTGCTAGAGCCAGACCCTCCTGGGTCTCTCCTCTTTACAAGGCTTGTTTGTGTTTGGTTCTGCACCAGGATAAGTACTACCTGCCATTCAAAACCCAATAATGGTTTGGCTGAAACTATCTACTTCCTCTTCAGTGGAAATGGAACTCAGGCTCACAGAGGGAAGGCAGTTAACCCACAGTTAACCCACGGTCACACAGAGCTTGTAGTAGCGTCAGGACAGAAACAAAAGCCTGTTACTCCCCATGGTCAGGTATATGTTTCTACCCTAAGCTGTCTACCTATATTTCCGAGTAGAAAAGACTAACTCTGTAGAGGGAAATAACTGATCATACCAACTGCTTTTATGTCAACTTGAAGAAACCAGGTGGGTGAGCTCCAAGGATTTCCGAGGCCTTTGTTTTCCTGGAAACCCCATATATTTGGTTTAAAAAAAAAATAAAAAGGCACCCTGACGGACATCTCAACTGAGTGCCCTGTTGTAAGATGTTGTTTAGTCACTCAGTCGTGTCCGACTCTTGTGACCCCAAGGACGGTAGCATGGCAGGCTCCTCTGTCCCTATTGTGGGATGGGCAATAGGAAGTCAGAAAGTCACATGAAAAGGAACTCGGAGAGTGAGGGCCAGACCTCCAATACTATTTAGGCCATTTTTAACCACATCCTTCCACTCTGATCATCAACTACAGTTGTGAGGAGGAAAAGCCTTGAGTGTCATTTTGCCCAAATGCTCATTTTCCAGATGAGAAGACTGAGGTTGAAAGGACCAGGTGAGTATCAGAGTCTGAAACTGAGGTCTAGGCTTCTTTTCCCCACTGCCATCCTCCCTGGGGGAGAAAGCAGGGCCTCCACACCACAGTTTCAGGGCTGCTGAGGACACTGCCCAGTGTCCATGGGCCTTGGAGTCCAGCCTCATGCCAGCTGGGTGACCTCAAGTGAGTCATTTCACTGCCTGGACCCACAGTTTCTTCGACTTCTTAGTGTCTTGGAAATGTCCAAATACGACCAGCTCAGTGAACTGCCCAGCACAAAACAGGCACTCTATGTCTGTGTCTTTTTTTCCCCGTGTCTTTTTCTTTCCACCTTTTATCCCATTGGGTAGTGAGATCTTCATTCCTTTACCATAACTATTTCTGTTCATGTTAAAATGGGAACAAGGAAGTGTCTGTAAAGCCAGGTGGGGTTGGGGGAGGCGTTAGGCAGGTTTGAACTGAGCCCTGGACGATGAGTGGACATTTTCCAGGTAGATAAGCAAGGGCGGGAATTCCGGGGCAACAGGGTCACTTATACAAAAGCATATAGATCTGAGAACAGAAAATCCTCCCAGGAACCTGAAGGGGAGGAAGCCTGGGGCGGGGTGTGCCATGACAGATGAGAAAATGAAGGTCCCTTTGGAACAGCCCTGGGAGGCCTGGAAGGTCACACTCAAGAGATTCTGTGGAAGTGAGGGGGAAGGATTTGACATGTTTCAACGGAGAAATGGTAAACTCCTTTGAAAGGTCACTCACTCTGGGCAGCAGCTAGAAAGATGGAGGGTTGGAAAGAGAGAAGGAGGTGAGGCAACCACGGAAGAGATTTTGGCCAAAGTCAGGCTGGCACACAGAGGGTCTAAGGCTTCGAGGGCTGGATGGGCCAGGGCGGAGGGTGAGAAGCTGAGACAGATGGATGGTGCCTCCTGCAGGCTGCCTGTCCCCGCTGTACAGCCCTCAGTGTGACCTCAGAGGTGATGTCTTGAGCAGAGGGCTGTACCCCGCTTCCCAAGCCCACAGAAGATGCCCCACGTGTGCCCTCTTTCCTTCCACTCCCCTCTTGCTTCCCGGTACCTGGCAGCCTTCCCTAGCTTTGTTTTCTTTTCCTATACCATAGAGAGCACCTCTTCTTTGTTATTTCAAAGTATTGTCCAACAGAGCCCTGACTAGCATCACTCATCCTCCCACCAGCCTCCCAAGCTCCCCCCACCGTCCCTCCAGAAACCACAGCACAAACACTCTTTACACACAGCTTCCTCATCAGCCCAGCTCTTATCTCTGGCTGGCTTTCAGCTTAAAATAAGTTTCTAAAAACCCTCCTTTGAAACAGCATCCCTCATTGCAATAATATCCAGGTTGTCTTCTCATCCATTGTCTCTTTAGACCAGGGACTGCATCTGATTAAATCATGTGGTGCGTGTATTGCTGAGACCTCCCAGCCTGCATCAGCATCTGCCGGGAACTATCTTATCTATAATCAGTTTACTGGGTTATGGACCCAAATTTCCTCTGCAAAACATCAGACTGAGAGGCTCTGCCCACCCTCTCCTGTTTTCAATAAACCTGAGATTCCATTTCTTAGAATTCAAAGTCCAACAGAGCCTTGGTTCTAATTCAACACTCACTGTCCCAGGGCAAAGCTAATCATAAGTTTTATTTCAACACATTATAAGATGACTTAGGTGTTCAGCAAGATGGAAGAGATTTATAGTCAGTTCAACAAACAATGACTGTAAACCTACTATGTTCCAGCTGTGTAAAGGGAGTATAGATTGACTTCCTGTGGCTCGCATCTGGGTGCGGTGGGGGCTGGAAGAAAGATTGAAAAATAAGTTGTTTACCATTTGATGTGATAAGTGTAATACTATGAGTTTGTGAAAGGTACTCAGATGAATGGGTGACAACTGCACTGGGTTTTTGTTAAAAATAAAAGATCATTTTTTATTTTAAAAATACAGTAAAAACCCAACACTAGTGAAGTTATGGTAAGATTTATGTTATACAACATATGTTATGTCATGAACATAACATCCTGCCTGCCCACTCCCTACTAATCACTCTCCTAGGAATTTATCCTAAGTTATAAGTGAAAAAAAAACAGAGATACTTAAGGAAGTTCAACATATAGAACTAATAGAAATAGTCTAATAGAAATGGTCCAGGTGATTGGGACACATCAGCTCGAGAATATTATATAATTATTTTAAATGACTATGGAGATTAGTAATTAAAACTCTATTTGGGGTCTAATTTCAAGCAAAAGATGGATCACACAATGCGACATTGAACAACCGCCTACAGACCATGTGGTCAGTCAATGTCCTCACCCTATGCCTTTCTATTGGGTTATGCTTTGAACACCAGCAGTCTGGAGAGTTCTTTTCTCCATGCTATTGTACAACTCTCAGAATAACCTGGTGATGTTGATATCATGGTACCATCTTATAGAAAAAATAACAAGGCTCACAGAGCTTTAATGACATTCACACAGCATCTAAATCAAGGAGCTCTAACCCAGGGCTCCTAACTTCAAATCCAGGGCTCTTTCCTGACTTCTATCAGCTAACTCAGTCTGATGACCAGGAAGACCCACTCACACTATGGGTGGGCAGTGAGATATGGAGACCATCTGCCTGCTGCTGGAAAAGGCCATGAAGAAGGCCACATCACCTCACAAGAACACTTGGATGTCTTTGTCCCAAGACATCTGAGCTGGTCAGTGGGGATGGAGAAGGTACCTTTTCCAGCCATACTGTAGCTCCTAAAGGTGAGCTTGCTGATAGGAGAAATATTCAACCAACATGCATCAATATATGCAACCATACACTGGGGATAGACACTGGGAGGCGGGGAAGGAGGGACAGAAGTAACCGCCTTTCTGCTGGGTAACCACCAAAAGCAGGCATTTAAGAATGTATTCACTCCTTCATCCACTGATAGAAAATTAGCCTGTTTCTACATCTCAGCTATTGTCAACAACACTGCAATCAAGTTAGGACTGCAACTGTATCTATGAGATCCTGATTCCTATTCTTTTGGAAAAAGACGCAGAAGTGGGCTTGCTGGATCATAGAGAGTTCTATTTTTAATTTTTTGAAGAACCTCCATACTGTTTTTCATAGCAGCTGCACCATTTTACATTCCCAAAAACCAGTGTTCCAATTTCTAAATGAACGTGATGGAATACTATTCAGCCTTCAAAAATGAGGAGATCCTACTATATGAGACAATATGAACAAAACTTGAGGTTGTGCTAAGTGAAGTAAGTCAGCTACAGAAGGACAAACACTGTATAATTCCCCTTATATGAGGCATCTAAAGTAGTCAAACCAGAGAAGCAGAGAGCAGATTCGAGGCTTCCAGAGTCTGGGGGAGAGGGAAATGGGGAGTTGCCATTCAACAGGTATAAGGCTTCAGTGAAACAAAACAAATAACTTCTAGAGATCTGCCATACAACATTGCTTCTGTAGTTAACGATACTGTATTGTCCTCTTAGAATACTAGTAGATCTCATGCTATGTTCTTATCACAAACACACACAAAAACAAGAGTATGTACGTCTGGGTTAGGTAGACACCTAGACACCTAAGCTTACCTCTGTTTCTCCCTTCACTTGCTGTGGTGGCCTCAGGCAAATCAATCAACCTCTCTATGTCTCTGTCTCATCTGTAAAGTATGGAAAATAACAGTATTGATAAGTTCAATGTTTTTCTGATACTTATGAACTGAATTCCTAGAATATACTAGGTAGACATCATCTTAAGTGCTGTATAGATACTTCTCAATTTACCCTCAAGGCTCCCTGTAAGGAAGAAACTATGATTTCCATTTTACAAGTGAGGAGACTGAGGCTTTGGGACTTTAAGGTTATTTACAGCAGCACGTGCATAAAGGACCAATGATCGGCACTGATGGTAAGCCCTGCCAAAGTATGGAGAAGGAAGAGATCCTGCTGCCAGTGTATCCCTAGAAGGCTTCCTGGAGGAGATGGCATGGCATCTGAGCTTTAAATGTAAACCAGTGTTGTCTGAGTTCCTAAGCACAGTGTTGAGAGGATGGATGGAAGTTCAAGAATAAAGAAATTGATTGCAAAGAGCTTTTCTGTCCTGGGCCTCAAATGCCTAGCCAAGGTGTCTGACAATCTTCCTTGGCAGTGGTGAGTCAGAAAGGCTGTGGGGTAGGAACAGAAACAGTGTGTAAGCATGATCACTCATTCACCTGGTCAACACAGGTACATCAGGAACCCACAACTGCCAGGTCACAGCCCTGAGCACCCCCACCATCCCCTCCTCTCAGCAGGCTCTGAGTGAGGCTGAGGCAGAAACCCATGAGACACAGTCCCACCAGTCAAGGATGCCCCGCTCCAGCCCAGCACTTCTTAGACTTTCACGTGCATCCAAATCCCACCTGGAAGTTCATTGCAAGCAGATTCTGATTCAGTAAGTCTGGGGCAGGGGCCTGAGAATCTGAATCTCTAACAAGCTCCCAGGTGATGCTAATCCTTGGGCCAGGCTTGGAGTAATAAGTCTACAATATGTTTGTTACTTCTCTAGTTTCATAATTATGATCCCAACAAGTAACACAATGTGTGGGCTAGAGTAAGTGTTTCATAAAACATGAACTGAATTGAAAAATCTTAAACACATTCACTCATGTTATTAACTGAGTGTGACTAAGGAGCCCCCTACCAACACAGACAGACACACACATATCAAGGGTCATTTCATCTTCCCTGGTACATCGTCCTACAATCAAGTAGTAGAGCCCAGCATGCCTTTTCCAGTCTCTCACAGTGTCTTTATGAAACTGACTTTAACCCCTCAGGCTCTTTTTTGTTGCACAGATGATGTGTTTCTTGAAAGAAAGAAAGAAAGAAAACAAAACAGGGGTGAAATAAGCAAAAAAAAAAAGAAACTACAATCTAATCTAATATACATCCTTTCTGACTCTGTGTGTGTGTGTGTGTGTGTGTGTGTGTGTGTGTGTGTGTGTGTGTGTTACAGAATGGAACATTCATTTCATTGGAATTTTAATTATCTTAAACTATGAAGGATAATTTCCCATGTAAAAATATTATTTTAATGGCTGTATAACATTTCATTAGTTTAAATTTTCAAAGAGCACATATTTCACTGACATAAGATACAGTGACTTTAAAATAAATAATAATAAAGCAAGGTCCACACTGAATGACCAAATGAAGAATATACAGACAAAATGTTGCAATGCCTGTGATTTGCTTGAAAATTGTGCAGGAGTGGGGACACAGGAGACAACAGAGCCAGACCAGGATGAGTCATATGTGGGTCACTGCTGAAGTGGTCTGCTGTATACAACTCTTTCACTTCTGCATGTGTTGCTAACTTTTCCATAATAAAAGTTTAAAAATAAAAGCAAGGTCCACATGAGGTCTAGGAAGAAGAATCTGAAACAGAGGATAGAGATGCAAAGTGTTGGAAGTTAGATTTTTAGCCCCCAAGAAAGAACAATGTTTCATTTAGGACCATTTAGTCTGTCCCTTCACAATTCCAAGACCCTGGAGCTACTGAATTGCGTTGGAATAATCCGCCTTTATTATTTCCTGTCCTGTCTGAATGGATTTGCATTTTAAGTGAATGCTTGATGTCATGTCTAAATTGGAACTAATTGAGACGTGCAGGAATGTGGAAGCATGCCCTGGCTGTGGTGGGGGACAACACAGGGTTTGCCCATTTAGAGCTCTGCAGATAGATGGAATTTCTAAGGAGCAAGGGGCCCAACCCTGCCCTGTCTCTAGCTTCCGTGAACCTTAGCCAGCCCAGTTCACTTCTCTGAGCCTCTGTTTCCTAATCTCTAAAAGGAAAGGGCTCAAACTACAGGAAATTTGCAACCTTTCTCTGCTCAAAATTTCCACCCCGGGAACACCTTCACCATTCTGCGCTGCAATACGCCAATCAGCCAAATTTGGTAATTGAACAAAACGAATGGGAACAATTTAATAAACTTTGATAACATTGCATAAAGTAATTGTTCAATTATTTCAAATGGTTCAGTTTGGAAACTCCAAGGGGGCGGTGAGCAGGGTTCAGGGGAGCCTTAGAAATTATCTTTGCTTGTTAATCATCTCATCCAGTAGAGGCCACAGAAGAATGAAGACTGTTGGGAGGGAGGGAGGGTATTTTTGTTTTTAATCCTGCTGAACTGTACTTCCATCTGAACATTTTTAAGCAGTGCTTTAGTCTCCCGCATCTGGATGTTTTCTGAGTCTTGTTATCAGGATTTTAATTAACACCAGGTAGAGATGGGGAGGCAGGATGACACGATATTACTTCTGTTTGATTTAAAGTCAATGCTGGAGACTCTCCTTCAAGGAGCTGTTGAAAATGTCTTATCTCGTGCATTCCAAGGATGGCTGTTTCATGTAAATGTCATTTCTGCTGTCCAAAATGTTACAACACACGCCAGCACAATAGAACTACTCTCTTGTTCTAAGAGACACGAGGGAGCCAGCAAGCTTTTGATCAAAGGCACAATTCGAACATCAAAGTAACACCTCTTCTGTTAAATTCAGGAATCAAGATCAGAATAAAGGGATGGAGATTCTGGCTTTAGTGACAGCCTTGCCTCCTGTGCTGGAAAATGCCTGAACCTCCAAGGTTTGATCCATTTGCAGACAACTGGCTGGAAAGGGGTTCTTGGTAGTACTGGTACATTTATCACGTCCTGTATCTTTGCATTCAGTTTGTATATGTTCATCTACTTCTGTGTAGGCTTCATCCCAGGACTAGAAAACTGGGGCGGCTGTGACCCTCCCCAGACAGAGGCAGAGGCTAAGAGCCTTTGGCGTAGGATGGAGCTCGGCTCAAATCCACGCTATGCCACTGGCCAGCTCTGTGACCTTATTTAACTTACCTTGCCCTCCAGACCACCATGTCTATATACAGATGGTCCCCACTTCTGCATATGATTTTTTTGACTTGACAATGGCATGAAAGCAATATGCAATCAGTGGAAACTGTACTCGGAATTTTGAATTTTGACCTTTCCTTGGGCTAGATACATGTAGTGTGATACTCTCTAGAGATGGTGGGCCATGGCAGCAAGCCCCCAGCCCCCAGTCAGCCCATGCAATCACGAGAGAAAACAACCCACCCATTTATAACAATTCTGCACTCAGACAGCCATTCTGTTTTTCACTTCCAGTACAGTATTCAATAAATTACATGAGATTTTCAACACTTTATTATACAATAGGCTTTGTGTTAGATGATTTTGCCCCACTGTAGGCTAGTGTAAGTGCTGTGAGTACATCTGAGGTAAGATAGGCTAGGCTAAGCTATGACGTTTGGTAGGTTAGGTGTATTCAACACATTTTCAACTTGTAATAATCTCAGCTTATGATGGGGGGTTTATCAGGATGTAACCCCACATATGTTTATATAAACATACGTGTATGTGTGTATATATACATATATACACACATGAATGTCAAGAACATTATGTTGCAAGAAGGAAACTAAATACTAAAAAGTATACACTGTATATGTCCATTTATATGAAGTCCTGGCACTTAAGGTCATAAGCTATGGTCTTAGAGGCCAATATAATGACGATCTCATCAGGGCCCATGGGGCATGAAAGAACTTGCAGTTGGATGGAAACGCTCCATCTTGATTAGGGTGGTGGTAACATGAATGTGTACATGTAAAAAAGTCACCAAAACATACTCTAGGAAATGTATACCTCACTTAAAAGGTTGCATCAAAACACCATCATATCTGATACACAGGATTGTTGTCAAGATAAAATGAAGACAGTCCGTGGAAAGTACCTGTCCTCATGGCTGGGCTGAGTAAGTACAGTGAAGGATGGCTATTATGATTGTTTATGTTGTACTCATCATTACTGTTATCCTTTTAGTGGAGTTACATCTGACCCAGAAATTGGGGTCTTTAGTTCAGCATATAAAGCAAAAAATTCTGTTAAAACTGTCTCCAGAGACTCACTTAGATTGTCCATGAACTACAGTTTGCCTCATTTGGTACATACAGCCCTGCTCAGTAAAAGATATTTCTCAGTATAATGGATTCAGTAATGGGCATCAGGTAATAAAGAGAGCTGGATATAAGAAGCACACCTCTGTAGAAAGTGAGATCACAGCCAGGGGCTCCAACCTGGAAGAGGCTCATAGGTATCAGACCAACAGCAGACTAGACTCAGGGTCACAACTCATTTCTGCCTGGACAAGGGCTCATTGAGAATGGCAGGCATAACCACTAGACCAGGCAAATTGCTAATTCCCTTCCCCTCTCGCTCCCTCCCTCCCTCATCTCTCTCCCTGTCTTGGTCTTTCTTTTTTTCTTTCTTTCTCTTTGAATTTGCATTAGTTAACAAAGCACAGGATGCCACTCCACTGTCCTATATTTCCAGGCCTCCATCTCCAGTGCTGAAATACTGAAAGCTCTGTCTGGTCTGGCTCAGAGGAGTCTGACCACTTCCCAGAAGGAAAGAGATAAGAGGTTAACATCATATCCATACTGTATGATACTTTACTTAAAAGTAGAAGAGCCATGGCAGTACTATTTGGTAAATCCAATGCAGTTCATATTTTGGGTTATCTTTCTCAGTGAATCATTTTGCAAGCATCACAAAATCTCGGGTACCCCTGCACAATTTAGATGCCAAGATCTGGGAGACCACACTGACAGTTGTGCCTCGGATTCCAGTGCTCACCATGGACAGACTCAGAAAGGCCTGAGTCATGCCATGGACAGACTCAGAAAGGCCTGCCCCCATGCCCTCGAGCATTGCCCTACGCCATGCATCCCATGAGGGACGACAGAGACGGTGTGTTTTTTGCAGAGCAATCTGACTTCAGACCCTATGAATAGCAACCAAGGAGTGGGCAGGGCCCACTGCTGGAGGAGCTTTGATGCTATAACATGGGTGGACTCCAGCCCTTCTCTTAACACAGGACCTGACATCCCATCAGCCCATTTGGAGAGCCCCAGCAGAGGCCAGGACAGGTGTTAGATTGCCTTTCATCACCCACAGGTATGTGAGGTGTGCTGCAGGAGCACCTGTCACGTCTCCTGAAGCAGGAGGCTCTGCCAGGGATTTACTCTGAGCACAGGGATCTGAAGACTATATCCCTTCCAACTCCAGAAATGACCTGGATCAAGGACCCAGCTTTCTAAGTATGACAGGATGGTAAAAATAGCCTCTGACAGTGTCTCCATGTGAGATAGAAGACACCACGCTGAGTTCCGAAGCTGGAAGAGTGAATGTCATTCCTTCTCTTATCCAATGGCCACTTATCACACACGAGAGCCTGCCCAGCTGGCAGCGATGCTGCGAAAGAGTTGGAGAGCAACAATGATTAGAAAGAGAATCTGAAACAAATCATACCTACCCCTAGGTATTTAAGGTTGAGGTGAAGAGATGGAACATGTGAACATGAAAAAGTAAAGTTGAAGGACACCCAATTATTTTTCACAAACCTACGCTATGTGTCTGTCATGGGCCAGGCACTGTGGCCCCTTTGCTGGATCAGAATGAGTCTGACATGGTGACCCCCACAGTGAGTCACAACCTAACAATGGAGCTGGGTGATTAAACAAATCATTATGTATAGTGACAGGGAGTAAGAGAGGTGTACAGAGAGCCTGTCCAAGCAGGGATGTGAGAGATGATTTATGTACACTGGGGTGTGTCTGGAAAACATCTGAATTCTGGTGTGCTGAGTACGTAGGACTTAGCCAAGGAGGCAAAGTGAGAAAAGGCATCGCAGGCACAGGGAACAGCGTGAACAATGGCAGGGGGCAGGCCAGCCACAAAGTGCCATGGGGGAAAGGCTGGAGAAAGGTCACAGGGACCTACCTGATGCCCAGGTTTAGAACTTGACCTTGGCCCTGGTTGGGGAGGAGGAATGAGACGAGGAAAGTGAGGATGAATGATGGAATCAGTGCTGATTCCCCATCGAAGATCTCTCAGCACCGCTCCCCAGGAACTTCGAGAAAAGTGTTAAACCCTTGACCGCATCCCAGGAGGCTCTCTGTTTCCCTTCCTCCCAAAGTCACAAACTGAAGACAAAAGACTCCTAATCACATGCCTTTTGATTTCCCTGTGTACTTTTCCAACCAGAGAAAGTGTTCCTCATTGAAGGGCCCTCTTTGTTCTTTAAAAGAATCAGGGCACTTTTCTTCCTCCAGAATCTTAACAATTACAAACCTGAAAAGATGCAGTTTTCCAATGAGGGGATTAAAAAGAAGTGGAAGATACGCTTCCTGCCCTTGAAAGATGAACAGAGCAGCTTCTGTTTACTCCATTAGGGGGAGAGCGAAGCCTATGGATTTCACCAAATAAGGGACAGAGCAAATCCAGTCTGCCCTGATCTTCCTCAGGCCCCTCTCTCAAAACTAATTTTCAAAGTCATCCATCTTTAACCCAACAGCATCAGTTACTGGAAGTAGTTTCCCTTTCTCGTTACCTCATCTGATGAAGTTTGTTACTCATCATACAAAATGAAACGTCACTTACATAGCTCCCCCAATGCCCCCTGCCATTAATCAGAGGAAGCTGAGTTGGCCAGAATACGTATTGCCCTCTTCTCAAAGGGTCTTTAGTTTGGGTTTAAATGAAGCAGAAGCTAACCCCGAGGCAAAGAATCAGGCTTAAGAGGTTTTATCGATACCCTGCAATAAACACAGAAATGGAGACTGAGAACAGGTAAGTGACTCTACCAAGGTCTTAACCAATATGATGGTTAATATTCATATTTTTAACTAAAAAACCTCAGTTGGGTGAGATCCTATCACATATATGCGTGCATGTTATGTTGCTTCAGTAGTGTCCAACTTTTTGCAACCTATGGACTATAGCCCACCAGGCTCCTCTGTCCATGGGATTCTCCAGGTAAGAATACTGGAGTGGGTTGCCAGACCCTCATCATCACACATATAAGTCACCATAAATGGTCCCTATAGTTTTCTGTATTCTCTTCCCAAGTCATAAATGTGCAGAGAGAAATCAGAGCTTCTCAATGATTTCTCCCAAGGCCAAACCTTCTAGGAGTCACTCTCCTCCCTACAGCCCTGCCTTCTATTCTGAGTAGGAGCTATTATCTTCCCAGCCCTACATCTCTGCCATAATGATTGGTCCAGGACTTGGACATGTGACCCTAATCTAACCAATCAGACTCCTTTCCTCAGAAAACATTAACTGATACAGGAGAGAAGATCCCTTAACCTCTCACTGGTGAGGTTTTGAGATGTGAGTCTGGAAGCTGCAGGTGACCCTGCAGGTATGAAGGGAATTTACAAGGAAAGAACAGAGTTGAAGACAGAAATGAGATAGAGAGGGATAGTCTTGGTGGCACCTGAAGATCCATTTCTCATTCCTGGGCTTCATGGACCTGCCCCAGTTTTCCATAGCCTGATTTCTCATCTTGTCCTTTAATTCTATGAGCTATCCTAATAGCCTTCCAATAAAGACTATTTTTCACTTAAACTAGTCCAAGTGTGTCCATGGCATCCATGATTTGTGACCAAACCCCTGATTTAATGTGACCACTGACTGATTTTCATTTTAGCATGTCCCATTAGAGTTCTCTAATTACCCACATTTCCCCAACCCATCACTAACAACCTATTTTGTGTCCTTATGGTTTGAAGTACATCAATCTCTAAAGACAAAACATAAAAATGAACATATCAAGTTTCAGTGTAGTACACTTAAGGAAGCAACTCTTCTAAAGTCTAAAATGACATAAAATTAGTTCTGTCCCAGGACATTTGGGGTATCTCAGAACCTCCATCATCCTGGTTGACCCACCCACTTGAGTGTAGTAAATCTCCAAAGGTTGATAAACATTGAATATTCTTCACTTATATTTATTGTCCATTCCAAAATTGATGTTTCCCATTGGACATTTAAACAAGTATTGCTTTGTTAAGCATTTTCTCTGTTCGGAGGAGCACATCGAAATTGATTCCCTGATAGTGCGAGGTAGGAGATGAAGCACAAATTCAACTACAAGCATTCGGACCTCTCCTCTCCTTTTGCCTTTGCGGTTTGGACACTTCATTCCCCAAAATGAAAGGTAAGGACTTTAAGACAGAAAACCAATTGGGATGCTGGAATCCAATCAACAACCATGTCCCAGGGCAAAGGGCCAGTCCAAAGTAGCCCAACATCCATCTCTCAGTAGCTTCCAAATGCTGCAGCCCACCCAGGTCAGAGTCAAGGAGGCTGGTTCTTTGTTCTCAAGGACTGTGAGGCTGACAGGTGAAAAAGTTTCACTGGGGCAGAGGAAATGAAATTGAATTCAACTTGGAGGTTATTTGTCTTCCCCGTGACCCACGGTGGTCTCAAGTGGCAGCACAAGTGCCAATGGTCAAACTCACATCTGTGAGTCAATTACTGGGCACCTGCGTTCAGTGCAGGTTCTGATGCGTTGGATTTAATATGGTTCAAATGTATTGAGCAGAAGGGAAAAAGAAGAGGGAACCAAACTCCTTTGGGGATTTTGTTTGAATCTACAAAAAGGCTGGATTGAAACCTGCAGAGTATTTAAAAGAAGCTGTAAAATCTTTTATTCATTTGAAAGGAGTTGGAAGAGAGACACAGGAAGTGAGGCAGGAAAAACTGAGCTGCATCAGGGAGAGAAGGGGGGCAGTAAGAGGCAATGTTAGCCAAAAGTGAGCACTTTCTCCTATTAGGAGGATGTTAACCCTTGCCACCACTGGGTCAGGGACAGATTTGGGTAACAGTCCCACCTCTGTACTCACTGGTTCTATAAAATGAGTTCTATAAAACTCACTTCCACTCTAGGAACTTCAATGTCCTTACCTATAAATTGAAATAAACCCCACACAAAGGGTCTTGTGACGATCCAAATGAAATAATAGATGTGAAAGGCCTTTATAAGTTGTTGAGAGCTGTGCAGATGCCATTTATACTTGAAAAGTGAAAGTGTTAGTGACTCAGTTGTGTCCAACTCTTTGCAACCTCATGGACTGTAGCTTACCAGGCTCTCTTCCCATGGAATTCTCCAGGCAAGAATGCTGCAGTGGGTTGCCTTTCCCTTCTCCAGCAGATCTTCCCAACCCAGGAACTGAACCCAGGTCTCCCACATTGTAGGCAGATTCTTCACCATCCGAGACACCAGAGAAGCCCAGTTATACATATGATTGGTATGATTTAAGTCATACAATATACCACATAAGGAATGGAAATCCTGACAAAGGACCCGGGACAAAATTCAGATGAGAACAGCCAAGACTGGAAAAGGTAAGGTCCAGGCAAAAAGCAATTTCCATCAGGGTCATTTGTTAAAGTCTGAAAGCAGTTAATCCTGTGCCAAGTTCTGAGGGCCATTGATCCACAGGCTTGCCTTAGCTGAGTAAGACAGGTTACCAGCTGATCACCTGAGTGGTTTCTCAGCTTTTACTTCAAGTTTCAATTATACTAGGAGATCTTGGTGGCAAGAGCCAGTTGGAGTTATCCAGGTAGCTGTGCCTAATAGTTCTGCCTCTTGTGCATACCCTATCTAGTGTCACTGCCTCCTAATGATGTGTTTTTTAATTGCAGGAAAAATGCAAATCAGACCATGGCAGCCTCTCCAGCACTGTTTCTTAATTTTGGTTGCATATTAGAATCTTAATCTTGGTTACATATTAGAATCACCTGGAGATTTAAAAATACTAACATCTGAAGACCACCTCCAGAGAGTATGGCTTAATTTGTTTTGGTGCATCCTGGCATTGGGATATTTAAAGTTTCCCCAGGTATTTCTACGATATGGCCAAGTCCAAGAACCATTATTCTAAAGTAAGCATAAGCAAACTTTTTCTGTAAAGGGCCAAATAGTATTTCTTTTAGATTTTGGCCTCTGTTACAATTACTCAGTTCTGCCCACATAATGTGAACATGCCATAGACAGTATATAAATAGATGGTTATGTCTGTTCTCCAACAAAACTTAACTCCATAAAAATAAGTAGCAGGCTCTAGTTTGCCAACCCCTTCTCTAGAGACTCCTTACTTAGAGTAAGGCCTGAGGATCAGCACCATGGACAGTACCCATGAGCTTGTTAGAAATGCAGAACCTCAGGAATGCACGAGCTCCCCAGGTGATAACATATGCAGAGTCAAACTTGCTAGGCACTGCTCCGGGAGGGTTCACTTTGTGAATCCATCCCTGCCAGCATCACAGCACTGAAGTGAAGAGTGGAGACGCATCACTGTCAGCATTCCCCGTGCCTGTCACCTCCATCAGCCTGGCTGTCTCCTAGCTGCCACATTTCTGTAGCATCTTCTCCTTGGTGACACAGACAATCTGAGTAACTGTCTACATTTGATTATGGTGTTTCCAAAGGGTCAACAGAGCCACATACCCAGTTTCTATTTTTCAAAATAATATGTGGATAAGATGGGGCTGTGGAGCCATATGAGGGGATATGCCCCTTCTCTCAGGAACTAGCCATTCACTTAAACTTGTCAAATGTCATACAGCTTCTCAAACACCCCCTGCCTCTTTAAGCCTTGGTGCCTTATATATGGTGGTGTGATTTCTGGGAAAATCTTGTGAGTCATCTTGCCACCAGACAAATGTATCCCACCTTAGAAAAACAGACATGGGTGAGACCGTCTGACCACTCCCATCCACACTAAATCACTTTTTCTCCATGCTAGCCCCATTCCCCATATATGCTGCTGCTGCTGCTGCTAAGTCACATCAGTCGTGTCCAACCCTGTGCAACCCCAGAGACAGCAGCCCACCAGGCACCTCCGTCCCTGGGATTCTCCAGGCAAGAACACTGGAGTGGGTTGCCATTTCCTTCCCCATATACACCTGTGCTCTAATCCTTAGCACATTTATGGTAATAATGAGCTCACCAGCATGTCTCCCTAAATGATGCTGAGCCCCTTCTCATCAGGCTCGTGTATCATTCCCTTCTGCACCCATGCGCCTCACACTGGGCTTTGGTATGATAAATGCTTCATGAATTAACACTGCCTTTAAAGGTGGCACTAGTGGTAAAGAACCTGCCTGCTAGTACAGGAGATGCAAGAGACGTAGGTCCAGTCCCTGGATTGGAAAGATCCCCTGGAGGAGGAAATGGCAACCCACTCCAGTATTCTTGTCTGGAAAGTCCCATGGACAGAGGAGCCTGGTGGGCTACAGTCCATGGGGTCACCAAAGAGTTAGACACAACAGAGCATACATTATTATACTATACTGACATAAAAGTGAGTTAATGTTTCCCGTATGCTAAATAACCTAATCACCACAGAATCCTTTTAGTGAGGAATATGGTTCACAAAAATGTTGCTCTCTAGAACAAACGTTGGGAAATGTTATCTCTTAGACAATAGCCCTGGTCCAGACCACACCCAAGCTTGTAATATCCCCTGGAACTTGAATTATGGCCCTGGCCATTGCCCAGCAATAAAGAAGACGTGTGAGAGGTGTTGATAGGATGAATTTAGTTCCTACCAGCCTGAGCCATCTTTCCTGAAAGACAGTTGCAGGACTCTTCTGAGGGACACATTAGAATTCCCACCTGACAGAGGAGGAAACTGGCTTGATGTGTTAGGGTTTTGCCACTGACTTAGGAACACAGCCAGGGCCAGAATCCAAACCCAGAATTATGTCCAACACAGTAGGGCAACTCCTTTCCAAGGAGTTTCTCAGGAGGTCACCATCTGCCACCATGTCCCTTTTCCCACCTGCCCCTCCTAAACCAAAGTTGGGCAGGAGGGGAGTGTTTTTTCCACTATAGATGCCAGTCCAGCTTTCAGCTAGATCAGAAGTCACTCCAAAATGCTCATCTGTCTTATCCTTCAGTCTGTTTGGAGCTGACACTTTGACAAGGCTTCCACACAAGATTCCTGCCATTTGGACCAAGCAGTCCAGCCAAGGTAGTCTTAGCAGCACGGGGCCCTTACCCCTGATGCCCTGCCCAGTCCTCCCTCTGGTATGATCTGGGCAACCCCACCCTACCAATGTACCAATGCCACCCCCCATTGGACAGTCCAGATTTGTGCACAAGTTGTGAGCACCTGGGTGCACCCCTGCCCATGTGAGCAAAGGCAAGTCCTGAATAGTGGCCCCATCACATCCTATAGTGCAACAGCTTGAGGAAAGCGAGAAGGGAGCCCGCCAGTGCCCTGTCTGCCTCTGGCATCACCTACCCTGTGTGTAGCCAAAGTGAGTCCATGCTAAGCCATGAAGCAGCACTGAAAAAGCCCCCCTCTCCTCTCCAGACTTCAGTTACCATGCCTCTCAAAGGAACACATTAGATGTGAAAGCAGTAACAGCTGCTACTGATTCCCACTTGCTGTGCATTCCATGCTTCACGTGCATTTTCTCATTTGATCTCAACAATGAAGCCATACTCCAAAAGGAAGCCCTGAGCAGGTTTGATTGGGGTTACCCCAGAAGCAGACCATGAGACAAAACTGAAACGCAGGTAGCTGACTGGAGAGGTGATCCTAGGAAATATCAGTAGGGAAGTGAGGAAGTAACATGAGAAAGGGGCACAGGTGATGAATGGTGTACTATTAAACCAGCTACAGAGTGCTGACTGGGTAGATTCAACAGGGAAATTCTACTGAGTAAGCCTTCTGCTCCTACCAACAACCCAACCCAAGGGATAAGGGAGCTACAAAACTTTGCTATTGTTCTTTAGTTGCTCAGTCATGTCTGACTCTTTGTGACACCATGGACTGCAGCACACCAGGTTTCCCTGTCCTTCACCATCTCTTGGAGCTTGCTCAAATTCATGCCCGTTGAGCCAATGATGCCATCCAACCATCTCATCCTCTGTCATCCCCTTCTCCTCTTGCCTTCAATCTTTCCCATTATCAGGGTCCTTTCCAATAAGTCAGCTCTTCCCATCAGGTGGACAAAGTATTGGTGCTTCAGCCTCAACATCAGTCCTTCCAATGACTATTCAGTGTTGATTTCCTTTAGGATTGACTGGTTTGATCTCCTTGCAGTCCAAGGGACTCTCAAGAGTCTTCTCCAACAACACAGTTCAAAAGCATCAACCTTCAACCAACAAAACTGCCACTATCTGGGATTTCCCTGGTGGTACACTGGTTAAGAATTCACCTTGCAATGCAGGGGATGCAGGTTTGATCCCTGCTTGGGGAACTAAGATCCCACATGCCTGCTGTGGAGCAACTAACCCCACGCACCACTACTACTGAAATCCACGAATGCTCAGTGGAGCCTGTGCATCACAACTAGAGAGCCTGAGTGCCACAGCTACTGAAGTCTATGCACTCTGGAGGCCGTGCACCACAGCTAGAGAGTCTGTGCACTGTAATGAAAGATCCCATGTGACACAACCAAGACCCCATGTAGATAAATAAATATCTTTTAAAAGAGAGAAAAGAAATCACTGCCTTAAAAAAAAAAAAAAAAGAGCTGTCACTATCCAATCATGTTTGACCTACAGAAATGACAATTTCATGTTGTTCGAAAGTATGTTAATTACAAATGTCTTTGGTTGAGAACTATGAGCAGGGGAAGGAAAATGTTCATTTCATGGCATTTCCATCCCATCCTACACCACAGAGCAGCAGCTTCAGAAGTTCTAGGGGGACCCCTTGGGTGTGGAGACACAAGTACTGCCCATGGGATGAGAACACCCTGAACTGTCTTGGTGAGCCCTGAGGGGTCCCTGACCACACAGGCTGCACTGACCAGGAGACGGGGATCCAGTTGGGATTCAAATCAAGGGTGTCTGTTTCTAAGACTCTACCATTTCCTCAAATTACACGGCGCGATTCTAAGATTCTGGAAGTCTTCAACTACAAAATCTACAACTCAAAGACACAAAGTCTTAAACAGCAGGACAAGCTGAGTCAATTAGCCAAGGTTAGTACTCTTGCCTGGAAAATCCCATGGGAGGAGGAGCCTGGTAGGCTGCAGTCCATGGGGTCGCAGAGTCAGGCACAACTGAGCAACTTCACTTTCACTTTTCACTGTCATGCATTGGAGAAGGAAATGGCAACCCACTCCATGGTTCTTGCCTGGAGAATCCCAGGGACAGGGGAGCCTGGTGGGCTGCTGTCTATGGCGTCACACAGAGTCGGACACGACTGAAGTGACTTAGCAGCAGCAGCTTATGATCTGTTTCCCAGGCACTTCTCTAGTATACAGAACGTTTCAGATTCTGCTCTGGGCTCAAAGGCCACATGGTGAGGAATACTACTCTGAGAAGATGAATTAATACTAACATGCAGACACGACTGAAGCGACTTAGCAGCAGTAGCAGCATAAGGAGATGGGCTTCCCAGGGGGCACCGGTGGTAAAGAGAGATGTGGGTTTGATCCCTGCATTGGGAAGATCCCCTGGAGGAGGGCATGGCAAGCCACTCCAGTATTCTTGCCTGGAGAATCCCATGGACAGAGGAGCCTGGCAGGCTACAGTCCATAGGGTTGTAAAGAGTCAGACACGACTGAAATGACTTAGCATACATGCATGCATATAAGGAGATGGAGTCAGAGCAGTGCTAGAGCTGGTGCTGGAGCCAGACAAGGGCCATGTGGCTTTTGGAGGGAAGAAGTAAGTGACCACCTGCATGAAAGTGCACAGCCTGAGCTAGAAATAGAGTAAGCTGGGCCAGTGTCTGCACATCTCCCCCAAACAGTCATTCCAAGGGTACGACAAATGCGCTCTACTGTAGGATGAGTGATTTACAGGGCTGCTCAGGACCCCAATTCTTTAAATGTTGTCCATGAACTTGTGTTTCAAACTTTTAGGAATGAGTTATGACACACCACCCTGAAAATTCAATTACCTCAGCAAGACATTCAGCATAAATCAAAGATATCTACAGCGTGAAGACGCATCAGAGCTCATCCACAGAGGGGAAGCGACTCGCCCAAGGTCACACTACAAATGATGGGGTCAGCCGAGAGAGATTCGCAATGCATAACGTTTGCCCAAATTGGCACTGGCAGGGAAAAGGAACATTTGCCTTTTCAACTGATAGCTTCCAAAAAGCCCTGGCCAGGGAATTAGAGAATCTGACATGGACTCTGAGCTTCCCCACAACAGCCTCAGTGTCTGGTCAGTAACATGGGGATCACTGCGACTGTCCCAGAGAATTAAATGAGGTCATGTTGGAAGACATTAGGTTAAATGGTATATAATCCTGCAAATGCAAGGGGCTATTCATGATCTTTATTACTTGTTATTAGGAGTTATTTTCTGTTGTGCCTGGAATGATGACTGCTAACTTGATTCCTGTTTTAACATGGGTCTGCTCAACTTAACATTTAACAAGTTTTTATTATACTTCATCAAGTAGATTTGAAAATTAAAACACCATAGAGTATAAAATGAAAAGTAAAAATGCCCCCATAGCAGCCCTGGTTTATATAAAAGTTTGAGAGACCCTTCCAGAAAATGATTTCTGCATACAATATTATACATGTGTTTGTGTGTGTGTGTGTATTTGTGTGTTTTCCACCTTGCTATTTTTTTTTAACGTGTAACAGTACACCTTGGACAAGGTTACACAGAAGTATATAGAGATTCAACCTGTTCTTTTTATAAGGAGGAAAGACTGTTCCATTAATGGGTAAACCAGAAATGATTTAACCAGACCCCTGTTGCCGGTCATTTGTGATTTTGTAGAGGATTCCAACAGAGCTGCCATGAGCACCCCATACATCTGAGACTGTATGTTCTCAGCCCTGAAACTGCTGCTCAGATGCCATGTGCATTTAAAGTCTTGAAAGATGAAGTTAAACTGTAGTTCAGAGAGGTCACACTAGCAAGCCCTTCACACTCTCCTCCTATTTTAACTGGATGTAGAAGTGTCCCTTTGCTGAAGCTCTAGTCAACCCTGAAAAAGAGAAAGCTTAATACTGGCCAGTCTGAGAAGTGGAAAATGGCATCTTGTTACTCTTTTGATCTGTCTTCTCTTTTATTATGACTAACAGTGAATGTCTTTCATATGCTGATTGGCAATTACTGTGCAGTGTTGTTTTCTTCAGAAGAAGGGCTGTGTGTACACATGTACTTGTGAGAGAGAGAGAGAGAGAGATGAGGCAGGAGTTTCCTTATTAACTGCCTGTTTATATAGCCCTTGTTCAATTTTTAAACTTTTATTTTTCATATCACTTTATATAACCCACTTATAAATTCAGAAAAGCAGCCTTAGGTGAAATGGTATAACTTTCCTTTTCCTGATATATTGTTACTTTCTATCTCTTCATCGCGTTTTTGCCATGGATTTTTTTAATGTATAAAATAACCTAACTGTTTCTCCCAACTCTGCACTTGCCACAACTGTGATCTTTTTAAAACTGAAGACAGATCACATTGCTTCTTTTCTTAAAAGCTGTTGTTTTTCATCATTCTTAAAATAAATTCCAGTTTTGCCTTGACCTTCCTGGTGTAGATGCTGCCTATTCCTCCAGCCTCACTACATCCTCCCCTTCACTCCAAGCATATCTGGGCTCTTTCCCATGTCAGTTCTTTATTCCTTGCTTCCTCTCCTTCTGGAATGTTCTTTCCTCCTCCCATTCTCCAAGGCCACAACTGAAATGTCACCTCTCTTGCGGACTCAAATGATCCCCCAACAAACAGCACGCCCTTTCTATTTTCTTTCTCAGCTTCTTGTCTGCTTTCCTAGTCACATTTATCACAACATACAGATACGTAATTGCTTCCTTTTGCTTTCCCATCCAGAATGTAAGCTCCGTAAGGACAGGGCCTTCTCAGGTCTTGCGCACCATTGCACCCCCAGCGCGCCCATCAGTGCCTGAAACAATGTGGGTCCTCGCCACTGATTCGTTTAATCTAGTCAGGTTTATCATCCTCTTCCTATAAAGCCCTTCACCTTTCCTCTGCAGTTTAGAAAGGCACTGATCTCTCCTTTCATTTTCAGGCTTAAAATCATTTCTTGAGACTCATATTTATTCTATTCCAGGCAGAACTCATATTTATTCTGTTCCAAGCAGGTGTTACAGGCACCGGGTTACTGCCACAAACAGGACCAGGCAAGACAGCCGTCCACTCCCAGTACAGGGATGATAGACCCAGCACAAAATGTGAATGGAGGAAGAAATTTTAGAGGATGCCAAGAACTATGGAGGAAATAAAGCAGGCGAGTATGAAAGACGGTGGGGGTGGCCGGGTCTCATGACAAGGAGAACGCCTTGGAAAGAACTGAGGAAGAGCGTGCACGCTGGGTAACAGCTCCCTCCCGCGCAGGAAGGTGCTTGCGCAGCCCAGAAGAGAGATCCGTGCGTCCTCAGGAGCAGAAACCCGGGAAAGGGGGCTCCTGCGGGGCCTCCACCATACAGCATGGGGGCGCTCTGCTAAAGGCCACAGGCAGCCCCGGCGGGGCTCCAAACCAGGGAGTGGCCCCATCTCACTTCAGTGTTTTAAAATTCACCTTCGGACTCATCTAGAGAAAGAAACAAAGAACTGGAAACCTAGCTTTATAATTGTTTTCTCAAAAACGACTGGTCACTTCTCCCGTTCAGTAAAGAATCCATCCTTCCCTCCCCAAGATTTAGTTGGGAGTGCTTCCATTCTGTTCATTTTCCTGAAACCAAACATTCTGATTACCGTACAATAGCTTCATGATACATTATGAGGTCTCCCGCTACCACCCTCTCTTTATTACTGTTTTTACAGAATTGTCCTATTTTCCATATCCCCCCCACAGGTGACTTTCCAATCCTTTTGTCAAATTTTGAAAGTAAAATCCTCTTCATGTCTTAATTGGGATTCATTGGGCTTATAGATTAATTTATTAATAAAGAGATTAAAGAGAACTTACGTCTTTACAATATTGTGATTTTTTACTAATAAGCACAACCTATATCTACCTGTTCCCATAGTGTTTCCAGGTTTTTATTCACAAGCTTAACAGCTATTGATTTAGTAAAATAGCATATAACTTGCCTGCAAAAAGCTCATTATAGAAATTTGAAAAACAGATACATAAAATAGAAAATACAGAGGCAAGTAAATAATCCCATATAATTGCATCACACATAGAGATCCATTGTTAACTGGCTCTTGTGCGTTCAGGGCACATGCAGGGGGGGTGTGTGTGGGCAGGGGGGCGGGGGTGGAGGGGATGGCATTCTCCATACAGCTTATTGAGTTTTCCATTGTTTAAAAACAAAACTTCACATTTGGTCCCATGATAGCAGATATTCTCTCAAGCACAATTAGAATGACTGCCCAAAATTACATCACACGAATATACTATCACTTATTTAACCACTCTTCAATTGTCAAATATTTCACGGATTTCTTTTTTTACAATGTTTGTTATAAGTGGTACTGCAGTGAACACACCTGTAAATATGCATTAGTTCTCCTGACTATTTCTTAAAGATGGTTTCTTTGACGTGACTTGTGAGTTCCTGTCCTTCGCTACTTTTCCGCATGGTGTGCCAAAGATCTCTTTGTCTTGCACAGATTTTGACCTTTTGTCTGTCAAATATTTGTTGAAGTTTACCTAGCTTATTGTTGGCCATTTAATTGTAGAGTATATCAAATGGGGGAGGGTTGAATTTTTTTTAATAACTGGAGGGATTTAGGGTAAAATATTTGGTAAAAGATCCAGATCTATCTAACTTGATACTCCTTGCAAATGGCCAATTTTCTCAAGACAATTTGTTGAACCATCTGCCCTTATTATTTCCTTTCTGAAGCCTTTTTAATCTGTTTCAAATTCTATTTAACACAGGACCATCTATTCTATTCCACTTATCTGTTAGTTGATTCTTACAACGTTGACAAACTATTTTAATTACTGGTTTCATATGCCTTTCAATAACCTGAAGATAAGGATCCCCTTGTTCCTCCTTTTTCAGAATATTCTAATTCTGAACCAAAATAGAGAGCCATCTTATTTGAATAGCAAGAAGACCACACATGTTGGCTGGTGTGCTTGTTTCAAAATTCATCCCATGCTAAGTGCACTACCTATGCTGACATGGAAGAGCTGAGGAAAAATCTTGGACCTTGAATGCCTAGTTCCCAAAAACAAAGGAGTTCATTAAAAACTACGGTTCCCAAAATGCACTATGCTAGGGCTCTGTCTGGCTCCTCCACCATCCTGCACTGTAGCCTGTAATCCTGGGCCACACTTGCCTGGGCAGTGAGTCCCTCTATCAGGTCCCAGGCAGCCTCCATGGGAAGTTCTGGGGTCACAGTTGAGAGAGGGAAGCAAGAAGAACTGTGCTCTGAGGCCATCGATACAGAACTACCGCTGAAGGAGGCAGACGTCCAGGTCTGGGGTCAGAACTAGCCCTCTGTCTCAAGAATGCTGTGAGAGGGAAAGACCCCAGCCTACCCTCCTTCCATTAAGCTCATCGATTCACGCCTGTTAGAATGGTAGGCTGTGCTTGGCCTCCAACGGAAATCTCCACGAGGCCCTTGTGAAAACCGCCCCCAGATGCCTGAGCTGGCGGGCTGCCAGTCTTGGGTTTCTGATGGAGGTGTACCATTCTGCTCCCTCTGTTCCTTCAGATGCCTTTTGAAAGGAACTTGGAAGATAACTGAGTGAGAACTGGATTCTCCTTGGGATTAGGAGTCACCAGTGATTTGTTTCGGTGAACAAATATAGGACATATAAAATAACTGACATCATGCAATATTAAGTTTTAGAAGAAGTAGCAACAGTTTTCTCTGTGAGTGCTGTTGAGAGCTCCTACTTGGTCTTGGGAAGCCATGGAAGAAAGAAAGAGGGGACATGGCTGCTAAGGAACTGGGGAGAGATTCCTCAGCCTATGATCTCAGACCTGGTCACCTCACCTGGATCCTAAAGGTCTTCCTGAGGGCTACCAGGAGGCCCTGCTGAGAATAAGAAGCTGGTAACTGGGCTGCCACTTTTCAAGCTTCCCTGGGAAACTTCCTCCCTTCCTCAGGGATGTTACAGGGATGGAAGAGACTGGTCAAGGCTCTGCTGGGTCTCTGATCACAATCACATCACAGTCATAGGCAGAATCCCCCAGCCCCTTATAGTCCATCTTCTGGCTACTCAATCAAACACTAACCCAGGTACTGCTGAGAGGGGTTTTCAGATGCAATTAACGTCTCATGTCAGGTGACCTTAAAAAAAAAAAAAAAATTATCCAGGTGGGCCTGGCCCAAACAGCTGCACCTTTTAAAATGGAGAACTTTCTCTGGCTTGCGTCAGCAGAGGAAGTCAGAGAGAGTCAAAGCACTAGGGGGATTTGATGTGCCCTTAGGTTGGAGGTGATCACACAAGAAGGAACGCCTGCCGCCCTAAACTGCTCAGAGAGACCCCCAAGTGATGGCCACTAAGGAAATGGGACCCCAGCCCTTCACCCGAAAGGAACTGAACTATTCCTTTCAGCTAATCCCCTGAAGGTGCCTATAAGCAGATTCCTCCCCCATAGCTCCTAGGATATGGCTCAGCCCAGCCCTCAGCTTGGAATTAGCCTCCTAATGTCCTGAGCAGAGAACCAGCTGCATGATGCCAGACTCCTGACCTATAGAACAGTGAGCTTAAAAAAAAAAAAAAAAAAAAATGTGCCGTTTTAAGCCACTACAAGCCATGGAAAATGAATACACCATCTGAGAGCAACAAAATGCGCCCCTGCCCCAGGCCTCACTGTGCTAATAAGCAGGGCAGCCAGGATTAGATCCCCTCTCTCTGTCTGCAACTTTGCAGGAAATTCCACTTCTAAGATCAAAAGTTAGCCCAGTGTGGTTCACGGCAGGAGAACCTCCCCGCCTGGCTCTGCGCCACCTGATCCGAGGGGACAGGGAGAGCGATCTGCCCATATAACAGCATCCGCCAGCAGGGAGGCAGTGCAGCAAGCGTGACCCACTAACACATCAAGAGGACGCCAGGGGAACTGCATCGCAAAGGCCCCACTTTGATTTTTGCAGGCATCTTGGGACGGAAGAAGGCAACAGAGGCTGTGTGCTGAATCCAAAGCCGTCTATTTCTGTGCCTTCAAAAAGGAAAAGCGCCTAAGCCCTCACAAGGGGAAGAAAAGAGAAGGCAAGTTCCCGCAGCCAGGCAGCCACAAAGAGAGAGTGTGGGGCCCCCCGAGAGCCAGCAGCAACAGCGGGTACCAACCAGCCAGCCCCTGAAAGGCAGGACGCTCTCCCCACAGACCCACAACCACCAGCGCTCCCCACCCGGCCATGTGAGGTTTCGGCAGATTCAAGTTTTCTGAATCTCGAATTAGCCCCTTGTGAGAGCTTCTCTTCTTTCTCTCCAATCGGCTTTAATCGAATGCTTCAGAAGCTGGGAAATATTTTCAGTTAATCAGGTCTTAAATGCGGGCGCCTGGGGAATGCCGTGGTGCTATCGGTTCCTTCTGTTCACTCGGCCCGTCTCCCGCCTTCCTCTCTCTCGCCCCCTTGACAGTGCTTGTGAAATGCTTGGCAAACTTGTCCCACAAGTGAAGGGAGACTGAGAGAGGACAGAAAGGCTAACGTGACATATCACAGCGAAGTTATGAGACACTTCCTGACAGTGGCAGGCAAATACTCTGCCTATTCAACAACAGCCTTTAAAAGTTTTCTACTTCCCCGAAATTTATTTTTAGCAAGTGCTTACAGGGTATCGAACACTTGGCTTGGTTCCTGCCCTACAAGAGCTCCAGGCATGGTGACCTCGTTTTGAACCCCAACTAGGACGTCAGCGCCTTAAATTCCAATGATATTTACAAACGCGTAGTGAGCATTCAGGACAGCCTTGGGGCCAAGTGTCTTCGAGATGCAAACTCATTTACTCCTCAGGACAGTCCTTCACTGTCAACTCCGTTATTACTCCCACTTCACAGATGAGGAAGCTGTGCACAAGAGAAGCTAAGGAATTTCACCCCAAATCGTTCTGGCTTGTCTTCCACTTTACTGTGAATCAGGGACCAGGCAGAAATTCAAAGCTGGGTGTGTTCCACACTCAGTCCAGTTGGGGAGATAGATACACTGACCACACGGAACGAGGGACAAGGCTGCAGGGCCTCCAGAAAAGGGCAGTCAAAGTGTCAGTCGCTCAGTCGTGTCTGACTCCTTGTGACCCCATGGACTGTAGCCCACCAGGCTCCTCTGTCCATGGGATTCTCCAGGCAAGAATACTGGAGTGGGTAGCCATTCTCTTTTCCAGGGGATCTTCCAGAGAGTCTCCTGCACTGTTTACTGTCTGAGCCATTAAAGGAATGCCCCAGAAAAGGACAGGCAGGAGTCAAACAGACATCCATGACTTAGGTCAGGTTGAAAAGCAAACTCCGAGATGAGAATTTGTGGGTAGAGATATACTGAGGAAGAAGGAAATGAAACAGAGGAATAAGAGCCAGGAAAGGGAAGAAGTGCAGCAAAGGTGCGATGCAAGGCCAGCTCCCAGCTTCCGCCTGATCCAGTGGGGGACTCCGGAGCATAAATTACACCTCAGGCTCTGTCCTGCCTCCTGGCAGGGAGCCGGCCTTTGTGCTCCAGCACTGGTTGTTCACCGGCTGCAGGCTGCCCAGGTAGCAGGGGGATTGCCAGTAGATCAAGAAGACCTCCTGGGAGGGTCAGAGACAGGAGTGTGGAGCTGAAATGGGTACAGGGCATTGGTCAGGGGATGTGGACAGAGCCCGACAGAGTCCACTACGATCTACTTGAATCCTGCTCCTCCTCTCTAGCTGTGTTGCTTCAGGCAAGCTGCTTAACTTCCCTGAGTCTCAGGATCTGCCTCTGAAATAGGAATAAAGATTCTTATCCCTCCCTCAGAGTTGTCTTTATCACAAGGATTCGATTCAATAAAATGAGGATGTGTGGTTTAAAATCAGGACCAATACCCCATGACATGGCATTGTGCAAATTGCCATAAAAACACTCATGAAAAGACAAAAATCCACTGAACAGCAATGAGTAACTCACAAAGACTTGTAAATACTCTTGTTTGTACCAGTCCCCATCCTTCTCCACCAATGGGGAGTCTGTTTGATAAAAATCACCTTGAGCTGTGACCACTCAAGCCGAATGATGCCTTCTCATCAAACCCACCCTCATCTCCCTTGAAAATCAAGCTCCCTCCTAAGAATTTAGAGCTGCCTCATGCAAAGCCAGCTCCCCTCTGCACACTGAGTGTCCGTGAGCTGCAGCTTTATGTTGTTATTAATACCATCCGGAGGACAGCACCAGTAAAGTTTCCAAAAAGGGCTCCATCTGTAAAGCAGAGTGCGGAGAAATCCGTCTAGGCTTGGTAGGTGCTGGGGGCCCCTAATCTAGCTCCATTGTCTTAGTTCTCTAATTAAGTGTCTGTGCTTACACTGCCAACTCACCTTCCTGAGAAACCCAGCTATATTGAGCAGATATGTAGAAGCTGACAATTAAATTGTCTTATCAAATTTTCACAGCTTAAGTTGTTCAATTGCATGGGAAATGATTAGTGTCTGTAAATAGAGGAGGAGAGTGGCAGGTCCAGAGGCTTCAGGCGGAGCTGGGGGAGCTGAAGGCAGCCTCCTAGAAGAGGTGGGGGTGGGGGGTGGACGGCAGGCTTTGCCAAGCAGGGCCTCCTGGATGCTCAAGCAGGCCTTGTCTTGAGCATCCAGAAAGCAAGGAGTAGCAGGGATTGATTGAATTCTCTGAGGTCCCCAAGAGAGCCCCAGACTTGGAGACAGCAGGCAGTGTCCAAGTTCAAGGCCACAAGGCTGATGAGCTGGAGGTAGAAGGCAAAACCACTTACACATCAGGCCCCAATTTCCCTATTCCGCCCAGATCAGGGTGGAGACCTGATTCCTGGTGCTTCCTCTGAGCTCCACGGAGGATGGCTGGGTCCTCTGAGAGAGTTCTCCTCACAGTTGTGTCTAACACAGCCTCCACTTTGGACTGTTAAGTGGTCTGCTTTACAGATCAGACCCCAAATAGGGCCCCTTTCTTCCTACCCTCCCTGCCAATACCAGAGTTTCAGTCTAATCCTCTGAATCAGTGCCTGACCACTGGAGGCTGGAGCCCTCTTGGCAACAGACATTCTTGTGGTTGCTGAAAGGACTGTTTTTTTCCATTTCAGATATTAAAGGAGAAAGCCTAGTGTGCCTCATTTTCCTGGAATGTCTCATTTAGATATGCTGTTTGGGTGTCGATGGTCCAGGCTCCCCACCCGAGCACACACACAGATGCACAAATTGCACAGTCATGTGAATGAAACACTCAGCCCCACTATGACCTTTGGCCTGGACTTTCCACAACCATCACTCCCTCTATATGAGATTTTGTCCCTCGGGTTATTAAAAAAGAAAAATCTCTTATTTGTTTTAGCTGAGTTTCCTGAAAGTATGGAGGAACTACAGAGCTCCCACAGGGACCCAGGAGTAGGGTCGGGGGTAGGAAACTGGGAGAAAGGCCTTTGCGGGTGGGAGTCTCCCTCTCTATTGCATCAAGATGTTGGATAAAACCTGAGTTCACAGAATTTAGAAGCAGCCTTGCCTAGGTCCCAGTCGGACAAACACAGCAAGTGGCCAGGACACGTGATCACTAGACACATGAGGCCAAAACAGAACTCCCAGGATATTTGCACCCTGGGTAGTGGGAATGAATGGAGGCTTTGAGTCAGTCTTTGTTCAGCCCAGGGCAAAGTCCCCTGAAGCAGCACCTCTCCATCACTCCTCAGCCAACTGGAGGGATCACAGAGCATCAGCCACAAGAACTTACAACATACAGTTCTGCACAGATTTCTTCATCACTTCAGGGCACTGCCACATCCACCATACCTGTGACATCCTGAGTGCCCTGAGAGGTAGGCAAGGCAGCTTCTCACCAACCCTATTTGGTCTCACAGGAAACATCCAAGTCCAGAAATGCTACCTTTGCATAACCCATCCTTCAGATACAGAATTCGAGTCTCAACGGGCTTGACCAAGGTTATGAAAAACCTCTAGATGCTCCAGGGGTAGAATTCTGAACGCACTCTTTGCTCCATTTCAAAACACTTTGGGGAAAGGCATACATAAAACTCACAGGCCACCCAAAACTCATTACACTCAAGCTGGAAACTCAGTAACAGACTGGGCATGTGCAACCCTAGAGAAGAGTGAAAGTCTGACATTCTCCCTTCCTTCCTGGGCAATTTCTGTGGTTACTTATTGAGTTCGCCTTGCATGTAAAGACAGCTTTTAACACAGTGAGGCACTGGTGCCTATATTTTGGTAAAGTAGCCAAAGGCTCTGCTCACATGCCCCTTCCTCCTTTTCCACTCATTTACATTTCATGCAGGTGCTGCCCTAATGCAGGATGATAGACACATGGCCATGATGGCACCAGGGGGAGAAAGGGAAAGAAAATGTAATTTTCTTCTAAACAAATCAAAATGTACACTGTGAGGCTCTTCTACCTTTTGATGGATATTCATGTGTATTCCACAAAACAAGTCAATTAAGAAAGACCAATGTGTTTGACTGAATGTGCAACATCTTTGATTCCTGATGTCAGGACCCCATGTTGCTATGGACTGGTCACCAGAGAACCACCATCTTCTGCACCAAGTGGGGCTCAGAGATGAACAAGGGCACATGTCACAACCTGGAGGAGACTTGCTTAGCCATGGAGCAGCCAGACACAGAGACCAAAAACCCACAAAGAACGTGCACACAAGTGCCAAGCTCAGGGCTCATGAAAACCCCAGCATCTTCTGAAGCAGACATGGCCCTCCCTGGCCATTCTAAGATAACAAGTGGGAAATCTCCCGGGGATCAGAAAGAAAACTGAGCAGAGAGGATGGAAGCAAAAGATGGAGAGTTGATGAGGAGGACTCGGGCTGGAGGCAGGATATGGAAGAGCCAGAGCAGGCAAGAGCCCTTCCCACCCAATGTCAGCACAGCACAGTGCTTCTCTGTCAACTAAAGGAAAAGCCATTCCCAGCAGATGGTCAGGGGAGGGCACGCGAGGCTGCTCAGTGACACGTGTCCCAGAGAGCAGGGGCTTCCTAAACCTAGTCTCAGATCAGATCGTCCGCTTACTGTCGTGGGACCCTAGCTGAGCTCCAGAGACTTTCTCCACCTCCCAGAGTGTCCACGCATGTTGGTGGGCTGACACAGGACAGCACCTGTCATAGGTGCTGGGACCGCGAGGGCATCCTTGGTCCTCAGCACAACCCAGCACATCTGAGTCGCTGGTAAATCACCTGACCTGGCCAGTGCAGGGCGCATTCCACTCTGCCAGGAGCTGCTGTAATGCTTTAGACCAGCAAGTCCTTCTGTGACATTCACATGGGTTTTCTGTGTCAGGGATCCATAGTATGTGACATTCAACATGCTATGGATCCCTGACACAGAAAACCCACGTGAGTGGAACCTCCTGGTTGAAATCAGAAGACAGAGTTCAGCCTCATACAAAAGCCCTCCAGCCCCACACCCCTAACCCAGCCATCACTTAGGATCCAGGGCTTTCCACACTCAATTTAGAAACCTTGAATTTAGGATATACAAGCAGACCTTGGATATGCTACAGGTTCAGTTCCAGATCACTGCAACAAAGCAAATATCACAATAAAGTGAGTCACATGAATTTTTTGGCTTCCAAATGCACACAAAAGTTACATTATAGTCTACTAAATGTACAATAGCATTATTTTCTTGGGCTTCAAAATCACTGCAGACAGTGATTGCAGCCATGAAATTCAAAGATGTTTGCTCCTTGGAAGAAAAGCTATGACAAACATAGACAACATAATAAAAAAAACAGTGACATCACTTTGCTGACAAAGGTTCATATGGTCAAAGCTATGGTTTTTCTGGTAGCCATGTACAGATATGAGAGTTGGACCATAAAGAAGGCTGAGCACCAAAGAACTGATACTTTCAAAATATGTTGCTGGAGAAGACTCTTGAGAGTCCCTTGGATAGCAAGGAGGTCAAACCAGTTGATCTTAAAGGAAATCAATCCTGAATATTCATTGGAATAACTGATGCTGAAGCTGAAGCTCCAATACTTTGGCCACCTGATGTGAAGAGCCAATTCATTGGAAAAGACCCTGATGCTGGGGAAGATTGAAGGCAGGAGGAGAAAGGGATGACAGAGGATGAAATGGTTGGATGGCATCACTGACTCAATAGACATGAGTTTGAGCAAACTCTGGGAGATGGTGATGGACAGGGAAGCCCTGGCATGCTGCAGTCCATGGGGTCGCAGAGTCAGACACGACTTAGTGAATGAACAACAACAGATAGCATTATATCTTTTAAACACTGTACATTTTACTTTAAAAATACTCTATTGCTAAAAAATGCTAAGCATCATTTGAGCCTTCATGGAGTCATGCTTTATGCTGGCGGAGGGTCTTACCTCAAGGCTGATGACTATTGACTGATGGTAGGGTGGTAGTTGCTAATGTTGGGGTGGCTGTGGCAATTTCTTAAAATAAGACAACAATGAAGTTTGCCACATCAACTGACTCTTTCTTTCATGAACCATTTCTTTGTACCATGTGGTACTGTTTCACAGCATTTCACCCACAGTAGAATTTCTTTCAAAACTGGAGTCAGTCCTCTCAAACACTACACCCGCTTTATCCACTAAGTTTATGTAATATATGAATCTTTTGTCCTTTCAACAATAGATTAACTTATCATCTTATAGGGGCACAATCTGAGGTGCCCCCAAACTACCAAAATAGTAACATCAAATATCACTGATCACCAATCACTGTAATAAACATAAGGAGAAAGTTGGAAATATTGTAAGAATTGCCACAAGGTGACAGAGAGACATGAAGTGAGCGAAGGCTGTTAGAAAAATGGCACCAGCGCGCTTGCTCAGCGCAGGGCTGCCGCAAACGTCAATTCGGGAAAAACACAGTATCCGTAAGGAGCAATCAGGCAAAATGCAATACAGCGAGGTAGGTCTGTAACTTTTCACCAGGCAATGCGCTCATTCAAAAAGGATAAAATAACTTAAACAGTGTCTTCAGAGTTAACATTCTGACACAACTTTGTGATGTCGGTTATAGCGTCAGGACCATCTTACAGATGGTAAAACTGGGGCTCAAAGAGGCTCATCAGCTTGTCCAAGGGTGGGTAACAGAACCGGGATTCAATTTCAGATACCCACATTGTAAATCCATTATTCTCTCTGATGGCAAAGTTTTCTTATTAGTCCTTCTCAGACTCCTGAAGAGGAAGTGAGGCTGAGATGAGAGAGTGAGTAGCTCATTTTCCCAGCTCTCCCAACCCTTCACTTCCAACTGACATGGCCATCTGGTTTCTCTCAGCATCAGAGACTGGAGCTTATGGGCAGCCTGGAGTAAACGGTTTACACAGAACATCACTGTGGACCCGCAGCCTCCGCCCTGGCAGAAGCAGGCAGGCTGGAGCCGGAGTCTCTTCCTGGGGCCTCATCTCATCCATCAGCAGCTCTCTGGGCACCTTCCCCTCCCCCCTCTGTGCCAGGCAGAGCCGAGATGCAGAGGAATGCCCTCCCCAGGCCATCCAACACATTCAACTGTTCCCAAGCTGCTGCACTTTGGAGAAAAATCTCCCCAACCTCGTCTGCATCATAAAAAGTCTTTCCCAATCCAGGGCTTGGCCCAGGACTCAAGGATCCTGAGAAATGCCGTGGAATTCAGTTCTCGGTGGATCCGGGCTGTAATGGATGTTGGGGAAGAGACAGATGCATTCTCATACATGTAAGGAGATCCACTGTGTGGTGTGTGCCATGTGCTACAAAGTCCATCTCCCACAGACCATTAAGGGATACACAATGAAAGGACACGTCTCCCTCATGAATTCACGACCTCATGAACCTTCAGACATTTAGTCCCACCTATTCAAGATATGAGAAAACGGATACCCAAGGATGAGGGTCTGATCCGAGATGTCTGTGTGGTCCAAGCCAATAAGGTCCCAGGCCGAGATGGTTGAAGTTGGAGCCAGAGGAGAAGACTGTGAAGGTGAACACCCAGCCAAGGCCAGGACCGGAGTGAAAGAGTGAGGGGCAGTGTGTGAAATGCAAGGAGGTCTCCCTCTTAGGACCTCACTATACAAATATACCCATGGGAGGAAAGATGTATAGGGAGAAACTTTCTTCCAACCTGTGGCTACTCTAGTGCTTTCCAATAAATGCATTCTATCCCTTTAACCAGATGGAGCTGGGTTTCTGTCCCTTGCCACTGGAGAGTCCTGGTTAATTATGAGACCTTGCTGAGCCCACCCCTCCCTTCCCCACATCTGATTCTGCTTTGTGACTTGCCTCAGCCTCTGTCCCTCACCTCCTGGCCACTGGCCCTGGGTTCTCTCCAATGTTGCAGGGTCAGGGCCCCTTCCTCCAGATCCCATCTCCCTCAGGATCTCCAGAGCTGCCGGGTGGAGCTCCTAAAGGCTTGGTGTCCACCATTAGGGGGCTTAACGGCCTCGGGTGAGCTGATCAAGAAAGTGAGAGAAACTGAAAAATGCACAAGTCTCAGCTGAGGAGGCAGATGGGCCTGGCTGGAGCGCTGGAGGAGCCAGATGCCATCTGAGCAGAGGGACGCTGTCCTTTACTCTGAGTGACTAGGAAGATCCCAGGGTACAGATCCCGGTGTGCCCTCTAGTTACTGTGTTGTGACCATGTGTGAGTTCCTCAACATCTCTGAACTTGTTTGCTTATCAGTAAAATGGCACCTACCTCCTAGGACTGCTGTGGGCACTGAAAGAGCTGACAGGTGTGTGACCATGGGCACAGCCTCTGGCACCACGGCAAGCATGCTACTCCACCTGAACATAATCATAGCTCTGCCAGGGACTTCCGTGAGATTCAGTGATAGTGAAGGCAGACGGGCAGAGAAGCCTTGGTCCTGATCTCTCTCATGATCCCAGCACATCACCTTTGTATCGATGGGTTTAACCGAGTCACAGATGACCCCCTACCTTGACAGACAAAATGAAGAACTCTATCAAGGCAGAACAGCACGGCATAAACATTTCACCTTCCCTTATGCCAGTAATAAATAACTAGAATATTACTCATAGATACGCAAATGCCTAGACCAACTAACCTTAAGCCTGCAGAAGTCAGTGTTAGGTTTGCCCTGGTTTTCCTCAGGCTTGAGGCTTCTGAACACAGGCTCAGGCCTACATTAACGTTGTTGTTGTTGTTCAGTTACCAAGTCGTGTCCAACTCTCCTTGACCCCATGGACTGAAGCACACCAGGCTTCCCTGTCCCTCACCATCTCCCCGGAGTTTGCCCAAGTTCATGTCCATTGAGTCAGTGATGCCATCCAACCATTTCATCCTCTGTCACTCTCTTCTCCTTCTGCCTTCAGTCTTTCCCAGCATCAGGGTCTTTTCCAGTGAGTCAGCTGTTCACATCAGGTGGCCAAAGTATTGGAGCTCCAGTTTCATACATCATGTGAAATTAAGGTTCTGCTGCTTTCAAAAAGACAACCAAAAAGTCTGAAGACCACCATTCTAGGTAACAGTGTCTCTAGGTGCAGGTGGCCACCTTTGAGACCCACTAGAAGTCAGGTGTCTCCAGAGGGAACCTGCCTCTTCAAGAATGGAGGGGCCAAGGGAGGCTGAACAGGGAGGAAAATGACTAAAACAAGGCAAAGTTCCACTTTTGATACATGTAGGTAATAAGCACTGAATGCATGATGTAATTACTTATTTTAAGAGATCTTCCTTTCCCACCTACAAGCCATTGCTTTCAACTTTACAAAGCCAAAACAGAGTTCATGGAGAGAGAGAGAATGTGTGTTTCATGGACCAAAACCTTTGAAAATGCATTTTAAAAAAAAGAGTAAGGTTGTTAGATATGACTAGCCAGGCACTGACAGAGGTGACTCTGCCAGAGGCCTCACACCCACCAACTTGTGGTCTCTCGCAGGCAAAGGTGGGAACCTCCCCTCTCCTGGCACTCCTGGAGAGTCCTCCTACAGAAATCGGTGCCAACAGGGGCAAACAGGGCTGGTAAGAAGAAACTTTTAGTAAAAAGAGGAAAATATCTGCTTTAGGGCCCACACTCGCTGTCCAGACCCAGGGCTGTTTTAGCATCAGGATGCACTGAAGTGTAACATTTAAGAGCCTTAGATGCAGAGAGCAGAAAACTTCACTCACACCTAGAGGGCAGCTGGCCCACAAGGAAATCTCCTGAATGCCACCCTTTCAGCACCTGTTTGCCTTGAAAATATCATGTTTATTTTTAGTAGGAATCCTGGAGAGAAGAGTCCTTTTAACTACTTAATTTCTGTGCTTTCTTAAAAGAACTTTTTAAAACCTCAATATTTTAGAATTATTCTTCTTCAGCACATTTGTACCAGGATTCTCTGTGTGTGTGTGTGTAAACTATAAAAACAAAACCTAGCTAACTTTTTTTTAAAAGGGATTTACTAGACAATTACAGAAGGAGGCAATGGCACCCACTCCAGTACTCTTGCCTGGAAAATCCCATGGATGCAGGAGCCTGGTGGGCTGCAGTCCATGGGGTCGCTAAGAGTTGGGCACGACTGGGCGACTTCACTTTCACTTTTCACTTTCATGCATTGAAGAAGGAAATGGCAACCCACTCCAGTATTCTTGCCTGGAGAATCCCAGGGATGGGGGACCCTAGTGGGCTGCCGTCTATGGGGTCACACAGAGTCGGACACAACTGAAGTGACTTAGCAGCAGCAGCAGTTACAAGGTCACTCACAGAATTAGGGGCAAAACCAAAAATATATAACGCCTTGGGAAGGACAGGAACTAAGTGGCTCCTGAGTGCCAACTGGTGGCTTATCTTTCTAGAATGCTGGAAGATTACGAGTGGTTTTCCTCCCTTCCCCCAACTTTGGGTAGAATGATTGACAGTTCCCCACAAAGGTATTAAATGAAGTGGAGGTAATTCAATTCCTCCAAAGGGAAAAAAATCACATTTATATTTTGACAGTTTATCATTTATGTGTCTTTTTCATGTAAGAAAAGTATTCAAACAAAGCTTTTTCAGTCAAACTCCCAAACTGCAGAGAAAAGCTGGGCATTCTATCAAAATAACAGTGGAGGGGCTTGTGAGAGGTTTTTATTCTTTCTTTTTAAATCTCATTCCATCTTAATACAAACTCTGGATTAGATACTGATTAATGTGGTACTAAGGGCTACTGTTAAGCAGCTGTATGTCAGCAATCATCTCTGGCCACATTTAAATGATAAAGCATGGTGGGATTAACTGCACTTTTGAAGATTACCTCTTTATAAAAGTGTAAGTAAACTGGAGGTGTGCTCCGGGGGTGTCACCACCTCCTGTTTACTACCCACTGTGATTCTGGGGATTACAGCAAGGCTGGGCTCAAGCTGATGAATTCGGATGGGATTCATCCTTGTTTAACAAGGACAGAGTTTGCTTTGTTTAACAAGGCGTTTTGAGACCTGAGATTTCCAGAGCCAATTTCCAGAGTGACAACCAAGCACTTCTTAGGGTCACACCAGGCAAAAACTTGGCTGAACCTGGGGATGGGCTTGGCCTTCTGCAACAGAGGAACGTGATCAGGTGAGTAGGGCCCACGGCCGCCCCTCCTGCAGAGTGCATAGCCCAGCAGGCCTTTGCTGTCTGGAAGGTCTTGGTTCATCCGCCTGCCCATTCACTGGGGACAAAAAGAAAGAACAGGAGCTTCCCTGGTGGCTCAGCTGTAAAGAATCCCCCTACAATGCAGGAGACCTGGGTTCGATCCCTGGGTTGGGAAGATCCCCTGGAGAAGGGAACAGCTACCCACTCTAGTATTCTGGCCTGGAGAATTCCATGGACTACATAGTCCACAGGGCTGCAAAGAGTCAGACATGACTGAGCGCTTTCACTCACAGAAGCCAACAGGGAGAGAAACTGACCATCACTGGATTCCTAATAGGGTCCAAGAATTGATTTTTGGCTTTTGGGGGGCTCTTCGCAAAGAGTCAGACACGACTGAGCGACTGAACTGAACTGAACTGACTATAGAAACATTAACAGGAAAAGAAAAACACGAAAAAATATTTTGGAAAATACTGAAGAAAATACAGTTGAAAACAAAATTACTCATAATGCTTAGGGAAAGTCATCAGCGTTTTTAAATATTCACTTTAGGCTTCCCCTGGTGGGGGTTGTTGGTGGGGAGGGGGAGGGCATGTTGCAGGTGTGTCATCCAAGTTGTTACCAATACTTTCCATGAAACAAATGGGGAATAAATAACTAAATTTATGTACATAATTAAGGTCATAATATATGCATATTTTTGCATTCTGCAATTTTCACTTAACGTGATATTGTATTTCTCCATGTCATTCCAGGCTTCAAAAACATTTTAAGAACTTGTAGTTTGATTATAAAAGGGATGCAGCCCCTGGTGAAAAACTTGGCAGCATACAGATAGAAATCTTGCCCTAAGTAGCTCACCAAAAGACCATTAACACTGTTTGCACTTTCTTATAGTCTGTGCACTCACTCCTATTCATAGATTTGCATACCTGAATACATATGCATATATTCATGTACTTTTACTTACATGTATTTATATAACTTTGGACCCTCCTTTGTCACTTACATTATGGGGTGAGTTGCTCTTGTGACTTAGGACTTACACGTTGTTTATAAAACCTCATCATAATGACAAACTAATACTGAATTATAAAGTAATACTGCATTTTGCCTCCCTAATACCCAATTTGGGGACATTTCGGTTGTTCCTAATGTTTCACATGATAAATAATGCTGAAAAGAACATCTCTCCACATGAAACTTTATGTCTGTTGCTAATGTTTCCTGGAAATGTGGAAAATTAATTAAAACTTTGGCTCAGTTTTATGTTAGACTTAAAAGGCTGTCTTTGCTGCCTACCCCAGTGTACTTAATGAAGACTGGAATTCTCATTAAGTAAGGCAAATGGTTCCTGTTTTGATAGGATCCTTCCACGGATGGGGCACTCACTACCGTATGGGTCAGGTCCTCCCACTTTTGGGTGTCACGAACATTTAAAGGTCCTTCCTTATATCAAAACAGACTCTGATACTATAGAGCAGCTACATACTGGGGACAGGGGGCATTAGTTAATTCCTTTTGGGTTCTTCAAAGAGCTTCAGACATTTCTCTACAACTCCCTCCTCTAGGCTAGTAGAGGAGTTTGAGTTTCCTTCATTTGAGTTTCCAAGTCATTTGAGTTTCCTTCCAAAGCCTGGCCATTGGGGCCCCTCCCCACCATGGATCCTCTCCTCTGGCATGCCCGATGCCCTCATCCTCCTTTCAGAGAGGCCCAGCCTTTACAGGGTGACTCCTTCACTCTTTCTCCAACTAGCAGGTGTCTGGGGAAATTATTCCTAATCCCTCTGTAACTGATACAGTGTATCAGTGTATCTGTAGGGACAGTAGCCACACCAGGGTTAAGCTCCACCAACCACCTTTGTCCCAGGACTGTCCCAGTTCTTGGTTCTGCTCCATCCCTCATCAGCTGTGTGACTGTGGGCATGTTCCTGAACCTCTCTTGGCCACCAAGGTTGCAGAAGGCATGGAGTGAGATGATGATGCAAGTGCTGAGCTCAGGTCAGCATCTGTGCTCAGTGCGGTGCAATCTACCCTGTTTGGTGGCAAATTCTCCACCTGGGCAAACTCAGAGCAACATGGAGGAAACATGCTGTTCAATGGTCTCCTTAGGCTTTACTGTGGCAAACTCTCTGGTCCCAGGGAGTCTGGGAGCCCAGCGTTCTGGGTAAAGTACCCTGAGGCTTTGAAAGTGCCCACAGGCTGCTGTAACAGTGGGGAAGACCATGATGCGGAGTTGACCAGGCTGGACTGATGTGCCCAGACCTGTTTATCTGGAGCATCCCTGCTGGGGATATGGGGCCTGTAAGTCAGACATGCCCAGTAAGTGTGGAGGCTTCAGGCATGGGTGGTTCCAGGTCATGTACTCAGCTTTACTTCTCAGGAGCTGAGCAGTTTGTACAGAGTCATGTGTATATATATGCGCACATGCACTCATGAGTGCATGCATGCACCACACACACACACACACACACACACACACATCCTTTTCAGAAGGAAGTTCCCAGCCCTGAGATCTCAAGACCTAGGATCAGCTCTAGAAATGGAGCAGATAAAATTCAAATACAAGAACAAAACAGAAGAAAATAGGCTTTGGTTTAGCATTCCAAAATAAATGGCACTTTTGCATGCTTCAGCAATTTGGTCAGAAACCAACATGTCTGTGAGGTCTGATTAAGATATAATTTTAGGGGAGGAATGGAGACATTGGAACTGCTCTAGTGGCTGCAAGGATGAGTCCTGCCGCTGCCCACTACCCCCAGTTATGATCCGGGGGTCAGATAACAACCATGAAAAAGGCTGTTCAATGCGCTCCTTAGGCGTGGGCCTGGGATGTCTCTGTGAAGTCATCAGCTCCACAGCTCAGGTGACATCAGGGACAAGCCATGTCAGGAGGGAGGCTAGCTGATTAGATTTCATTAACTCGATCTTCTGGATGGAGCTCATGAGACATCAGTCAACAGAGGCATTAAAATGTCTTTCAAACATTGTTTCAAGCATTGATTTTCACTTTCTCCCTGCTGTTTTTGTGGCTGTTATTGCTGCTGAGCTGCTAAGATGCCGGTTTCATTGTTGTCTGTGCTCTGGGGGTAACATAAGTCTAACAAAGATGCCTATCGCAAGCTCCAGCAGATCCTGCTCCAACCAATCCCTCTGCCTTCACAAGGTCATTCATTCTGTGAGAAGGGCCATCCCTCCCCCTACTCTGAGTAAACTCCTATTCATCCTTTGAAACCCATTTGAAGAAACCTAGGCATCATCCATCTCTGAGAACTCCTCCATCTAATGGCCCAGCACCAGGTCTCATTCTTCTCACATCCCAAATCCTTTCCCTCTCCCTCCATCCCCACCACCTGGATGCCAGCTTTCCCCTCCATCCCCACCACCTGGATGCCAGCTTTCATCATCTCTCCCCAAGATACAGCTGGCCACCTCTGTGTACCAAGTAAATAGGAAACCAAGTGTGCCACAGATGTAACCCTAATTCATCCTCCTAGCCATGCTGTGCGCATGAGTAAACCATGGGCGTGTAGACCCATCACTGACGGCTCAGTGACCTTGGGCACTTTCCTCTTTCCCTCCTGGGCCTTGGCTTTCTCACGTACAAAGTTGGGCTACATTGTCTCTAAGATCCCTTGTAGTTCTAAAACTCCACATCTCATGGTTCCTTCCTTTAAAGAAAAAAAAAAATGCCCCCAGTGGGATCATATTTTCAGTTTTGTATTTGGAACAGGGAACATTTTCAGATAAAGTGGGTCAAGTGGACGACATGACAGGAGAGTGAAGGGCCAGCGGGAAAGAGTTGAAGGAGTAGGTGTCACCCGGTTTTGTGGGGGAAGCTTGGAGTGGAAGGGGTGACATCACAATAGCTTACACCCCTTTGAAAGAAGGTCGTGTGCAAGAGGCCACACATGCCTACTCTTCCTTCAGAAATCGGGTCTGAACTAATCACAGGAACTTTCCAACAAGCATGTTTCAATTGAATTTATAAATAATCTTCTAGATCTGTATTCCTAATAGACAAAAGGGCAGGAGCCTTAGAAATAAAAAGACCAGGTTAAAAAAAAAATGGCTCTGCCACCTCTGAAGACCATCTTCTTGAATTTCCTAAGCCTCAGTTTTCTCATCTGTAAAATGGAGCTAAAAGTAAACCTACCACAGGGGGATTATGGTGAGAAATAGAACACACAGTATTCGTGATGTGTTAGGCACAGTGCTGGCAATTACAACTGGTTGTAGTTATTACCATTATTATTATTACTATCATTATAGTTATCATCAACTTTTAGCAAAAAAAAATAAGAAGAACACTTTTTTCTCATGGTCACTGAAATGTCCACACTGAGGTGAGTCCCTCCTTCAAAAGCAGGTGGAGGTTACCCCTTCCCGTGTGAAGCCCCCTTGGCAATAACAGACATGGCCTCTGAACATATCCCAGAGAAGCATGGCCAGACCTTATCGGCAAAGTCAGATCTGCTAGGAATCCTAATTCATGTGACGAATTCAAGCAATCCATCCACTTTTGAAATCACAACCTCCCTGGTGGCTCAGATAGTAAAGAATCTGCCTGCAATGGAGGAGACCTGGGTTCGATCCCTGGGTCGGGAAGATGCCCTAGAAAAGGGAATGGCTACCCACTCCAGTATTCTTGCCTGGAGAATTCCATGGACACAGGAGCCTGGTGAGCTACTGTTCATGGGGTTGCAAAGAGTCAGACACGACTGAGCGCTTGACGCTTTCACTTCACTTTCACGCCTGGTCCTGGAGGCAGCCTGTGGCCCACTCCCCTCCTTGAAGGCACTGACACCAAGCCCACACAACCCTTTTGGGAAGCAGGGACAAGTCTATTCATGTGGTAAAGAATGTGTCCAGAGCTAACAGAGGCAGAGAAGCTGTGGGAGCTCAGGAAAGCAGGTCATCTCTTAACTGGCATGGCATGCAGGTCCCAAAGAGGGCTGGAGACCACGCTGAGACCAGGCTCCTGTCTGAACTCAGAAGAGCACTGGCCCCAAGAAACAGAAGCAAGCAGCCAGGCAGATTCCACATTATGAACTGTCTTCTCCTTAATTCTAAAGTACTGAAAGTCAAATTTCCTTTCCCAGCTTCTCCAGGAGCCCTGGGACAGCAGTTCTTTTCTCAGGAGGAGAAAATGAAGATGAAAACTTGTTTTGTGCTTGCCTGCTAAAACCCACACTTCCCACCATTCAAGAACCCTATGGTTCATATGCTTTTCAATATCTTTAGAAAATAAAGTTTGCTGTGATGGCAGGTGATGACAGAAACTTGACAGGTAAGTAAAAGCTATTTTTGCCCTGGGCACTCCTATTAATGTACCAGTATATCTAAATTTTCGAAAAAGCTTCCTTCCCCCTGCCTTTTCTTTTTAAATAATAGTAGTAGCAGTATGATTCAAACTTTATTTTATTTGAAGCCAGCCTGTTTACTGAACAAAGATCCAGGTTTTGGAAACCATGAACATCATGCATAGAGAAGTACATGCTTTTTTTTTTTTTAATCCTGGTTAAGAATATGAGCTTTGCCACCAGGCCAACAGGGTCTCAGCCCAGTTATGAAGCGCAGGACCACCCAGGTAGCTTTTTCAAATGCCAATATCTGACTCCACCCTGGGCAATTAAATTGAAATCTTTGGGCATGCGATGCAGTGCAGATAAATCAACCAGACCCTGGCTCTCCTGATGTCAGCTGTCATAGGAACAGGCACCGGCTTCACCAACCATAGGATGGGAGGAGTGATACACCAATCTCATAGGGCTGCTGCAAAGATTAAAAGAGTCAGCTCACTCCTTTATGAGCGATGGGCTGACTCAGCATGTGCCTGACTGCTCATAAGACTACAGGAGCAGTGAGCGCTGATACGGGACCATTTGTGACACTGTGACATCAGAGCAGAGGCGAGACGCCCTGTTGCTGGACACTGTAAAGGTGGAGCCCGTGCCTGAGACCACAAGGGTCCTAATATGTTAAATGGGAATAACAGCAGTATCTACCCCAGAAAGTTATTTCAGAGATTCATTGATACAGGTTATGTAAAGCTTAACCCAGTTCATAACCTACCAATAAATGCTAGCTTTCATTACAGGCAGATCTTGAAGACATTGTGAGTTCAGTTTCAGAAACAAATATCACAATAAAGCCGAGTCACATGAATTTTATGGTTTCTCAGTACACGGGAAAGCTGTGTTTACTCTGTACTATAGTCCGTTAAATGTACAGTGGCCTGGTGTCTATAAAAACAATGTATGTACCTTAATTTTAAAACATTTATTGCTGGATCATATGGTAACTCTGTTTTTACTTTTCTGAGGAACCTCCATACTGTTCATAGTGGCTGTACCAGCTTACATTCCCACCAACAGTGTAGGTGGGCTGCCTTCTCTCCACACCCTCTCCAGCATTTATTATCTTTAGACTTTTTGATGATGGCCATTCTGATTGGTGTGAGGTGGTACCTCATTGTAGTTCTGATCTGTATGTCTCTAGTAATTAGCAGTGCTGAGCATCTTTTATTGTGCCTGCTGGCCATCTGTAGGTCTTCTTTGGAAAAATGTCTATTTAGGTCTTCTGTCCATTTTTGATTGGGTTGTCTGTCAGTTGTTTTGTTTTGCTTTGTTTTTTAATATTGAGTTGTATGAGCTGTTTGTACACTTTGGAAGTTAACCCTTGTAGGTCACATTGTTGGCAAATATTTTCTCCCAGTCCACATGCTTTTTCTTTTGTTGATGGTTTCCTTCGCTGTGCAAAAACTTATAAGTTTGATTAGGTTCCACTTGATCATTTTTGCTTTAATTTCTTTTACTTGGGAGACTGAGCCAAGAAAATACTGCTACAGTTGATGCCAGAGAATTTTTGCCTGTGTTCTCTTCTAGGAGTTTTCTGGTGTCGTGTCTTATACTGAGTTTATTTTTGTGTATGGTGTGAGGGAGTATTTTAACTTCATTGATTCACATTTTTGACATCCACTACTCCTTGAACGCGCATTGTGTGCTCTCACCTTTGAGCCTCAGGGCACACTTCTGCATGTGCCGCATCCTCCCACACTTCTGAAGCCTGGTCCAGACGCTTCTCTGCCGTGATCTTCCTGCCAGAGTGGTCCCCACCTCTGCTGGGCCCCGTAGCACTCTGTCAATTACCTCAGTCGTTCAGGATAGCCCATCCTGCTTACGAGGCATATCTGTCCTAACGGACTGTGGCCTCCTAGGAGCTGGGATTTGTCCTAATTGTGTCTGTTCTGGCCTGCTGCCTTCAGTAATTCGATCTAACACCTTCCATTTTTAAGTGGGGGATGGAGGGAACACATGTTTGTCATAAATCAACCCCTCTGACACCTATGAGATGTCACAGACACAGTTAACATTATTAATTCTCCATGAGGTTCGGCTATGAAGTGTTTGGCAAACTGTCCACGATGAGATCGTTGACAGCCGCTCCTGCTGGAAATCCAGGGCAGCAGATGGGTGTGGTTACCCGCATTTGGCTTCAAGTGTAGGCTGTGTCTATGTGTTTTTACAAACCACGACTTAAGATTTATGCTTAAAGAAGGGAAAGAATTCAAAATCAAGCTGTGCATTTTGAGGAGCTGTGTTAATGCTTTTAAAACAAAAAGCAAACTGAGGGTCATAACGAGAGGCCTGAAGCAGGGGGCCCGGAGCCCTGGTTCATCTCTGCACCACCTGGGCTATGACCTGGAGAAGTCAGGTCCTCTTCCAGACCTCTATTTTCTCAACTGTCAGGTGAGGAGATTGGACTGGAAGATGTTTGACTCTTTTTCTAAGCCCAACATTCCAGGACTCGTTGGATGCCAACTCAATGGAATTTGTTGATTCTGGGATTTGCTCTGTGGGACAACAGGGATTGAGAAAGTTCTAAAGGTTCTTGCCCCTAGAATGACCTCTGTTGCTGACCAGAGGCCTGAACCTGAAGTCCCTTTGTTTTCTGAATTCATTTGTGGACAGATAGATTCCAAAATGTCTTTGCAATAAGGAAGATGCTTCCCCATAAGATCTGTTGTTGCTGTTCAGTCGTTGAGTTGTGTCTGACTCTTTGTGACTCCATGAACTGCAGCATACCAAGTTTCCCTCTCCGTCACCATCTCCTGGAGCTTGCTCAGACTCATGTCCATGAGTCAGTGCTGTCATCCAACCATCTCATCCTCTGCCATCCCCTTCTCCTTCTGCCTTCAGTCTCTCCCAGCATCAGGATCTCTTCCAATGAGTCAGCTCTTCGCATCAGGTGGCCAAAGTACTGGAGCTTCAGCTTCAGCATCAGTCCTTCCAATGAATATTCAGGCCTGATTTCCTTTAGAATTGACTGGTTTCATCTCCCTGCAGTCCAAGGGACTCTCAAGAGTCTTCTCTAGCACCACAATTTGAAAGCATCAAGTCTGGGCCTTAGGGAAATAGATCTGGTTCCATTTGTTCTGCAGAAATACATCCAGACTTTAACTACCTTTTAACTCCCAGAGGGATTACGAAATCCTAGACTGGAGCCCATCCAACTGCCTTATTTTACAAATGGGGAAAGTGAGGCGCAGGGAGGGGCAGTGACTCGTCCAAGGCTGCAAAGGCCAACAGGGCAGAGTGAAGGCAAAGATCCTGTTCTCTTGGTGCAGACTGTCTTCCTATGTGCCCTGTGCTATGGAACTTAATGCAGGCTGGGCTGGGCTGGGCTGGGCTGAGGAACCCTCCTGGAAGTGGGGAGCCACTTGAACCCTCATCTCATCCCTCCTGGGGTCAAGCAGGTCAGAGCTGGAGGGGTCCTCAGAGAACGTCTAATGCTATGGTCCCCAACCCCAGGAGAAGCAGGCAGTGGTCCCAGGCCAGGAAAGTACTGTTGAGATAGTATTTGGAGGTCAGGTCACTGGGAAGTAATAGGGTACATGCGGTCATAAGGGTGGGCCTTTGTGATAGGATTACTATGGGACTGGGCTTCCCAGTGGCTCTGAGGTAAAGACACTGCCCGCAATGCAGGAGTTGCAAGAGAATCGGGCTTGATCTCCTGGGTCGGGAAGACCCCCTGGAGGAGGAAATGGCAACCCACTCCAATATTCTTGCCTGGAGAATCACACCAACAGAAGAGCCTGGCAGGCTACAGTCCACGGGGTCTCAAAGAGTCAGACATGACTGAAGCGACATAGCATGCACCCATGAGCCCACTATGGGATTATCATGCCCTTATGAAAAAGGAGCCTACCTTTCCACCTGGGAGGATACAAGAAGATGCATCTCTAGAAGCCAGGGAGAATGCCCACGCGGATACTGAATCTACCAGCGCCTTGATCTTGGGCTTCCCGAGAACTGAGAGAAATCCATGTTTGTTACCTAAGCCCCCCAGACTGTGGTAATTTGTTTTAGCAGTCCAAGCTAAGATGCTAATCTTATACAACCTTTTCATTTCATAAGTGAATAGACTGGATCCCAGAGAGAACAAGTGATTTTCTTTTTTTTAAGCCACACAAGACCCAGGAAATTCTGCTGAGTGGTGATCCATGTGTCTTTCTGTCTCACTCCCTTTCTAAAAGATCAGAAAATTCTCCACCCTTGTGTGGACATCCGGAAAAGGCTCCAGCCATGCCACTCCACCACCAAGGTGCTGGAATGCTCTGAGTCAGGGGGCGTGAAAGATTTCCTGTTTTTAAAAAGCTGAAATCGAAAAGTGCTGTCATTTTCTTTAAATACATTCTTTTGAATAAAACATCTATTCTGGATGCCAGCAGCAAGCTTCGAAACATGTTCAAGATGACATGATTGATAACAAGAAGGCTTTTTCAAGATGTTTCTAATTTCATCTTCCTGGTTAAAGAATGCGAACTTTCTAACATGATGTATGGCCTAATAAGAAGGTGTGCTCCGACCAAAGTTATTTATTTATGCTTCCATCTTTGACAGATGAATATTAACTACTGGGAAAATCGTAAAGCCAATTAGCAAAAGCTGAATAATGTCCATGTGAGAAGATGAGCATAGAAACACAAGATACTTCTCATCCAAACAGCAGAGCACAGGCATTCTCTGCCCTCCTCCAGGAAGCCACGTCCAGGGGACAGCAGCTCCTCTCCTCCACGGTGCCTTGGATGGGCCTTGAAGAATCCAGTCTGGGAGCTGATGCTGGCATGTTTACCCTGGCTGCTGAATGCAGGAGCTGCAGAAAAATGTATTTCTGACCATCCTGCTCTTCAGCCGGCCGCCCTTCAGCACTGAGGGCAGATGACAAGAACAGGGAGAGGCTGGGCTCCAAAGATGGGCTTGGCTCTCCTCTGCTTCCTGGAAGGAGTTGGCTGCCAGGGAAATGGGGGTGACAAATGCCCCAGTCCCATGCCCCTTCATCTCATCCTAATCTCATCTGCTCTTTGTGCCAATGTTGCTCCCAGGAGCTGCAGGGTCAACAGACCCTCCGTGAGCACCTACTATGTGCCAGACACCAGCCGTACAGAACACAGTCTCGGTTCTCCTGGGGCTCCCGGGCCAGCAGGCAGCATGGCAGGATCCCTCTGGGAACTCACAAGACAGCTTATACACTAATGATCCTGTTCCCTGTGCCTTGTCCCTGAAGCCAAGAAAGGGAGGTAGGGCTGGGGGCTGACAACAGCTTCCAAAATTAACAAGAGGTTAACTTCCCCCAAACCGGCTGCAAATGTTGTGCTCGGCTTCCAGAAACAAAGAACAAACAACCTGAGATTTCACTTGGAAGTTGGAAATTATTCTTTCCCTAGCACCATGGGCACCAATCTGTCACCTTGCATTTTGTAGCCCATTGCTAATTTTTAATAATTTCTTTAGAGCTGCTCGCTTCACATTATTATGATGCTATCATGGTGCAATTCAAGAGGGCAACAGTCCTTAAGATGTAGAAAAACATTTCTTATGACACTACCTGCCCCCCTACATATTTGGCCACTGGTCAGATCAGCTAGAAACTGACACTGTATGTTTTTTCCATCACAAATAACCTGTCTTTCAAGAAAAGGCCTCTCTCCCACCTGAACCACCAATGGTGATAAAAATCAAGCAGGCCTCTCATTTCCCTCTGTCCCCTGACCCTTTCACCTTGTCTATGGGTCTCACTAACATGTGGAAATAGGTTTCCCATTAAGATTACCCTGCCCACTTTTTGAAAATTCCCAGGTGATAGAGCCAATTGCTGGAAGAAATGGAGGTCAGATCTAGGGTGGTAGATCCTAGTCTATGTGAGCTGAGAAGAGCCTTGGAGACCATCCCATGCTAGCTCTTCAGTTTTCCTTTTTCAAGGAAGAAAACTGTCTCCACCCACAGATGACTCAGTATCAGGGCTGAGGTGGGAACCCTCCCTCCCTCCCCTGCTCTTGGCCACTTGATCATTTTCACCAAACCACAGTGCACTCAACATTTGAGATTGCTCACTTCCTGGTCCCAGTGTATCATCCTGGGACTCAATATCCCTAAATAAGCTGTGCAGAATTCCCAGGAACTCTTGAGAGTTCAGTCCCACGTGTGTGATTTAAAAAAAAAAACCAGAAATTGCAGACGAGATATTCACTCATGTGACTGTGGACAGCATATCTCAAAGCCCCTCTGGACTAAAATCTTTGATGTCGTTGGTAATTTGTTCATCCAGAATGGAATACACAGAATTTCCCTTTGTGTCCAATGCATGAATAGAAATTTACAAAGTTACAAATTGTTCCTCATGACTATATTCCTACCTAATGAAACGCAAGGGGTCTAAGAGACTGCAGCAAAGGAATTCATCACGAAGCTGAATGCAAACATCGTCCTTCATTACTCAGCTGCATCTTTGAGAGGGATTTCATCGTAACATGATTTGGACAAACCTGCAGAACAATATTAAAACTATAAACTATGTAGATCTACACGTGACGGCAGGCGCAGGATCTAAGTTGGGAGCACTGAAAGTTATTATCTCCTTCCAAGTTTACTGTCATGATGTCTAACCACAGCTCATAACGTTAATGATCAGACTGTTCAGGCTTCTTTCTGTTTCTTGTCAAGAAAATAAAGTTGTCTCCTGTCATGTTAAAGAGTCTGAGTATCTTATATCAAAGACAATAAAAATATGTAATTTTATGTGTTCCTGTACCTATCATTTTAGCACGAAAGGACACTGAACTCAAGCTAAATACTCTTATTCAGAATCCCATTTGTGAAGATCACAGCAGCAAATGAAGAATATTACATGTTACATGCAACAAGTCTTGCCCTTTTTTTTCCCCAGTAAGACTGTAGGAGAGGAAAAAACAAAAGTAGATGTTTATCACTAGAAGTCACTTCCTAAAGTCTCAAAAACTATCCCTTTCATCATTGTAATTTGGTGATCAGCTCCATAAATGTGTATTAGCCTGTCGTGAGAAATGGGACTTTTTATTTGTCATGGAACTTGCAAAAAATGTATCAACCCACTAGAGTTCTTGACACCATGTGGGTTTTCTGGATTTGAGCCTTGATGGTGCTCCAGGACCAAAGAAATGGGGCAATGGTGAAATAAGCCACACAGAGAAAGACACAGACTATACAATCTCACCATATGAGATCAAACTCCGAGAAACAGAGAGAACAGTGGTTACCAGGGGCTGGGGAAACTGGGAGATGCTGGCCAAAGGGTACAAACCCCAGTTATAAGATGAATGAATAAGTTCTGGGGATCTATGGACAGTATGACGATAATAGCAAACAGTACTGTACTATAAACTGAAAGTAGCTCAAAGGGTGGACCTTAAATGTTCTTATCACACACACAAAAAAGAAAGAAAGGACATATATATGAGGTGATGGAGATATTAGCTGGTCTTACTGTAGTCATCCTTTTACAATATATACATGTATCATATCATCACACCCCACACCTTAAAATTACACAGTGTTATGTCAATTTTATCTTAACAGACCCAGAAAAAAGATAAACAGATGGAGATGAGTCTCAGATGACAGGGCTAAGATATGTGGTACCAACATAAGCACTGCTGCTACGTTACTTCAGTCATGTCTGACTCTGTGTGACCCCATAGACAGCAGCCCACCAGGCTCCCCCACCCCTGGGATTCTCTAGGCAAGAACACTGGAGTGGGTTGCCATTGCCTTCTCCAAGTTTCCTAGTTCCAACATAAGCACTGGAACTAGGAAAACTTCTCCTGGTCCTGCCACTTACTGGGTCTATAACTTGTCGCAAGTTACTTAATACCCAGCTATGCTTCGGTTTTTCCCATTTCTAAAATCAGGATAACAATAACATCTCCTTCATAGAACTATGGAAGTCAGTGACTAGAAAACCCTAGCTAACAGGCCCTGGATCACAGTAATCGTTCAATAAATGTTACTTGTTTCTCTCTTCCTAACACCCAAGAAGTCCTTTTCTCCTGGCTCTTAATTTGCCTTTGATATCTTCTCCATTGGCTTTTCAAACAAGAAAGTTGTCAAATTTCATGAAATTGACAGGTCAAAATTTACATGTATTGTTAAGACTACTAATGATTCCAAATCCCCTTCAAAACTACGACTACATTTTATATTACACATGCTTACAATGCTCACAAGCGAAACCGATACATAATTTCAGAGCCTGAGAAATTTACCAAATGCATGGAAGCATTTGATGTGTACTTATTTTCAATGAGAGAAAATGCAATTATTTTGATAGCTATGAGAAGTGCTTCTGTATAAAAAGAAATAAGCTATCTTTCTTGCTCCACCCCAAAATAAGAGAAAAGAAATGGGGCAACAATGCCATGCCCTCCCCACCTCTCTCTCTTCATTCGTTTGTTTTGGCCTCACCAGTAAAACAGAAGGCATCAGCAATCAAGTCCCTTCCTGGTACTTACTAAATCTACCTTCAGCGGGTCCCCACTTTCCCTTCTTCCTTCTGCTCACAGCTCAAACGAGGCTCTGTCCTTTCCACCGACCAGTCAGTTTACTTGTGTCAGGACCTCGCTCCCTCCAGCCTCTGATCTGCCTTCAAATCTTCAAAATCCAGACCTCCCTCCCTGCATCCTGCATCACCCACCATTCCCTCACCCACACCCCCACCCCCACCATCGCCATCCATACAAAAGCATGTCCCTGAGCCTCCCATCTGGAAACAAGAACTCGGTTTCATTCTCCTTTCTTTTTGGCCACACCCCATGGCTTGTGGAATCTTGGTTCCCTGACCAGGGGTTGAACCCAGGGAAAGTGCTGAATCCTAACCACTAGACCACCAGGGAATACCTGAGAACATTCTTGACTCCACGCCCCCATCTTCTTCACCCAGGAGACGTCCTCAATCCAGCTCTGCCCCTGCACCACCTGTTCAGAGACAACCGACTCCCCGAGACTTCTGCACCCACAACTCCATAGAAACTGCCCCTCCTAAGGTCACCATGGCACCCCCTTCTCTGCATGGACCACACCTGAGCATGCAGCCCAGCAGCTCCAACTGCAGGAGCCTGGCCCTGCCCGAGGCCCTTTCCTGGTCCCTGGAGAGTACTCAGCTCACACAGGCAGACCAGAGGGGCGGGGGTCAGTACCTCTTGGAAATAGTTCTCAATCCATGGCTGATGGGAATCAGTGGATAAATAACCCATTCCCTCACTGTTTTGGATGGATAACCTTGGGGCATGTTCTACAATATCTCCAGAATTCCTGCACTGGACTGAGCCCCACTGTGAGTGTTTAACGTTCTCTTGGTCAAGGGTTGATATGGCCTGAGTTGTGTTCCCCAGCCAACCCCCTCAAATTCGTATGTCGGAGTCCTAGCCCCAGTGTGATGGTATTTAGAGATGAGGACCTTTGGGAAGTGATTAGGTTTAGATAAAATCATGAGGGTGAGGCCCTCACAGTGGGGTTAGAGTCCTGATAAGAGGAGACGTCATAGAGAGCACTGTTGCCCATCCTCCCGCTTCCCCTCCCGCCCCAACTTGTAAGGAAGTGACCATCTGCAAGCCAGGAAGACAGCCTTTAGCATCATGCTGACCTCAGACTTCCAGAACTGGGAGAAATAAATTCCTGTGATTTAAGCCAACCATCCTATAGTATTTTTGTGTGTGTGGTGGCAGGTCTGAACTAAAACAGTGTTAGAAGAAACACACCAAAGCAGGCTGATTTAAGGAGTGAGGTACAGGCTGGAGATGTGAATCCAGGAGGCCTCGCACATAAACAGGTTGATGAAACAATAAAAGGGGAATAAGACAGCTACTTTGTTTCTCACAGGGTGGCTGGAGGATTGAAGCAGGCGCTACCCATCCTCTGCTCAGCACATGTGAGGACACTTATCACAGGCTTGGGAAGCAAGACTGTTTGTACTGTTCTTATTTGCAGATGATATGAAGATACCTTCTTAGAATCAGAAAATTTTGGATGGATCATTCAGCTCTTTTGCAGGTATGCAAATTGAAGCTAAGGCAGGAGAACTGACTTCCCCTGACATTTTTCCACTATTAAAGTTTGTTTTTATATAGTCAAAGCTATGGTTTTTCTAGTAGTCATGTATGGATGTGAGAGCTGGACCATAAAGAAGGCTGAGCGCTGAAGAATTGATGCTTTTGAACTGTAGTGCTGGAGAAGACTCTTGAGAGTCCCTTGAACTGCAAGGAGATCAAACTAGTCAATCCTAAAGGCAATCAATCTTGAATATTCACTGGAAGGATTGATGCTGAAGCTCCAATACTTTGGCCACCTGATGTGAAGAGCCGACTCATTAGAAAAGACTCTAATGCTGGGAAATATCGAAGGCAGGAGGAGAAGAGGGTGACAGGGGATGAAATGGTTGGATGGCATCACTGATTCAATGGATAGGAGTTTGAGCAAGCTCTGGGAAATGGCGAAGGACAAGGAAAAAAAGCCTGGCATGCTGCAGTCCACAGAATCCCAAAGAGTCAGACATGACTGAGCGACTGAACAACGAAAGACCCATCACTAAAGAAGGAAGGCGACATTTAACTGTACCTGATGATCAATTAGACAGGAGGGCAGCAACAGACCTTCTCAAGGCCAAGGCTGATGAGCTTAGGTCCTGATTCTGTGACTGCTTCCCTCGTCTGATGGGGCTGGCTTCTCCTCTGATTGAAACCCTCCTGACTTGGTTTCCATGACATCGTGCTCTCCTGATTTCCCAACAAAGAAGAGAGAAAAGAAAAAAAGAAAAGGCAGAAGGGAAAGTGACTTGGGGTGGGTCCCTTAGAAGCGGAGCCCCTGGCAGAGTTGGGGGAGCCCTGATGGAGGCGGGGGGCTCTTAGGATGGGCAGATGAGGGAAGCAGCACAGAGGAGGAGCTAAGAAGGATGTGCCCCTGAGCAGAGGCTATGCCTAATCCCATGGGGAGCCCTAGAGCATGAGCTGCACCAAAAGCTGGTCCCAGCTGGCAGAAGGAAACCAGCCCTGTGTGCCTCGGTTAGTCAGTGCCTGGAGCCACAGCTGGGGCAGGAAGAGGGCAGTGCAGGGAGGGCAGCGGCTCATTGGGCAGCCCCTGTTTAGTGGAGGGCAAGTCTGCAGAGAAGGGGGCAGCTGTGAGTCATCAGCACCCAACACTCATGGCCGCTGGGATGATCCCCAGTTACAGCAGAAGAAAGGAAGGGAGGACCGGGCGAAAGAAGGAAGCAAGGGTGCATTCAGTGATCACCAGGGCAGCTTTCTAGAGGCCACAACAATTCTCTTATTGCAATCTTCTACTGCTGCTGCTGCTGCTGCTAAGTCACTTCAGTCGTGTCTGACTCTGTGCGACCCCATAGATGGCAGCCCACCAGGCTCCCCCTCCCTGGGATTCTCCAGGGAAGAACAAGCTAGTAAGTGTTACCAGCTTCAGTTTATTGGTGCAGAAAATGGGGCGGGGGGGGCAGCAGGAGAAGGGGGAGGGAGTATTGTCTGAGATTTCAAAGGAATAATGAAGTGACCCCCACCCCCAGAAAATGACCAACCAATGTGAGGAAGTGTCAGACTATTCACCTATAAAGAGCAACCTACAGAGCCCAAAGGCTCTCAACAATCCTTTGTCCGAGGATTAAGGAGCAGGTATCAGAGATCTGAATTCCCTGTACTCCTTAACCTTTCCTGACCTCAGGTTCCAAGCCTGTGAAATGGGTAGGACATGGACTGACTGTGGCAGCCTGAAGGATGGTCTCCAACCACCTCCCCCGACCCAGTCTCTGGACCCAGTGACTGTCCCCTCCCACAGTCCCAAAAGGGAGTGCGCAGATGTGATTGAATAAAACATCATGAGATGGAGAGATGAGCTTGGATTATCCAAGCGAGTTCTAGATGTCATCACAAACACCACAGCAAAGGGGGATTGGACACAGAAAAGCAGGCCGAGTGAGGACAGAATATTCAGAGAAGGAAGATGCTAAGTGTCTGGCTTTGAAGAAAAAGGCCACAAGCCAAAGAATACAGGAAGAGATGAGGAAGTGGACTCTCTCCTTGAGCCTCCAGAAGGAAGTGACCACAGAGCGTGTTGATTCTCAGCCCCAAAGACTCTGTCTGAGCTCCTGACTTATAGAACCGAGGGAAACTTTGTGTTCTTTGAAGCCATCATGTCTGTGGTCACTTGTTGTGGTAGCGACATAAAAATGAAGAGTGAGCATCATTTCACTCTTAGAAAAACTGTGACATGAGTTGATGTTCCCAAGGCCCAGGGAGGGGCCAGTTTGTTAGCGGAAACAGGGGTGTGTGTTGCGGGGAGGTGGGAATAGTTACAGGTCTAGTTGCCTAAATCACAGCTGCTGGAATCCACCATTTGCCCTGGAGGCTTCCTGAACCTTCCCACAGCACAACATCCCCCTTAGCCAGGAACTGGATGGAGTTCAGGAAGTGTCCATTTGATTGGCTTTGAGTTTGGGAGTTTGCACATCAAGCATCCTGAGCATGAGTCAAGATGAATATGGAGCTGGGCGGTGATGGGGGTGGCAACCTACAGAAAGATGAGCAGGCCTGGGAAATGCGGGCAGCACCGATGAACAGACGTCTGGAACACTCAGGCAGACTTCACCGGGCTCTGGGGCCCCAGCTGAGAGCAGGATGTGGAGTCGAGGGAGGGAGGGACCCCTCTCAGCCACCAGTTTGCCCTGTGACTTCAGACAGTTCCCCCAACCCTACTCTCTAGGATTCCATCTCCAGTCTGAGACAGCAGCGGGTGACCTGGGTGAGCCCCTGGGAGCCTGCTTTCTCTGATACTGGGTAGTTTCACATTCCTAGTCAGGCCTGCAGCCAGGCTGGCTGACCCCACTGGACACTCAAGATTTAGAGGATTACAGAGCCAAACGCTCAGGAAAAGCAAAATCCCAGGGCCTCCCAAAGACAGTTAGAGAGGCAAGATGAAGAATGCACTGTCAAAATATTTTGTCTGAAAACAGACCAAGGCAGCGTGCAAAATGCAGATTGCACGTGCATCCCAAACCGACAGAACCGGAACGAAGGATGCAGCCCTAAAACAGACATGTTTACAGAAACAGAAGAAAGCCTTCCTCTGGAGGCCTGTTTTATCCAGAAAACACATAAATCAATTCCCAGGGGGAGTAAGGTAATAAAAACAGCGTCAGGGGCTCCGGAAGCATCTCAATGACAGTACTGCCCGGTGACCTTCCAAAACTCTTCCTCAACAGCCGGGGAAGAAAGATGTCTCTTAACCAGAAAGGAGGGAGCTGGGGGCTATTATCTGCATTTACAGCAAGCCCTGTGACAAGCAAAGGAAGCTGAACTTGGAGAGGAAAGCCACATGTTCAAGGTCAGAAAGCTACAAAGCAGCTGAGATGGGATTCAGAAGCAGGACTGTTGAACCTCAAATCCCCCAAGTTCTGAGCCACCGAGAAAACTGAAGAGATGAATTCAGGTGAATTCCTTAGAGTGGGCCAAGCTCAATCATTAACAGAAAGTTCTGGAAGTTCCGGGCACATGCTTAAACTTTGTGATGGTCATGGTAAAAGGAAGTGATCATGCTCATCTAAAGCCAAAGGCCCATCAGTCTAATAAGGACAAAAACAAGGATGGAGGGACCAAGAATGGCCTAGGGTGGTCCTTCAGACCCCTCTGAGGCCAACAGGTACTCGCTTGCTCTCAGGAAGGACTTTTTATACGTCACTGCTGATGGTGGGGTCAGCTACCCCAGAGGTAGTGACTTTCCTCTCTCACAAGAAGTGTTCAAACAGGAAGAAAGTGAAAGGGTTTGTTGCTCAGTCATGTCTGACTCTTTGTGACCATGGAGTGTAGCCCATCAGTCTCCTCTGTCCATGGACAGAATTCTTTTCAGGCAAGAATTCTGGAAAAGAATTGGTTGCCAAGAGTGGGTTTCCATTTCCTTCTCCAGGGGATCTTCCTGATTCAGGGATTGAACCCAGGTCTCCTGCATTGCCGGTGGATTCTTCACCGTCCGAGCCATCAGGGAAGACATTCAAACAGAAGATCTTTCCAAACCACTTGATGATATCAACCTCCTCCTTGGGATTTCAGGCCTTTCCTGTCTGCCCTGCCCCCACCCCATCTTATGCACACCACTTTCCCACCAGCATCTTCTCTCACACTTGAACTCCTAACCTCTTACTCCTCAACCACACAGACCCATCTGTTGAAATGTCCATGAACCTTTTCTATACCTGGGGATTCCAAAATGCTTTTATACGTCTGCTCAAAGGCCTCTCCTGGGCCAGCCACTCTCTCAAGCCATTTGGGGACATTTCCTTTACACTCCCTTGCAACTGACTTCATGTGCCTCCTTCCCCACCCCTTTGGAGACCAGCTAACAGCCATGCCTTTGCTCCTCCATCACCCAGCACCAAGCTTAACTCTAAGTAGACTCCAGTTCAAGAGTTTTGTATGAAAGTAGCCAGCTTATGTGTCTTGCACTCTTGAGCCCCCTTCCCAGAGGGAAACCCATGCCCTGACACACCCACAGCCCTGCCCAGGCCAACCCAGAAGCCCTAGACCCAAGAGGGAAGCCAGGAAGCTTGTGGTCAACCGTGAAACTACGACAATAACAATTTTATTTTTAAAAGCTTAAAAACTCAGAGAAGAAACCATCAGGAAGCTCTATTTGGGACCTCTGGGCTCAGAAATCATAAAAGTCAGTGATATCTTAAAAATGAGAATACTTTCCTGACTCTCAAGGGGCTCATATCCAGCTATTTGCATATGATATCCTCGTGGATATTACAATGCATCTCCACAGCCTTGCTCTGAATCTCTGCTATTCCAATGCTGAAGACACTTCTCCGGCAGATAGCCATGCAGACCAGATGCTGAGTACAGTCCCAGTCCTTCCTCACAACAGGAATGAAGGGGGTTAATTCTCGGCTAGGAACCCACTATGGACGAAGACACACAGCCCTTCTCCTCCCAGACTGAACATGGGGAGCTGCCTGGGGCCCCTTGGATAAAAACCAAGTCCAGCTGAAAGTCTCTGATCAAGTCATCCCATGGAAAACCCCAGCGAGCTATCCCGGGGCCTTGGGGACACAGTCAGGGGTGAACTCCGAGTAGACACCAGTGGATCCGATAAGAATGGAAACACTACACTTGCATAGACTTTACTTATTGCAGATGGCTTTCACACACCCCATCTCACTCAGCCCTGCCAGGACGGGTCTGAGATGCCACTGGTCTCTCCCTGTGTGACATATGGCGCCTGAGGCTCGGAGGAGAAATGACCTTACCCAGACCAATTCTACTGGTGTCTTGAGCAGCAGCATCCTTCTCTCGACAGTCTCTCTCCACAATATCCAGCCCAGGGCTTGCCCAGAGTGAGAACTCAGTGCAGATGACCCTTGAATGACATGGGTGTGAACTGCACAGGGACCCCTGGGTCAGGAAGATCCCTTGGAGAAGGGAATGGCTACCCACTTCAGTATTCTTACCTGGAGAATTCCATGGACAGAGGAGCCTGGTGGGCTACAGTTCATGGGGTTGCAAAGAGTCGGACACGACTGAGTGGCTAACACTTTCACTTATATATGGATTTGTCTCAATATAATACCACAGGACTACACAATCCGCCACTGGCTGAACCTGCAGATGCTGAGGACCATGCACAAGGATGGCTGATTATCAGTCATACATGGACCTTCAGCTACACAGACGGCCAGCACCCAAATCCCCTCCTTGCTCAATGGTCAACTGTAAAATTTAGCTGAGCTCATTTAATTGCATCCCTGCAGTGGAAACAAAGAAAAGATGGCTCTCGGTTTTGGTGCCAATACATTTTAAGGCACACAGGAGAAGGCATTCAGATGATGGAGGGGAGAGAGTGACATTCTGAATGCCCCACAGACTACCCAGCACAGGCATTTACATGTCTCATGAACAGAGCCAACTGTACTTGCTTGACCTCAGAACCATCCACCTTTTCCCTGGAAGATCACACAGGGGCCAAGTGGAAGGAGCAGGCTTTGAGCCCATGTCACCTGACCTCAGAGGCCCTGCATTATCTCCCCAGAGGGAGTCGACTGGGTGCCCAGCCTAGCCCCAGTCTTCTCTTTCAGTGCCCTTTCACTCCTTTCATTTCTATCTCCTGACTTTTATGTATTGGTCTCTTTTTGCTCACCTCCACTGAAATAGTCTAGCTAGAGTAACTTTACATCCATTTGTTACTGTTGTTGTAACAGTAATGTTGCCAAGTCATGTCTGACTCTTCGTGACCCCATGTGCTCCAGTACGTTTCCCTGTCCCTCACCATCTCCTAGAGTTTGCCCAAGTTTATGCCCATTAAGTCAGAGGTGCCATCAGCCATCTCATTTTCTGTCTCCCCCTTCTCCTCCTGCCCTCAGTTTTTCCCAGCATCAAGGTCTTTTTCAGTTAGTCGACTCTTCACATCAGGTGACCAAACTATTGGAGCTTCAGCTTCAGCATCAGTCCTTCCAATGAATATGCAGGGTTGATTTCCTTTAGGATTGACTGCCTTGATATCCATGCAGTCCAAGGGACTCTCAAGAGTCTTTCCCAGCATCACAATTCAAAAGCCTCAATTCTTCAGTGCTCAGCCTTCTTTATGGTCCAACTCTCACATCCGTGCATGACTACTGGAAAAACCAGAGGTTTGACTATATGCCGATCTTTGTCGGCAAAGTGATGTCTCTGCTTTTTAATACACTGTCTGGGTTTGTCATAGCTTTTCTTCCAAGGAGCAAGCATCTTTGAATTTCATGGCTACAGTCACCATCCACAGTGACTTTGGAGCCCAAGAAAATAAATCTGCACTGAGTATGAGTTAAAACATTAGCTCTCCATGAGCTAGTCCATGATACTAGCTCTCCTGTTCTGGTGGCCCTGCCCAGGAAGCCTGCCCATGGATCTGGAAGGGAGCAAGCGCCGGGGAGTTTCACCGGGGCTGCCTCACAGGAGTACAATTTTTAAATCCTTGTGAGCAGTGATCCTTGGAAGTCACTTGGAAGTGAGCACAGCAAGAAGCACAAATAGCCCGCTTATCACAGAGAAATAGGCTGGTCAAGTTCAGGCATAGGACCAAAGAGGAAACGCACAGCTGCGATCTGGTTGTCCACCTGATCAGCCTCCCACACGCACCCCAATTTCCCCTGGGAGAGCAAGACAGACACTGGGCCTGTTAGCTTGAACACTGCACTGAAAAAAAAAAAAAAAACTTTACATGTGAGGGAGTGTCTCTCTTTTCCCTTCTCACAGCAAAGCAGAAGGCCATTTCTCACCCGCAGTCCCACTATGCTGGCATCAGCTCAGGAGAGTGTGTATGTGTATCAGTCAGGAGAGGCCAAGGCATGCTGCTGCAACAAGTGCCCCCACTCTCCCATAATTCACCCCACAAAGGGCTCTAGCCCTTCAAACCCCTGCCCAGAGTGACACATAAGCGTCTCATTGGCCCAGATCGAGTCAGAAGCCCTGCTTAACTTTCATGGGTCACAGAACAATCCTATCTTTCACCCAGAAGGAAACAGAAAATAGTATAAGAGTAGTAACAGTAACTAGGATAAAATACTCAAGGAAGCTGACGTTTACTGGTATTTACCACACACGAGGCATTGGACAAAGTATTTTCTATCCTTTTGTTCATGTAATGTTCACAACAAGGTAGATATTCATATTCAGCCACAGTTATAAAGAATGGAGGCTCATGATTTCAAGGGATTTGCCCGAGGTCAGAGAGTTAGAAAATGGTGGATCTGGACTTGAAACCAGGACTCTAAAGCTCCTCAGACATTGCTGTCAATCACTCTACTAGCCAGTTCCCATATATCCATATTTAGGGTCCTCCAGAATGGTGGCCAGAGAAGGCGATGGCACCCCACTCCAGTACTCTTGCCTAGAAAACCCCATGGAGGAGGAGCCTGGTAGGCTGCAGTCCATGAGGTCACTAAGAGTCAGACACAACTGAGCAACTTCACTTTCACTTTTCACTTTCATGCATTGGTGAAGGAAATGGCAACCCACTCCAGTGTTCTTGCCTAGAGGATCCCAGGGACAGGGAGCCTGATGGGCTGCCGTCTATGGGGTAGCAGAGTCGGACATGACTGAAGCAACTTAGCCACAGGAGCAGCAGAATGGTGGCAAGGCGCCTATACATATTTGAGACAGTCAGAAACAACTTCTTTCTTATCTTAGCCCTCATTATATGTGGCAGGTGGCCCCCAGGTCCAGGAACAAAGTGCCCTCCTTTAATCACAAAGATTTGGATTTGTCTCTCATCTAACCACTGCCCACGGTGCACCAGATCCCACACCAGGCAGGTGTAACCGCCATCTGCCCTAATTCTCAACATGAACATGCGCCTGGCAGGTAGGTCTCTCTGTCCCCATTTTGCAGCTAAGTCACTCAAGGCACACAGTTAATGACCGCAGAGTTTTAAACTCAGAAATCTGACTGGCTCTGAGGCTCGTGACAACCAAGGAAAGCCTCTTCATGGGAAGTCAGCCCAGGCAGGTATGTAATTAGAGGTCTGGCCAGAGGGTGGGTGTGGGAGGGGGCCCTGAGTCCATAGAAACGTGGGTGTGCTTCTCCACCCCAGCCTCGCTATTTCTTACTCCAGAGGGAGTGATCACTAGGCAGAGTGGACTCTGCCAAGTTGTTAAAAGGCCCCACTGGTGATCCTTTCCTCTTGGCACAGCATGCATCTCTGCCTCTAGGAGTCTTGGGAAGACAAACCATCAAGTAAGCGCCAGGCAGTGGAGTACAGAGAAAGCACAGGGCCATGAGGCTCAGTGCAAAGACCATCTCTACCACCTGGAAGCCATGTGACTTTAGGCAAGTCACTTAACCTCTCCAGGTCATGGCTGCCACAAAATGACAGAGTTAGGCTGTATCTTCCTGAGAATTTCATCCCTGATCATGAAACTAACGATACTAATAAGACTCTGATAACCTCAGGCAAAGGCCCAGGGGTGGAAAAAGGTACATGAGTGAGTCAGTGGATGAAACTCCATGGGAAGGCGGAAGGCAATCAATGGTTACAAGCCACTGTTCTGTAAGGGCAGTTGTTCTGAGCACGTGGTCCTCCCTACTGCTTATGGTTCTCTCTAATGCCTGTGAGAGAAGAACTCTTACTATCCACAGTTTACCAGGCAGAAATCAATAGAGCAGGACTTACCCCCAAGCCTGCAAAGACCCAAGTATGTATGTGGATAGCTGAGTGTGTTTGCCTATACGAGAAAGACTTTTAGGGATCTTTTCCCCACTTCTTTCGGTTTTTATTCTAATTGCAAAAATAATACAAGCTCATACTAAATTCTAACAATACTTATATTTTTTTAATTTATGGTTTTATTGAAGGCTAGTTGCTTTACAGAATTGTGTTGTTTTCTGTCAAACCTCAACATGAATCAGCCATAGGTATACATACATCCCCTCCCTTTTGAACCTTCCTCCCATCTCCCTCCCCCATCCCACCCCTCTAGGTTGATACAGAGCCCCTTGTTTGAGTTTCCTGAGCCATACAGCAAATTCCCATTGGCTATCTATTTTACATATGGTAATGTAAGTTTCCATGTTACTCTTTCCATACATCTCACCCTCTCCTCCCCTCTCCCCATGTCCATAAGTCTATTCTCTATGTCTGTTTCTCCACTGCTGCCCTGTAAATAAATTCTGCAGAACCGTTCTTCTAGATTCTGTATATTTGCATTAGAATACGATATTTATTTTTCTCTTTCTAACTCACTTCCCTCTATAGAATAGGTTCCAGGTTCATCTACCTCATCAGAACTGACTCAAAGGCCTTTTTATGGCTGAGTAATATTCCACTGTGTATCACACACTGGAATTCCGTTATGTACCACTTCTTTATCCATTCATCTATTGATGGGCATCTAGGTTGCTTCCATGTTCTAGCTATTGTAAATAGTGCTGCAATGAACAATGGGATACATGTGTCTTTTTAGCCCTGGTTTCCTCAGGGTATATGCCTAAGAGTGGGATTACTGGGTCATATGGTGGTTTTACTCCTAGTTTTTTAAGGAAGCTCCATACTGTCTTCCACAGTGGCTGTATCAATGTACATTCCCACCAACAGTGCAAGAGCGTTCCCTTTTCTCCACACCCTCTCCAGCATTTATTGTTTGTAGACTTCTTGATGAGGGCCATTCTGACCAGTGTGAGGTGATATCTCATTATGGTCTTGATTTGCATTTTTCTAATAATGAGCGATATTGAGGATCTTTTCATGTATTTGTTAGCCATCAGTATGTCTTCTTTGGAGAAATGTCTGTTTAGGTCTTTTTCCCACTTTTTGATTGGGTTGTTTGTTTTCCTGGTATTGAATTGTATGAGCTGCTTATATATGTTGGAAATTAATCCTTTGTCAGTTGTTTCATCTGCTATTATTTTCTCCCATTCGAAGCATTGTCTTTTGACCTTGCTTATAGTTTCCTTTTCTATCCAAAAGCTTTTAAGTTTAATCAGGTAATATTTACATTTTAAGTGAGTGTCTTATCCCCTCCCGGACAATTTTACTCCAAACAGGGGTAAGCTCTGTTAATGTTTTCACGAGGTTCCTTCCAGGTTTCTCAGTGCCTCTACATAGGATTATATGAAGTAGGATTTGTTCATCATTTATGTATGGCCTGCTGACAATAGTGATAATAGCCATATTTACAGAGCCCTTCCCGAGGCCAGGTTCTGTACCAGGTTTGAGAATAACTGTAAACAAGAGACACTGGCCCCCTCCCGCCGGGGGGCCATCAGAAACACTCTGCAGCTTGCCCTGCCCCACTTAGCAAACTGCAAATCAGCCCACTTATCCCACTGAGATCCTGGGCCATCGTCCAAATCATGAGGTCTACCACAATTTTTAAAATGGAAAATCTCATTGTGTTTCATAAGTGTATTGTTCTCAGTTTAAGCAATCTCATCCTGATGAATATTCAGTTCAGTTCAGTCGCTCAGTCGTGTCCGACTCTTTGCCACCCCATGAATCGGGAGCATGCCAGGCCTCCCTGTCCATCACCATCTCCTGGAGTTCAGTCAGACTCACGTTCATCGAGTCAGTGATGCCATCCAGCCATCTCATCCTCGGTCGTCCGCTTCTCCTCCTGCCCCCAATCCCTCCCAGCACCAGAGTCTTTTCCAATGAGTCAACTCTTCACATGAGGTGGCCAAAGTACTGGTGTTTCAGCTTTAGCATCATTCCTTCCAAAGAAATCCCAGGGCTGATCTCCTTCAGAATGGACTGGTTGGATCTCCTTGTAGTCCAAGGGACTCTCAAGAGTCTTCTCCAACACCACAGTTCAAAAGCATCAATTCTTCGGTGCTCAGCCTTCTTCACAGTCCAACTCTCACATCCATACATGACCACAGGAAAAACCATAGCCTTGACTACACGGACCTTAGTCAGCAAAGTAATGTCTCTGCTTTTGAACATACTATCTAGGTTGGTCAAAACTTTTCTTCCAATGAGTAAGCGTCTTTTCATTTCATGGCTGCGATCACCATCTGCAGTGATTTTGGAGCCCCCAAAATAAAGTCTGACACTGTTTCTACTGTTTCCCCATCTATTTCCCATGAAGTGATGAGACCAGATGCCATGATCTTCAAGTTTTCTGAATGTTGAGCTTTAAGCTGAACTTTTTTCACTCTCCTCTTTCACTTTCATCAAGAGGCTTTTAGTTCCTCTTCACTTTCTGCCATAAGGGTGGTGTCATCTGCATATCTGAGGTTATTGATATTTCTCCCGGCAATCTTGATTCCAGCTTGTGTTTCCTCCAGTCCAGCATTTCTCATGATGTACTCTGCATATAAGTTAAATAAGCAGGGTGACAATATACAGCCTTGATGTACTCCTTTCCTATTTGGAACCAGTCTGTTGTTCCATGTCCAGTTCTAACTGTTGCTTTCTGGCCTGCATACAGGTTTCTCAAGAGGCAGGTCAGGTGGTCTGGTATTCCCATCTCTTTCAGAATTTTCCACAGTTTATTGTGATCCACACAGTCAAAGGCTTTGGCATAGTCAACAAAGCAGAAATAGATGTTTTTCTGGAACTGTCTTGCTTTTTCCATGATCCAGCAGGTGCTGGCAATTTGATCTCTGGTTCCTCTGCCTTTTCTAAAACCAGCTTGAACATCAGGGAGTTCATGGTTCACATATTGTTGAAGCCTGGCTTGGAGAATTTTGAGCATTACTTTACTAGCATGTGAGATGAGTGCAATTGTGCGGTAGTTTGAGCATTCTTTGGCATTTGCCTTTCTTTGGGATTGGAATGAAAACTGACATTTTCCAGTCCTGTGGCCACAGCTGAGTTTTCCAAATTTGCTGGCATACTGAGTGCAGCACTTTCACAGCATCATCTTTCAGGATTTGAAATAGCTCAGCTGGAATTCCATCACCTCCACTAGCTTTGTTCATAGTGATGCTTTCTAAGGCCCACTTGACTTCACATTCCAGGATGTCTGGCTCTAGATAAGTGATCACATCATCATGATTATCTGGGTCGTGAAGATCTTTTCTGTACAGTTCCTCTGTGTATTCTTGCCACCTCTTCTTAATATCTTCTGCTTCTGTTAGGTCCATATCATTTCTGTCCTTTATCAAGCCCATCTTTGCATGAAAGTTTAGGTTATTTCCAATTTTTGCTCTTACCAAAAAAAAAAAAAAATTCCACATTTTTAATACACTCATGCTAGCACTTACATAAATTTTATAGGTTCCTTGAATATAAATGTTTATTTTATCTAGACAATAGTCTTTTCATGGTGGGAAGCTGTGGGGTGGGAACAACAAGTTCCAAGCAGGACTAGGGAGCACCCTCTACCCCTTAAGGGAGTGGGCAGGAAGTCACCAACAGCATCCTTTCTTTCACTACAGAACTGAACTCTCAATAGAAAAGGTACATCCTGACTTTGAAAAGTCCCCTTCAGGCCTGCTGACTTCCCATTCACGGCACACCATCAGGGCATCACAATGAATGGCCTCCACTCACTGCGGTGATGGGGAGGCGCAACCAGGAGGCACATCAGGTTCAGGCACAGGATAAACAGCCGTGACTCATCACCACAGTGCCAGGGCTGCTGACCCGAGGCTCCTCCGCCCTGATGCTCAGGAAGCCCAAAGCCAGCTCTCTGGGCCCCAAGGTAAAGCTTTTCTGTCTCCCCCCGCCCATAGCTACACTGAGCCTTACTACACTGTTGGGGCTGTATCAACTCCCTGGAATGGCCTGGTTACTCACAAGGCTTCATCACACCCGGAATGCACACATGGTGGCTGGGGCTCGGAAAGAAACCATCCTCCCGAAAGGAGAGGGCCTGGGATTCTGCTAGGAAGAGATGGTAACTGTGGTGTTGTGAGAGTACTCCCAACTATTCCAGCAATGGGGGTGGGTCAGGGAGGCATCCTGGAGCAAGCAATAGCGGAAGTGGGCCAGAGGAGTGCAGAGAATCTGGACAAGCACAGATAGGGAGAGAGGGCCCTGCCAGGCAGGGAAACGACCCAGATGAGGGTACAAGCCCTGACGCAGTGCCCAGCACCTCATCAGTGGTATGCAGGGATGTGCTAGGGCCGTGGCCTGCCACTAGAGCAAAGCCACTGTATGTCACCAGCCGGGATTTTACAACTTGAAATAGTGGCAGTCCTTATACCAAGGCAATCGGCACACACTGTAAATCAGGGCTTTCCTTTTTCAGTCGGTCTACCAACACGAGACTCTGTGTACTCTATCATTACAGTACACTGCAAAAGCATTTAAGCAGGCGGACCACACGGTCAGGTGTGCGTTTGTAAAGGGGTCACTCCGGGGCCAGTGTGGGAGGGACAGTTTTTGGACAGGAGTGGAAGCAAGGAGGCTCCTCCAGTTGTCCAGGTGAGCGATGCAGAAAGGAGCCAAGAGACAGAGTCTATTTAAGAGGGAAAATTGATGCCTTGGCGACTGGTGGGATGTGAGGTGGGAGGAGAAGGGAGGTGCCAAGGCCGACTGAGCTTTAGATGATGGGCAGCCCTTCTCCACTTGGCACATGTCTGGCCTTTTCCACCTGACCTCTCACCTCTCCAAAGGAGGAAGAAGATACATAAGGCTGTTTCTAGAAAACCCCGAGGGGCTGGTCTGGTGCAGTCTGGCAGGAAAAGGGAGTGATCTCCATCTGAGGGAAGCAGTTCCCTCCTCTGCCACCTCTCTCCTTCCCCATATTCTCTCCCTCCTCCCTCCCTCTGCAAGAAACCCTCATAAATCCGGGGGCACAGACATTCATGGAGGCCTGGCCGGCCCCAAACAGCTGCCTCAGCACTGCTGGTCCAGCCCACTGTTTGCATCTCTGCCTGGAGCTCTGGGTCCCGCAGACACAATTGCCCAAAGTTTATGAGCAGTGCCTGCCATTAAATCTTTGCCAGACACATCTTTGAAATAATCCTCTCCCTGAGCTGTCTGCCTTGGGGCATAAAATGTGGGACAGTTGAGGGGGAAAGGAATGGGCTGACCGTAGAGAAAGAACACTGGCCGCAGAGATGTACTGGGGGCAGAGCTTGGAACCTCTCAGAACCTCAGTATCCTCCTCTGAGAAGCCGAGCTATGCTCTCCAGCTCAGCAGATGGTTTTAAGAACAAAATGAGGAATGGAGGAGTGGGCCTCCCACAAGGAGCCGGACAGCAGTAGGCATCCAATCTGTTGAGCTGACCAGGAGCAAGAATGTGGATTCCAGAGACAGACAGGCCTGTCTCTCCTATTCTCTCCTATTGGCTCTGTGCTGCGTGCCTCTGGGGTGTTTACCTAACCTCTCTGGACTGCAATGTCCTCCTTTATTTGGTTATTGTCTTGGGCCAGCCAATCAGCCTAGGCTTCAGTTAGCCTAATCTGTAAAATGGGGCAATGCTGTCTGCTCATCACAGTTTAGGTGAGACCCAGCCTCACAGAAAAGCACTTGAAAAAGCCCTCACTCTAGACAGATGCAAGATATTTTATTTATTTGGCCAAGGGAGGAAGACCCTGTGAAGCACGAGGAACACTATTTGCTGCTGCTTCCAAGTGCAGAGAGCTAACACCAGCAAGTGTCCCTCGTGTCAGCACCCTGAACACACACCTACTGAACCCCTGCTCTCTGGTCACTGGCTACACAGACCTGAATGCACAGCCCCTGATGCTGAGGGCCCCATGCCCTGGGCCACACAGACCAGTTGACACGTTCTGCCAACCAGCAAGCTAGCCACAGGGCAAACCACAGGCCCGGGAGCACAGGGCAGGGCAGCTGACTTCAGGAAAGCCTACCCAGGAATGCGCGATCTGCTAACCAACAGACAAGAGAAGTTAGCATTCCATACAGAAGGAACGGCAGCTGTGTCATGGGCTCCCCCACAAAGTAGATCCTGAGATTAAAACTGGGTGTGATGGGATATACTGGCATGATCCAAGGAAGCCAGTGAGAGAGCGAGGAAGACAGATGTCTTATCTCAGGCGGCTACAACAAATCGCCTTAGTCTCAATGACTTGGAAACAACAGAAACTGATTTCTCACATTTCGGGAGGCTGGAGGTCTGAGATGGGAGTGCCAGCACCACTGGATGCGGGCAAGAACCTGCCTCCAGCTCAGAGTGCTGACTTCTCTCTGCACCCTCTCGTGGCAGGAAGCAGAGGGAGTAAGCAGCTTCTCTGGGGACTCACGTTGTTGTTCAGTTGCTTAGTCAAGCCTGACTCTTTTCAGCCTCACGGATTGAAGCATGCCAGGCTTCCCTGTCCTTCACTATCTGCTGGAGCTGGCTCAAACTCATGTCCATTGAGTCAGTGATGCTATTATTCAACCCTCTCATCCTCTGTCATCCCCTTCTCCCCCTGCCTTCAACCGTTCCCAGCATCAGGGTCTTTTCTAATGAGCTCGGCTCTTCACATCAGGTAGCCAGTGTTGGAGCTTCAGCTTCAGCATCAATCCTTCCAAGTGATATTCAGGGTTGATTTCCTCTAAGATTGATTGGTTTGATCTCCCTGCTGTCCAAGGGGCTCTCAAGACTCTTTTAAGTGCACCAGTCCCTTCATGGGGGTGCATCCTCACAACCTCATCACCTCCCCAAGGCTCTACCTCCTCATCCCATCACACTGGGGAGCAGGGTCTCACCATATAAATCTGGGAGTGGGGGCACAAGCATTCAGTAAAAAACATCAGGGAAGAGAGGGAAGTGCCAACAGGTGGGTCCCTGTGGAGGCAGCCAAGACACAAGCCCCTCTACCAGGACCCTCTGATAACTCGTTAGAGCACAGCTTGGAACTGTGCTCTCCAGGCTCTGGCAGGTTGGACATTTAGTCTCCAATCTCCACTCCTTATGGACTGCAGGTGATTCCTGTGGCAAAGGTCAGGTCACCCCCACCTCACCCCCCATCGCTATCCTACCCAGAGAGCAAGCAGAGTGTCCTCTGCAGACCAGAAAAAGTCCTCAAGCAGAGATGGCCAGTTATTGAGGTCCAGTGCCAACTGAGATGCAGGACTGTCCATCCCAGGGGCAGGTGCCCTGGGGACAGACGGAGGGAACAGGGCAGGGCTGGGAGAGACACAGACAAGCGGTGAGTGAGGGGTCCGATCAGGGAATCCCCAGCTCTGCCCGTCAGGTCCCAGGGTGATGGGTGAGAGAGAACGATGAGAAAATGATGCAGGAAGTTTTGTGTAACACGTGATGGAGTCTGAACTTTATCCCGGAAGGAACGGAGCCACAGGCAGGATTCAAGGGAGAAAGCAGAAAGTGTCCAGATATGTGATTTACACTGGCCTCTCTGGCTACCTTCCGGAAAACACATTCTAGCCGGAGAGCCTGGAGCCGTGGGACCAGGCAGAGGAGAAGGGGACATGCTGGGAGAATTGAAGCCAGAAGATGAAACACACCCTCCACACCTGACGGAGGCCTCTCTGGCCCCTTCCTCTTGGTCACAGCCCCTCTCCCAGCAGCCCCAGGCTGACTCTGGGTCCACTAGGCAGCGGGCCTCTCTGTTCCAGGCCCCTCGGGTTGCCATTCTAGTGGTGGGGGCCCTGCCTCAGTTTCCCTGCCGGGACTCCGGTCCTGAGGAGTATGTGAGCCTGTCACCGACACCTAGCCCCACACCTGGTGGTCCTGATGCCTGAGCCCAGGGGCAGACAGGAGAGGCCAGCTGCTCAGATGGTCACGGGTGTAGGGGCAGTTCTCACTCAGTGCCAAACTCGGTCCCTCTAGCATCCCAAACCTGAGGTGTAGCAAGCACCCCCTCCCGAGAGTGCTTAAGGGTGAGAGGTCCCTACTGCGTGGAGCAGGCTGAGCTTGTCCCAGGTGCCACGCAGTGTGCTCCCTGACAGGGCTTCCGCTTCAGGGCCCTTTCCTCTGGAGTCACAGTGCTTGATCCTGGGAGACTAGCAGAGCTGTGGGGAGGGGGCTGACCTGACCAGTGAGGCCAGCCAGCTGGGGACCGCCTCCTGCCCTTCCTCCCCGACCTTGACCTTGACTGTCAGGTCGGAGACCCCTGCACAGGCCCCAGGCCCCCACCTCCCTTCCTCCTCTCCCCCTGCAGAGAAGCGAGAGCCCACCTCCTCACCAGCGTCCCCAGAACCCCTCTCTCTGCGGGGGAAACCGCCTTGTCATACCATTTCTTTCTGACCATAAAAGTACTGCCTTTCTTTTTATCCTTTTAATAAGGTTACAGCCAGACCGGGGTGGGGTGCAGTGGGGGAGGCAGATTTTGGCCTCAGGCTACATCTGCCCTTCATTTAAAACCACCCTGACTCCCACCAGGCTGCAAAACAAGTCTCTGAGCCTCTCTTTTATAGTCTTTGTTAGATCCAAATCCAGAGTTATTTTCACCAACAGATTGTATCAGCCTGGAGCCCGTTTTCCTCCAGAATCTAACCCTCTCGCTTAAAAAGCAAAACTCACCCGCTGGCTGGTGTACCAACCACCCCAACTCCCACCCAGCCCAGGCTCCTGGGAGCGGCCTCAACTTACAAATGCCTTTTAAGAAAACCTTTTCTCTCCTCCAGGCAGCTTCAGGCTCCCTCCTCCACCCCTAAAACCCGCAGCGTCCACATCCTCTTCATTTCTCAGGCCTGCATGCAGTTTCCGATTAGAAAATGCATTTGTATTTTCCACTAAAAATATGTGGGGGGTGGGGGAGTTTATTGTTGTCTTTAATTACACCGGGTCGCTTGACAAAGAGCATGTAGACAGAGGCACATTTAAGGGGGAAACTGTCATTTCCAACAGAATAAAAGAAAAGTAAGGAAGTACCTCCAACGCAGGGGGCTCAAGAAGGGGCTTTCCTCCCCTCTCCTGGCTCTGTTAGGGCCCTGATAGTCTTGTCCTGTTATTAATTTGCCAGGTTGGCCCCAGACCCCAAGGCCAGGCCCGCCTGCAGGAGAGGCAGAGCTAAAAACAGCTCCAGCCTTGGAGAGGGGCCGGGGCTGAGCATCTATAATCCTTAGCTTCCTCCTGGCCCTCCCCACAGACTCCACTTGGGAGGCAGGCGGTGTGGAGAGCAAAGACATGCTTAGATTTGGAGAGAAGGGGAAAACCAAGGTTGTTTGCAGGTGTGGAGACAAAAATCGTCCAGGCAACCGAGGGGGAAATGCCTCCTGGTTGCCACTGGTGCAGGTGCGGCTTGGTTTTCCACAGGGCGCACACAGTGCAAGAGGAAGGGGCGTTTGTGGGTGCGGGGCCGGGGAGGGAGGTGCCGCTTGCCTGGAGCCTGGAAGTAGAGTGGGGCGTTATTAACCCATCCCCGTGCCCCAGTCACAAAGGAGCCCCGGCCACAGCTGTGACAGGTTTCCTGTTACAAAAGAAAGTTTGCAGTGGCTAATGGAGTGCCTTAGATCCTTTGTATATTTCATTTGTGCTGGGTGGGGGAGGAAGCAGGCATGAATTATGCGCATTTGGCTGAAAGTTGCCCAGACCTCTGTTCATGTATGCATTCCCTGAGCCCATATTTATTATTAATAATCATTGCACCATTAGCAGGCTTTCATTGTGGACCAGGTGCTGTGCAAAGCACTTTACCTTGGGCATCTATCTAATTCAGGCTTCCCTGCAACACAGACATTATCACCCCCAGTTTATTGATAACGAAACAAGCTGATGAAAAATACAGTGACTTGCCCCAGCCTGTAAGATCAGAGATCCAAAGCCAGACCTGATCCACTCCAAAATCCAAGCTTTTTACCACGAGGATCTCCTACCTGCCTGAGTGGTCTCTATACCTGGCCTTGCGGTAGAGCTCGAATAAATGTTTGATGAAGGAAAGGTTTCTGGAATGACATACTACAGGTCCAGCCTGGCCTTATAGATACTAAAAGCTGGATTCTATTCTCACGTCTCACTACAGGCCTCCTCCTTGTCAGTGTGTGTGTGTTAGTCACTCAGTCATGTCTTGACTCTTTGCAACCCCATGGACTGTAGCCCACCAGGCTCCTCTGTCTGTGGAATTCTCCAAGCAAGAATACTGGAGTGGGTAGCCAGCCATTCCCTTCTCTAGGGGGTCTTCCCTACCCAGGAATCAAACTTGGGTCTTCTGCATTGCAGGCAGATTCTTTACTGTCTGATGCACTGGGGAAGTCAGAGAGGACAGCAAAGGGTGACCGAGAACTCAGGCTGAGTGAACTTGCACCCAGGCCAAGAAAGGGCTGCCCAGCAAGGACTGTTAGCAAAAATGGCCCAGTTCTCTCCCCATCCTGTGACTGTGTCCTTTGCAATGTGATTTAGCTGTTCCTCTGAACTTGAGACAGTGTCTATTTCCCCATTTTCGAATCTGGGCTGCTTCTGTGACTTGCTTTGATTAACAGAATGCAGAGGAAGTGATGGGCAGAGCCTAGGCCTCAAGAGGCTTGTGGCTTCTGCTCTCTTTCCCTGAGCCTTGCCATCATCATGTGACAGGCCCGCTGGCCTGCTGCAGGATTCGAGGCACAGGTCCCAGTCTCCCCGTGACAACCATCCAACCACCGCATGGGAGGCCACTATGGACCAGTCTACCTCCAGTCAACCTGGCACCTGACCACAGACAAATGAGTGAGGCCAGCCAAGACTAGAACTGCCCAACTGACCCTAAATGCAGACCCAGAGAATCATGACCTAAATAAATGTTTGTTTTTAAAGCACCAGATCAGGAGGTGGCTTGTTACCCAGTGAAAGCTAACTGACACTTTGCTTATCTGGTTCCTAGAACCACAGGACACATGAGCAGAGGCAGGAACAGTCCTGATTTTCCAGGACCTGCCAGAATGAGGCTGTTAAACCAAGGATGTTTCTGAACCCCTAAACTGGCCAATAACCTCGTTTGTCTCTTTGTTACCTCCTACCCTATTGGATCTAATTTTGAAAGGAAGAAAAGCTCACAGAGAAGGCAGGCCGACATCTATCAGGGGGTTAGTGTGGAGGGCGGCATGACAGCATTAGTTGGGTGTCCTAACCCCCTAGTACCCACAGTCTGTGCCCCAGTGTTTTTCATCTGTGTGACATCAGCCTTTTGGAGCATACACATATCAGAGACGATGCTGTGTGGGTAAGCCTGAGGGCCATGGGAAGAGGAAAAGCAAAGCGAGAGACCCCTCCACCAAACTCAAACCTGCACGAGATTCCTAGGGCCGCCGTTAACAAATCAGCACAGACCTGGTGGCTTCATACAACACAGCTGTGTTCCTACACAGGTCTGGAGGCCAGAAGGCCACAACCAGGTGTCAGCAGGATGGGGTCCTTCTGGGGACACTGAGGTAGAACCCCCTTCAGCGTTCTTCCTAGCCTCCAAGGGTTCTCAGCCACCTTGGCCTCCCTCAGCTTGTGACTGTACCCGTTTGCCTCCGTCTTCCCGAGGCCTTCTTCCTGGGTCTCTGTGGGTCCTCTCCTCTGACTATAAGGACACCAGGAATTAGGGTTGGTGCACACCCTAAATCCAGGATGCCTTCATCTTGAGATTCTTAATTAGTTATAGTTGTGTGTGCGCTAAGTCACTTCAGTCGTGTCTGACTCTTTGCGACCCCATGGACTGTAGCCCACCAGGCTCCTCTGTCCATGAGATTCTCCAGGCACCTGGACTGGGTTGCCAATGTCCTCCTCCCGGGATCTCCCTGACCCAGGGATTGAACCTGCATCTTTTAGTCTCCCGCACTGGCAGGCAGGTTCTTTACCACTAGTGCCACCCGGGAAGCCCAGTCACATTTGTAAAGATCCTAATTTCAAGTCGGGTCACACTCTGAGGTTCTGAGTGGACGTGAATTTGGCGGGAGGGGGCACTATTCCATCCGCTGCATGGCCCTCGCTGCTCCTGAAGGAGCATGGTCTGTGGGACAGCATCAGAGGAGGCTCCCTCCACCCACCAGCCCACACCCGGTCTCTAGGTGGCACTAATGCTCCAGCGTTCATCCTGGTGCAGCACAAGCCCGGGATACTAGGGAGGCAGCCCCATCACAGGTGCTCCCTTGTGGCCGTCTGGCTGCACATGGGCAGAGCCTGTGCAGAGCTCACACTCTGAGCTTCCACCCCAGACACGCCAGTGGCTTGCTCTCTTATTTCTAAGGAAAAACAGAAACCAAGATGAAAGCTGAAAACAGAGCTTTTGTTCCTCAATCCAAGAACGGTCGCATGGACCACCTGGAGGGGCCACAGGAACAGTGGGGACAGGCGCACAGCTACCAGGACGGCATTTAGCCACCCTCTCCCTCATTCCCCATCATGAATGCACGGGGCAGGTGCCAGCAGTAGAAACACAGAGGACCACTGAGGGGGCTAGCCCAGGAGGGAGCAAAAGGCCTCTCAGGGAGGCAACATCTGAGCTGGTGCACGGGGAACCCTGAGCGCATGTGGCAGGCGGCGAGGGAGCAAGGCAGGCATAGCCAAGGAGTCCGCATGCGCATTAGGGCCAGTGAGTGGCCTTACAGCTGAGGGTGTGAGGAGCACTGATGGGCAGAAGCAGGAAGCCACAGTGAGAGGGAGGTTTGGTCCAGCCGCGATCCTAGCCTGGGTGTCCTGGGACCTGGCGGCAGAGAGTGACAGTAGACAGGACCCGCGCGCTGTCGGGGCCCTGCCCCTGCGATTCTGAGAGGATGTGGATTCAGACAGACAACACTGAGGGGCGTGACTCGCCCTGCGGGAGCCGGTCACTAATTCCCTGCTTCACACCAGACCGCAGGAAAGAAAACGTCCCGAGCAACAATATAACAGCTTCCCAAGTGCTTCCCAGAGGCCCATCTGCCTCCCAGCCCAACTCCCTGTTTCTGAGAGAGAAGGCTAGGCAAGCCTTATCAGAGGAGGCAGTCTTGCCCTTGCTTCTACCCATTCTTATCTCATCCCTTGACATTCCACACAGCCCATAGCCAGACTTCCTGGAGCCTGAAACAAACCTCAAAAATCCCAAATTCTGGACTCCCCCACGCAAAGTCCAACAGGCTTGCTTTGCCTGTCTTCCCATCTTGACCTCTGCTCCCCAGACTTCACAACTCCAAAGCATGAGGCCAGCTTTCTTAGGAGGTCTCTAAGACCGGCTAGGAAAGATGGCTCCTTCCACTTCAAGTGTTATCAGCTCCCGGAGAGGTAAAGAACTCGGAGAAAATTATGCCTCCCCACCCTCAAGTTCTTTTTAACATTAATACTTGAGATTTTTTTAATGCTGCACCCGAGCCACGGAATCTTTGAGAATGTCTGCTACTACCTGGTATCGCTCCCTACAAACTCAGGGACTCTCTCGGCTTTAGATCTTGAACACAAGTCCCGGAACTAGCAGTGAGAGAGTTGGTCTTGGCCAGGCCTGAGATGTGAGGCATGGGGACCTTCTGGATGGAGGATGACCCACAGTGGAAGGCAGGGCTCCTGGAGGCAGGTTAGAGCTGCACATAAGAGGGCAACACCTCGGAGAAGGAAAAGGAGGATGACAGGGGTGCCCCAAATTTGCCATCATGGCTGGCCTTGGTGACCAACACAGAAAACAACGGTCAGATTCACCCAGTGTGTCCTCCACCGGTGCACAGAGTACCCACTGCCAGGCACATCACACCCCCACCCCACATAGAAATCTCTTCTTTCAAAATGTAGCTCAAGGGTCACTTCCTTGAGGTGCTCTCATGACGCCTCCAGATCCAGTTATCTGTCCTCTCTTCTGCACCCACACATCACACGCAGCCTCCTCTACAGAAGTCAGCATCAGTTGAGACGTCTAACCTCTGTCTCCTCAAATATGGGCCACAGACTACTTCCTACAGGCCCCCAGACTTACTCTTTGTTGCATCCTCAAGACTTGTTATGGAGCCTTGGTGCTCAGCAAATTGGGGGTGGTGGGGGGAGAGGAAAGAGAAAGAAGGAAGGAAAGGAGGGAAGGATGCATTCAAATGATGAATATTTGTAATTTAAGAGGAAAAACAGCAACATATGAACTGCATCTTTTACGTCCTTGTCAACATTCCAGTAGGAAATCTTTATCACTGCTGAGCTTGCTCTCCAGAATCCAGGAGATGCTCAAGGACCCTCCTGATGCCTCCCTCCCAAGAGGAAGGGCACTGGTGAAGGCCAAGGCCTCTGCAGTGTTCACAGGGAGGTTGTCTGTGTATAAGGAGAGACGTTAAAACCTTGGAGAAGGCCCCTCCTGCCCCTTTAAAAGCAAAGAGAAGACGGCAGGGGATCATGGAAGCGAGTACAGCTCACAACCAGCTACCTCTGTGCTCAGCAAAGAACCCTTCCACACTCACAGGGCCCCACCTCGAAGGCATGGAGACCAGGGCCCGATATTACCATGACAGTGCCTTCCCTTCAGCATCTGTGATCCCCGAGGTCACCAGGGTAATGGGATGAGATGAAGACAAGGCTGAGTCTCAGCAGGTGGCAGGTTTTCTTGGTCCCACCTGCCCACCTGTCAAGCAGGGAAAGGCGACACACTGCCTGAAGCCCAGCTCTGGGGGAAGTTGGGATGATGGCTGACATTATGTCAGAATCCTCTCTCTCTCACGACTTTACCCCCTCCCCAGGTTTTCTCTGAGATTAGCTCCCCTCCTATCACCGTTGCAACTCAAATCCTCTGGTAAGGTTCAAGGAGCAATGGGAGCAGGGGAGAGGGCATCAGGAGGAGCAGAAACACCCAGGCATGCAGCCTCCTCAACCAGCACCCACCCTCACCCTCCAAGGGCCCACCTGGTGATCTGGCCTTTCCCTGTGGGTTCTTGGATCACATAGCACCCTCCCAATGAACTGGGAAGCCGTTCCCTCTCCTTAATATCCCGTTATCTATGGAGGGTGACTCTGGAGGGAAAGCTGTTCAGGGCTCCTGCATAAATAAGTCCTAGAAGCTGAGCATCGGGTTGCTCTAATTGTCGGGTTGCTCTAATTAACACTTCTCCATCCATCCTCTCCCACCAGGTGAGGCCTCACCTCTCTGTCAAAATACACGTGCTGATTTCTCTATCGGCAAGACCCAGTGAAGACAGCACTCCCATGCTGCCTTAGAACACAATCCCTGCTCAGCACGTAGGTCTCCATAGTTCAGAAATGTTTCTGACTTATTGATCCTGGATATGGAGAAATTCCCAAGATATAACCCTTTGCTAAGATTTTAGGCAAAGCCTCGATGCTTTCAAGGGGCTCTTCAAATGACAGTTCATCCCAGGAGGAAACTTCTGAGGCCCAGCATCAGAGAATGATGGGGTCAGCGACAGTTATATGGCAGCCCCACCCAAGCAAGCACTCTGGGTTGCCCTGGTGACACGAAGGTCAGAAGCAGCAGGAGGGAATGAAGTGCTGCAGTGGGTGAAGAGGTTTCTTAAATAAACTTTAGTGAGACATCAACAACTCATCTTTCACACCGCCATCAACATTCCGAGATAACCGCTCTCCTAAGGCTGTGAGGCCACCACCCCCTCTCTAGGCCCCTTTCCTCTGCATTTAACTCAAGGACCACAGAAGACACTGTCTCACTGGAAAAGGGTGCTGGAACACATGTGGGGTCCATAATGACTCTCTTTCATGAGTGTCAATAGATAAAGCAAATCCTACAATTCTCAGAGGTGTCCTTGTATTAATAGATGTGGAGAAAATTACAGGAGCCTTGTTCTGTGGCTGCCAAGCTTCTGAGACCAGTTGGGCTGTAGGCATTTACTGCAAGAGGTGGTGGCTCTGCAGGGCAAGGAGACAGGTCTGGATCTGACCTGGAGACCACAGGGATGGGGCATGGGGCAGTGGGGCATGGGCCTACCCAGATGTCAGGTCCTACTTCCAGCAGGTGCTTCGTGGGAGCTGTTGTATTTCTGTGTGAGTGAGAATCTGCAGGCCACAGCCCCCCAGGCACCCAGATCCCCATTAGAGAGGGCCACTCAGGGATGTGGCCCAGGCCTCCTCTTCTCTTTCCATCAGAGACAAGGCTAAGAGTCACTTCTCCATCAAATGCTGCGATACTGAAAAGTTGTCTGGGTTCAGCACCCAGGATCTCACTGGACCACCGGGAAAAAGTGGGCTGGCCTTGTTCTCTGAGGTCTGTGGGTTTCAAACTGCTCTAAAGATTCCTGAAAGTCCACCCTTCACCACCCGAGACAGGCTGATGAGAGGGAAGTAGCCGGGGGGCAAGAGCTGACAGACCCCATCCCCCTTCCACCGCTCACCTTGCTTTTCTGCATCTTACACACTGAATATGTCTGCAGGGGATTTTTGTTTCAAAACTAAATGCTACTACCTTTAAAAGAAGTTAGGAAATCCAAGTTTTAGATTTCCAAAGGAAAATAATGAGCCCTTCTGGTTTTTACTGTCCCTTGAGCATTAGGGTTTTGTGATTGCATTGTTTTTTCTTCATTATTATTATTTTTTAAATTATGAAAGCTGGGCCATAGACCAGTCTCTGCAGACTGTCCCAGACTCAGGCCTGGGCTCTGCAGGCTGATTCACGGTCACACAATGATCTGTGTGCAAAATGCCTGCCCTTGGCAATTGTGGCTTAACTTCTCTGGAAGACAGTCCTAACCCGTGTGTTTATGTGTGCACACGCACGTGTGCGCACATACACACTCACTATGTGTGCAGTGGTGGTAGGGAGTCTATACCTCAGGAGTATCTACTTGAACGTTCTCCCTGTGTGTCCCCAAATTGTTCCCTGAATTCTCTCGGGAGTTCCAGAAATCCTCCCCAACTCACAGAGCCAGTCCTGGTCTGTGAAAGAATGAGGAGCATCTCCTGCCCACCGTCCTTGAGGCCCACAAGGCAGAACTGGAGCCACCTAGAAAATTATGGAGAGGTTCCCTGAGCCCCAGAGGAAGGAAGACCCTGTGTCAATGAGCGCTGTCAGGAAACAAAGGCAAGAGAGTTCCTTTGCACAGAGACTTGACTCCTCCCAGCTCCTGACCCAGGGCCCTGTCTGCCCCTGCCACACCTCATTAGCTGACAGTGTGGTGAGGGAGGCAAGGATGGATCTGAGGGGATCCAAGGGACCCCCTGGTGGCTGAGATGGTAAAGAGTCTGCCCACAATGCAGGAGACCCGGGTTTGATCCCTGGGTCAGGAAGATCTCCTGGAGAAGGAAATGGCTACCTCCTCCAGTATTCTTGCCTGGAGAATTCCATGGACAGAAGAGCCTGGTGGGCTATAGACCATGGGGTAGCAAAGAGTCAGACACGACTGACTCACTTAACATGCCTTCTTAAGGAGGCAGAGGGATTCTGCCTCTCCAGCCCAGGCTCCTGTTGACCAGAGAGCAGCCAGAGTCCCCCAAGAGACAGAAGAGGCGCTAAAGAAGGGGCTCACCCCAGGGAGATGCAGGAGCCAGATGGGACTTCCTGCCATGACGTCTTGAACCCAGTGTTGCCCGGACTGCTGGGCAAAGAGCCCTGCGCTCCCACTCCTGGCCAGGTCCTCAGCCCCATCCAGGGGCAGGCTCGGGCTCCCCAGGAGCCCCCATGTTCAAAGGAAAGTCTTGTGTGGGAGAGGAGTGTGAATGTGAATTTTGGCAGCACTCCTGGTGCGTGTGCGTGCATGTGTGCATACACAGGGTAAATGCGCCAGGATAAAAATAGATTCTGAAGTGAATAAAACAGGAGTGGCACTGCCTCGCGTGCAGGTGTGAGTGACTGTCCCACGTTACCCATTCATTCTTCAGAAGACAGAGCAAATGCTTCCCCAGGAGAAGATTGGTCGGGGGAAGGGCCAGAACTGCCACAGCCCAGCCTCTGACTCTGGGGAAGCGCCTCCGGGCAGCAGAGTGCATGGGTGCCAGACAGGCACCATGCCCCCGGTCACCAAAAGAAACCTGTCCCCACTGGGCCCCCGCATGGGGCAGCACAGCTGGGACCCTGCAGCTCCCTACACAGGCTGGAATCTCTGCTCCTCCAGGCACTGTAGAGACATCCTCCAGGGGCCTTTTTGTTTCTAATCCAGGGGCCCCTTGATAAATGAGAGGCTAGAGAAACAAGTAAATGGAGGCTTCCTGCTTGGAGCTGAGGATTCTTTCCCACCCAGGAGTCCTGATTTGCATCAAGGTCAGTGTCAGCCTCAGTCCTGGTGAAACCATTAGGAAAGATGGACTCACAGAAAACATGTTCTCATTCATCAAATGAGCCAGCAAATCTTCATGGAAAAGAAAGTAAATGGAGCCATCCATTCATTCATGAAATCCATTTACCAAAGGTCTGGTATTTTCAAGATTCTGTGCCAGGCCTGGAGGATATAGTAGGGACTGAGATACTCAGTCCTGGCCCCTGTGTTGGAGAAGCAGGTTTCTACATCATTGGGTGGATATTGGTGCCATTTTCTAGACTGGGACGCTAAAGAAGACCTATCCTCTTGGGAAAGGAAGGAGTTTGTTTTTGTCATAGACACACTGAGTTTAAAGAGCCTGTAAGATGCTCAGGCAGAATGACCAAGCAGGTTCAGGGTCTGAGCAGAGCAGAGAGGACAGAGCCAGGGAGGCCTGTGAGAGTCCTGAGTATAAGTGGTGGAGAGGCTCTGCAGTGGGTGAGCATCCCTGGGAGAGCATAGATAACAGATCTGAGAAACACCAATGCTCCTGGGATAGAAGAGAGAGGGGAAAAGTCTGAGAAGGAATGTCTGAAAAGCCAAGAAGAAACCCTAGAGGGCTCTAGGAGGAGGGAAGGATCATCTGAGTCCACCAGTGCAAAGAAGTCAAGTAAGATAAAGACGCTTGGGTCTTTATTAGGGTCACTGGATACCCTAATGAGAAGAATGTCAGTGCTGTGCTGAGGACAGGGTCCAGCTCTAGTGGACTGAGTGCGAGATGGGAGGAGAGGCAAGGGGCCTGAGCTGGAGAGCAAGTGGGGTCAAGGAGGAATCATGGGTGGGTTTTGTTAGGATGCAAAGAGTTGGCATGGTTCAAGGTTGCTGAGAAGGATAGCAAGTTAAGAAGAGAGAAAAGTCACAAAGAAAAAGATGGCCAAGCCCCCAGCAGGGAGAAGATGCTATTTGGCCTGTGTCAGAAAGGAGGCGAGATGGTGTGGCAGAGAGAGCCCAGAAGCTCTTGTTTACTGTAAGGAGGCATTCCTCACCAAGGCCTGGGACAGAGAAAGAACTGGGGCAATTGAATACTTTCCAAGGGCAGGTCACCTGCCTACGGTGCAGAGCTAGATAATCCAGACCCAGACCCATGTGGCCCTAGAATCTGTGCTCTGAATTCCACACACACACACCCTCCCCCTGGGAAAAAGGATAGCTGAGTGTCCCCTCTGGATCGTTTTTCTGAGTTTCCTTTGAAAGTCTTTTTGGGGGCAGACAAGGAAGAGAGAAACGCCAGGCCAGCTCTGTCACTCTGCTCCAGCTCTGAGGAGGGGAGGAGCCTGGGGAATTAACGCGGCTTCTAGCGTTTCCTTAGAACAGGCTGGGAGTCTGCGGGGCTCTTCCCCGGCAGATGATAAAGCAATTCATAAACACAAGACATGCAGGAGAGAGAGCACTGAATCTCGGGGGCCCTGCTAATTAAAAAGCCCCGTATTACATTACTTCCTCAAGGACTCATCTTCTAATTTTTAGGATTATGGTACATTGATTAATTTATACAAGTTTTTAATCCCTCTGTGCTTAATGAAGTCCAGGAACATGGGAACAGGAGCATAATTGAGCTTCATATTATTTTATTAGGGAGAATGATGGCCCAATGTGTGGCAGAGACATTTTGTGAGGGTGGAGACGCAGCGCTCGTGCTGTTAACCCATTGCTTCCCAAATGCCTGCAGGGACAGTCCTTTGGGGCAGACATGGAGGCAGTTAACCTTTCTAAGCCGTGCTGTTCTGTGGCTCCTGGTGGCCTGCAGGGAAAAGCACCTCCTCTTTGGCATGGGGTGCTGTGCCCACCATGGCAGGACCACCTTCCACGTCTGGTCCCCACACTTCCACCACCCACCTGCTCCAGACTGTGCCATCTGGCCCTGACACAGGCTCATTTCTTGATTCAGGTTCAAGTGCCACCTCCTCCGGAGATCCTTCCCTGAATGACAAGTTCATCTGGAGCAAAAGACCCTGCATCTCCTGTGCTCCCCAGATTTTTCCAAATCAAGAGTGTTCCCAAGTTTCCTGCAGGCCTGAGAACCTAGGTCTCAGTCTTGGGAGCTTCTAGCTTAAGGTAATTTACTTAGGTATTTCAGATGACTCCAAGACCAAAACCTTCACAATGAACAAAGTGGCTGAGGAACGGGGTGGACAGGTGACAGGTTGGGGACACCTCCTCCCTAAGGCCCCACTTCCCCATTATCAGGGTTTGCAGAGGCCTGAACTCAGGCCCAGCGGACTTGAGCTCCTACCCTGGCTCTGCCTTTAAACGTGTGTGGCCCTTAGTGAGTTCCCTTCTCTAGGCCTTGTTTTCCCCAGCTGTGTCAGGCAAGCGACATAATTCCAGCTCCTGGGACCTTCTCCCACAAGATCATTCAAGAATTCCAGAATGGGCTTCTGGTCCAAGGCCCTGGAGTTTGGGTTCCACACCCTCTAGAGGCCAGAACTGGAGTTGCAGGTGTGAAACCAAAGGAGAAGACTTCCAGGTTGTCCAGAATCTGGAAGATTCCAAGAAGAATCCTTCACCCCAGAAGGCTGACCCAACTCTGGTTCCTAAGGAAGCAGAACCCAAACTGTGAGTTTCATTTTGATTCTTGCTTTCTCTATCAATTCATCTTGCTGAAAAGACACAAATTTCACTGTCTCTGCCTCTCTCCTCCCCATGGAGAAAAAAGATGGTTCATTAAAGACAGCTTCAAATCAGCGAGAAGATAACGGGGATTTCCCAGGGTCTTGGTGTCCCTAAAATCACAGCCTCAAGGCAGCTTACCATTCATCAGGGTGAATGAGAGTAGAAATGGCAGCTTAGCCTCTCTCTGAAACTTTCTTCAAGCAAAGTTGGCTGCCCACATAGAAGCCTCTCTGAAACAGGAGGGAAGAGGCCAGGGCACAACCTTTGAAAGAATGACGTAGCCTGAGGGCACAACAGAAGCTGATGAGAACCAAATGGGTCCAAGACGGTGGACGAGTCAACTCCCAGTAGACTTTGAGCCCATGGAGGCTCACTGTAACACACCAGCAAGCTGAACGACACCTGTCACAGGTGCCGTGAGAGCTCCAAGGACAACCATCAGAGACCAAAAAGTGGGTAGTGGAACTGCCAATTCCTAGAACTCTCTGCCCCACCCCCAGTGGTGCTAGCGGTAAAGAACCTGCCTGCCAACGCAGAAGACAGATGTAAGAGAGGTGGTTTCAATCCCTGGGTTGGGAAGATCCCCCGGAGAAGGGAATGGCAACCCACTCCAGCATTCTCGCCTGGAGAATCCCATGGACAGAGGAGCCTGGGGGGCTGTGGTCCATGGGGGTTGCAAAGATTCAGACACAACTGAAGCCGCTGAGCACACCCCACAATAGTTGGAATAATCCACCCACTCATTAGCCTATGAAATCACCCAGCCCATAAAAGCCAACCACACCACATTTTGAGGCCACTCTCACTTTCGGAGATGGAGTATGTTTCTCTCTAAATAAATCCACTTCTTACCTATCACTTTGTCTCTCACTGAATTCTTTCTGGATAAGACATCAAGAACCTGAGCTTTGTTAGGTTGTGAAACCAGGTATGTAATCTCAGTTGGAAGACCATGGGTTTTTGTCCCATGGGTTCAAGTCCCAATCTGAGGTGAATCTCCATGGGGTTTTTTCAAGGAAACTGATGGCTGTCTAAAATTATCCTGCCGTGAGATGGGTGAACACGGAACTTGGTGCTTGTCTTGTGAGAGAATCCATTCCTGGACCACGAGTCAAGGTCAAGTAGTTCTATGCCTTTGTTCTGCAGATGAGGAAACTGAGACAGAGAGAGAGAGAAAATAGCTATGGTTGAAGAGATCTAGGGTCTTTGACCCTCCCAAAGCCCTGCTACTTCCTACTCCTGAAAAGTTTCTGAATGGGGATCTTGAAATAAATTAGGCCTCCATCTACAGCATGCTATGTCCAAAGGGAAACACAGAATACCCAGCAAAGGGCTAGAGGGGACATTTATCCAAATGACCATCTTCCAATCAAGGGTTCGATCTCCACCCAGGGTTCACAAATGGATTCTAAGATTTTCTGTCATTATAATATGAAAACTGTCTGTTTCGATTTTATCCCTTAAAAAGCAACAATCAAAATTATCAGTCAAGGGACTTCCCTGGTAGTCCAGTGGTTAAGACTCCACGCTGCCAATTCAAGGGGGTGTGGGTTCAATCCCTATTTGGGGATACTAAGATCCAATATGCTATGTGGTACAGCAAAAGAAAAAAGTATTAATTAAAAAAATTATCAGTTAAATGTGGGAGTTTTTTTATAGCAGAATGCTTCAAGAGCCTTTAGGCTGGCCAGGGAGTCCTGTGCAGAGGTCAGCAGAGGCCAACTGGACATGAGGTCAATCACCAGGCAGAGATCGAACACCAGGCCCTCTCACCCTGAGATGTGGAAACGTGAGAGCAACGTAAAGGGAGGCAGTCCTGGAAAATTCACCTTCAGACCATCTCAGCCAGATCTAGAAACTGTGTTCATCTGAACAAAATTCTAAAGGAACTTATCAAGAAGTCTCCACAGCTTCAAAAGTCATTTTCTAAAGAGGAAAGAGAGTAACTGTTCTGTCCAACTGACTTTTTATACTTATTAGAAATAAAAAACATCTACGGCCCAAAGTGTCTTATTAGTAGAGGCAGGCTTGCAAACCCTCTCTCTTATCATGTTTTGGAAACAGGACACAATTTACTTTTAAGAAGAATTTTAAGAGAAATTTCAGGTATGTTAAATGTCAGGTCTTAAAAACAGTGTATGCCTATTTCTTATGCTGCAATGTATAGTTAAATTTTGGATCCTATTAAATACGCAATTAGGTCCCAAATCTAAACATGATATCAAATGTCAATTTTTAATCTAGTTGCTAACAAATCAAGCTTTTTCACTTTGTAAAACATCATTTATCACGAATTAGAGAAAGATCTAAATTTTTCTGTTTTTATATTATGAATATTAGTTTCCATTTTGGAGAAGGAAATGGCAATCCACTCCAGTACTCTTGCCTGGAAAATCCAGTGGACGGAGGAGCCTGGTAGGCTACAGTCCATGGGGTCGCGAAGAGTCAGACATGACTGAACATCTTCACTTTCACTTTTCACTTTAATGCATTGGAGAAGGAAATGGCAACCCACTCCAGTGTTCTTGCCTGGAGAATCCCAGGGACGGAGGAGCCTGGTGGGCTGCCATCTGTGGGACTGTACAGAGTTGGACACGACTGAAGCGACTTAGCAGCAGCAGCTATGCTGCACAATCAAAAAAGAAAAAAAAAGTACATCACTGGTGCAGGCATTCATTGGAAGGTGGCTGAGCTCACGTAGCAGGCCAACCATATGCATACCCATTCCACCTTGCCTGTTGCAGAATCCAAGAGGCTGTTACACCTTACTCACTGACATCTGTTTTATAAGGTAAAATGTACAGGGCATGATGCTTTGAAAGGACAGGTTCAAAATTCCACATTAAATTTGACCTAGTGGTTAAGAGCACAAACTCTGCCACCTACTGTGGGACCTTGACCAAGAATCCCTCATCTATAAAATGGAGATGATGGTCTCCATTGTGAGAATTAAATGAGATTAAAATATGTAAAATGTTTAGAGAAAGGCTTGGTTTCTGCTGCTTGGTTAATGCTTCCTTGTAGCATTGTTTAGTACTATTATTATCCTGCTTTAATCACTTTTATTAAGATGACTAGGTCTTTTACAGCTTAGTTTGTAAACAGGAGTCATACCTTGTAGGACTTAGGACAATTTTCGGTTTCTGCCTAATGCTCTTAGGTGATTTCCTAATTTTTTTTCCTAATTTTCTTTTACAATGAACACGTTTATTTCTATAACCAGAAAAAAAGAATTTTAAATAAAAGAGAAAAGTCAGTTTTTCCCCACAGAAAGCTCCCAGCCCTGCCTGGTCTCAGAGGAAGATCTGGTGTTCAGTTTGTGACTGAGTTTTGTGATCTGGTGCTCAGTTTGCAACTATCTTTCAATGGAAATGATCCCATTTTGCAGATGGATGAGAAAACTAAGGCACAGAAAAGAGAATTTTGCCAATGTTGCTCATCCAATTGGTGATGGAGCTGGTGCTAGAACACAGGTCTCCTGACTCCCCAGCAATGTGAAAAGGAATTCAAAGTCCTGCTTCCTCTGCAGACAGTGAGTTCTCCATCACTAGAAGCAATCAAAACCAAGGCTCACCTTCCAGAACAGCTACAGTAAAGATTCCCTCCGTATGCATGAAATGCCCTCTAAAGATTTCTCTAATGTTGTGATTCTATAACATAATGCTAGATTTACTAGACTTTAAAAAACCAATCATAATGACAACACCTCCTGACAAAGTGTAAAAATTTGGAAGAGAAGAAAAAGATCTCATTTACAGTGAAGAGAAAAGGAAAGAACTGCAATCATGGCAGAAATAAATCTTCTCAAGACAGAAAGCTCTGAAAGAAACATGATTAAATTCTGTGCTTCCTGCTCCACCCCTTTTCCTTCAGTGGTTTTGCATGTGTGTGGAAAGAATACTTAATGTGAGATCTACCCTCTTAACCAAATTTTAACTGTTCAGTGTATTGTTGACTACAGGTTCAGTGCCGTACAGCAGATCTTTAGAGCTTATTCATTTTGCTTGACTGAAACAGACTAAATGTCCAGTGTCACACAATGACATTCCTCTGTGTGTCTGAGTATATATGTTCACATACACACACACACATACACAAGATTATGATGCATCCTTTAAAAAGAAGGGAATACTGCCATCTGGGACAACATGCATGAAACTTATAGACATTATGCTAAGTGAAAGGAGTCAATCACAGAAAGACAAAGACTGCCTGATTCCACTCACATGAGATATCTGAAATAGTCAAACTCACAGAGCCAATGGGTGGAACGTGGGTAGGGGAAACCAAAGAAGCAAATAGAAAATATAACATGGCTCTGTACCACAATTATCTAAAAGGAGGGGGAGACTCAATCCTCTCTGCAACTCACTATTGCAGGGCCTGTGCTTTCAAGGAATGTAAGGTGCACCCTTCTCTCTTTAGAACCTGGAGTGGGAATGGCTGCCATCTTCTTTGCACAAAGGGTCCCTTTTCATGGTTGCAGAAAGCAACACGGGGCACTGGTTTATGATTTCTCATTTTCAACTGAGGAAACAAGCTCAGAGAAGTCAAACCACTTGCCTGAAGTCCAAAAGCCTTGAATCCCCAGTGATTACCGACTGGGCTCCACAGAGATGCTAAGGAGAGACCAGAGAGCTAGTGACAGCCTCCAAGGGTGAGGCCCCTTCATCTAAGAGAAGCCAAGAGACCACTCACGCTCAGCCACCCTCCAATCTGCCCTGGCTTCCCAAACCATTCAACGCCACTGGCACTGGTATAGACAAACTAGAGCATCTGGTGCCAGGAAATCATAACAGAAACCATCCACAAAAAGTTCTAGCTCTGCTTCCTGGTCTTCTGGAAGCAAAAGAGACAAGGAAAGAAGGACCATTTGATAAAGAGGCCCTCACTCCTGGAGACCTTGAGCAGAGCTTCACGGATGTGGACAAGGACTCAGGTCTAGGCAGACCCAGGGCTACATCATAAAGTAATATGGAATCCCGGTAAGGAAGCCATTTCTTCCTTAGGAGTCTCTTGTGTTGTTTTTAAGTATATTAGGATACGTTTCAGTTCAGTTTAGTTCGGTCGCTCAGTCGTGTCCGACTCTTTGCAACCCCATGGACAGCAGCACGCCAGGCCTCGCTGTCCATCACCAACTCCCAGAGTTCACCCAACTCATCTCCATTGAGTCGGTGATGCCATCCAACCATCTCCTCCTCTGTCACCCCCTTCTCCTCCTGCCTTCAGTCTTCCCCAGCATCAGGGTCTTTTCCAATGAGTCAGCTCTTCACATCAGGTGGCCAAAGTATTTGACCTTCAGCTTCAATATCAGTCCTTCCAATGAACAGTCAGGACTGATCTCCTTTAGGATGGACTGGCTGGATCTCCTTGCAGTCGAAGGGACTCTCAAGAGTCTTCTCCAACACCACAGTTCAAAAGCATCAATTCTTCGGCGCTCAGCTTGCTTTATAGTCCAACTCTCACATTCATATATGATACATTTAAGATACACAAAAAGTGTAAGAAATACTACCCAGTCATTCAGATATCTATTATCCTACTTAAGAAATCAAACTTTATTAGTATAGCTGAAGTCCCCTGCCACTGCACCCAGTTCATCACTCTAACCTTACCTCCACCCTCAAATGAACTTCTCTCTTGAACTTGGTGTCTATCATCACATGCACTTCTTCATACTTTACTATATACACTTGTGCCCCAATAGGATAAATACAGATATATAAAAAAGAGATTTATTTTGAAGGACTGGCTCATGGAAATAGGGAGACTGACAAGTCCTTCCATCTGCCATCTGTAAGCTGGAGGCCCTGGAAAGCTATCAAGGTAGTGCTGACCCAAACCAGAAGGCCTGAGAACCAGGAGAGACAACAGTGCCCTCAGTCCAAGCTTGACAGCCTGAGAGCCAGGACCACTGATGTTAAGGACAGGAGAAGACAGATGTCCCAGCTCAAGCAGAGTGAATTCTCCTTTCCTTCGGCGTATTCTTTCTGGCCCTCAGTGGATTAGACAATGCCCACCCACTTTGGTGAGCATGCTTCTTTATTCAGTCTGCTACTTCCCAGGTGGTTCAACGGTAAAGAATCCATCTCATACAGACAAGTTCTTCTTCAACTTATTTCTTCACTCAACCTCATGTTGGTGGAACTCATCCATGTTGACAGATGTCACTTTAGTGGACTCACTCTCATTTCCTTAGAGAAGTCTGCCCATGTGTCAAATCCACTAGCCATGTTTTCATACCGTTATCAGAACACATCATGCTTGTTCATATAAGTATTGTCTATAAACGCTTCCCACTACAACAGTAGGGTTGGATAGCTATGATAGAGACTGCATGCCCTTCAAAGCCTAACACATTTTCTATCTGGCCCTTTACAGAAAAGGTTTGCTGACCCCTTCTGCAGAGTATTCCATTATGATAATTACTCAGCTAATTTATTCATTGTTTTATTGTTGGAGACTCAGGGTGTTTCAATTTGATGCTATTGTACACTGTGGTCAGGAATTGTCTTGCACACATTTGTGAACTCACATGAGAGTTTTTCCAGTTTCCATCTAAGGATGGAATAACTAGGCCTAAGGGTTTATGCATGTTATACACTTTTCTGAAAATTTACAATTTTTTTCCCCTAATTGCTTTTACTAATTTATACTCCCAGCAGCGATGTAAAACAGTTCTGTGGCACCAAATTCTCAACATTTGGTACTGGGGCACACTGCTGTTGCTGTTCATCTGATGAGTATGAAAGAATATCTTATTATAGTTTTCATTTCCATTTTTTTCTGATGACTTGTGAGCTTGAGCTGTATCTGCTTATCAGCTGTTTGTGTTCTTCCCTAGTTTGCCCATTCATGCCTTTAGCCCACTTTTTCCACAATGGTGTTTGTTTTCTAGCTGATTTACAGCAGTTCTTTCCACATTCTCCTGTCCTTTATTCGTAATGTTATTGCAAGCATCTCCTCCTAAGCAGTTGGCTGCTCACTTTCAAAGGTGTCTTTTAATAATAGAGGCTTAAAATAAATATTTGTTAATAAAAACTTTTGACCTTTTTTATGGCTTGGGCTTTTGTGCCTTGTACCATAAGCATGTGTGTGTGTGTGTATATATATGTATGTGTGTGTGTGAGAATGTATGTGTGTGTATGTGTGTGTGTGTGTGTATATATATGTGCTTGTGTATATGCATACACACATATATATATATGTATGTATATGTGTATACATACACACACAGGGGCTTCCCTGGTGGTAAATAATCTTCCTACAATAAATACTGTAGGTTTGGTTCCAGACCACGTCAATAAAGTGAATATCACAGTAAAGTGAGTCACACAAATGTTTTGGTTTTCCAGTGCACCTAAAAGTTATGTTTACACTATACTATAGTCTGTTACGTGTGCAATGGTATCATGTCTTAAAATGTATACATACACATTCCTTAATTTAAAAATGTTTTATTGTTAAAAAAAGTTAACTGAGCCATCATCAAATCATAACCTTTTTGCAGAATAACATCAAAGATCACAAACATGACACCTAATGTAAATAATAATGAAAACTTTTGAAATATTGTGAGAATTATCAAAATGTGATAGACACAAAATAAGCAAATACCATTGGATAAATGGTGCCAATAGACTTGCTCAGCACAGGGTTGTCCCAAATCTTCTATTGTAAAAAACACAACATCTGCAAAGCTAATGCATGATAAAATGAGGTTCACCTATATGCATGTTTAACTTAAGGAAATAAAGACAAAATGTCTTCTAAAATTATTATCCCAACAGGGCAATGTCCCAGAGATCCTAAGGCCCAAGATCCACTCTGATACTAGATATTTTCACACTTTTAATTTTGCCAATTAAGTGGATAAAATTAATCTCATTGCAACTTTAATTTGCATTTCCCAGATCACTGATGTTAAAGAAACGTGCAATATCTCCACATATATATGGGCCTTCTATGCAGTCCTTTATGAAGACTGTTAGTTCATGTCCTTTATTACCCGTTTTAATTTGGTAGTTTGTAGTTTCCTTTTTGATTTATAAGCTCTATTTCATATTCTTGATACTAAATCATTTTAGGCTGTGCATACTGCAAATATCTTCCTCCAGTTCATAACTTGTCTTGTCTTGTCATTTGCTTTAAGATGTCTGTTGAAAAACCAAAGTTTCCAGTTTTAATAAAGTCACGTTACCAATCCTTTTTCAATACTCAGTGCATTTTGCATCTTGTTGAGAAATCTTTTTCTACCCCTAAGGATACCCAAGGTAAACTATTGCATAGGTACAACAGGAGACAGTACAAAATGCGTATCACAGCATCATTCATAAAAGCAAACATCCTAAAAACAACCAAATGCCTATCACTGGGAGAGCAAATAAAATGGGAGATATTCACACATGAAATATTGTAAAACAATCTAACTAACTACTGTGCAACATAATTATATGGAAAAATCTTAGCAATATAATATAAAATAAAGTAATTCCCAGAAGATTGAAAACAGCATGATACCTTCTTAGAAAGTTAAAAACAATTAAACAAACACATACACTTTTAGGAAAACTTATTGGAATAAAACTATATAAAGAGAAAATAAACAGAATAAACGGGCTTATGGTTCAGAATGGTGGTTTCCTTGGGAAACAGAGACAAGGGGATGGGGTGCAGCGGGCATCCTTTTAGGTGTAGGTTATTATCTCAAGGCCCTAGTTTTTGTTTTAGGTGGTGGTTTCATAGGTGCTTATTGCACTATTAATAATAGCTGAATGTAACAAAATAAAAGCAAACCGGAACAAGAATGATAAGCCAAGGATTATAATTAATCCAATTCGTGCACCTCAAATTTAAAAAAAAATGTCTTACACTGAGCTCGTGAAGATATCCTTCTAACTCATCACTAAAGGCTTTTTAAGTTTTGTTTCTTAGGTGTTTAATTCACCTGGAATGTTTTTTTGTGTGAGCTGCTGATCTGATTGGCTTTGGTATGGACAATTAACCATTCCCACATCATTCACTGGTCTGCTATGCCATCTCTGTCACTAGCAGCTTTGTGCAGGTGCTTGTCTGGACCCTCTCTTCTGTTCTGTTTATTTATCTGGCCCCATAAGAATACTATACTTTCTTAATTACTATCGCTTTATAACAAATCTTGGTGTCTGACAGAGTGAATATTCACCTTATTCTTCTCCAAGTGCCCCAAAGCTGTTCTTTGCCCTTTGTTATCATACGTCCAATTTAGAATAAGCCCAAGGAGTTCCACAAATACCTTGTTAGGAGTTTTATTGGAACTGTTACTAAATGTATAAGCTAATTTGGGAAGAACCAACATCTTTTCAATATAGAGTTCATATTATGCTTGAACATGGTATAGCTCTCTGGTCATTTAGGTTTTCTTTAAGTGTTATTTTCTTTCCTGGACCTAATACCGCTTCCCTTACATTTACTCCTGGACATGTTGCTTTTGTCTGCTATTGTAAGTGGTGTTTTAATGGTTTCTTGCTAATGGACATGATACCATTGATTTTGAGATATCGATCTTATATCCAACAAACTTAATGAATTCTCATTAACTCTAGCTATGATCTTTAAAGACTCTTGGGTTTTCTTTATAGATAATCACGACTGTCCATAAAAATGGTATTCTTGTTTCTTTTTCCAATCCTTATGCCTTCTGTACCATAGTCTTCTTTTACTATACTGGTTTAGACTGCCAATATGATTCATGTCAATGTATGGCAAAACAAATACAGTATTGTAATGTACAATAAAGTATTAAAAAAATTAAAAATTTTTAAAAAAAAAGATACCCTTGTTATCTTCTTAACTTTAAAATAAATGTATATTTACTTATTAAGCATGGGTTTAAAAAAAAACAGATTTTTACAGATATACTTTGTCAGTTTAAAGAAGCTCCCCATCACAGTGGCTGTAGAAGCAGAGAAGAGAGCGTGACTGTATGTCCCAATTTGCCAAATTTATAGCTGTCATCCTAGGATAATCAGTCACAGTGCCCCCTTTCATCCTCAAAAGGGTTTTAGTTTGGACAATGAATTATATTCTCCCTCTAATAGAGGGGTGATAGGCGATGCTAGTGAGGCAATCTGACCACTGATTATAAGATGAACAAGAGGACCTGACAGCCTGGAGTTTCTGGAATGTTCTTTGCCTAACTGGGAAGCTTCCAACCTCACATAACAAAGCAATCACTATCTACTCCTCCCCTCTGCAAATTCATGAGGCGACATGCTCCAGGGACAGCCCCGACATCACCCAATTTGCCACACAAGAAGCAAGAAACACACACAAAATAGAGCAATTATCTTATCAAAAACCAGAGCGACTGGCAATCTGAGAATGAAGCTGACAACAACCTGGCCTGTCACATGCTCTATTTTGTCACTTACATCCCCAATATAAATGCAAAATTGTGAAAACCAGGCAGAAGATTAAGTGGCGATGGATCCCTTCTGACGCTGGGCTTGCGCTCCTTACTGAAGACATGAATTATGGCGCTGCCACCATCACCCTTCCTATTTGCAAATAAATGTTGTCATCTAATTGTACAAGACTTGGAGACTGGTTAACAGATTTCTCAGAGGAAGGGCCCAGTGGCAGCTTGGACTCCCTAGATGCCCTGCTTCCATCTCTTTATTTGGGTCATCTCTCCAAAAATGCAGGGCTTTTTGTTTTGCACAACAGGCGCTGTTATCCCATCTTCCCATCCTTTATTGGAGATTAAACCACAAAGACATGATGCACTTCTTGACTAATTCCATTAAAGAATCATTAAGGATGAGAGATGGAGAGGAGGCAGCCTCTGAAATAAGTGATGAAGGGAAGTGTCTTTCTTGATAGAAGAGGGATCACCAAGCAGAACAGCCAAGGATGGGCCGAGAGATACAGCAGAAAGCATCTTCTCGTCTTGACTGGGCCAGCAAGAGGAGTAAGATAAAGACACAGGGAAAAGCCTGGGAACGAAGCCTGGAGTTCCTGGGACACTTGGGAGGTGTGTTTGTGAGTCTGTGGACATCCCATTTGCTACCTGTGCCCAGGACATTTCAGGAATGCCAACAGCAGTAAGGGCAAAGCGGCAGTGACTCTGGCTGGGTCCCAGCTCACTTACTTATCCATTATCCAGTAAGTAGCTACTGGGACCTGGCTTAGTTTGGATTCTCCCAGAAGCAGGCTCTCAGATAAGAATTCAAGTGCTAGCCATCTATTTGGGAAGTGAAGTAAACATCCAGACAGGAGCACAAAAGTTAGTGAAGAAAAGGAAGGTGGCCGAGAAAGGATGAGTTACCAAGTTCCCCCTATGGTGACCTCAGAAACTCACTGTATAGCCTGGGCCTTAGACTTGACTTATCCCTCCAAAGAGGGGAAGAAGCTAGGGCATGGGGTATTTTACACACTCAGCCGTTGACTGATGGCTGCTTTTCCTGTGGTGTTAATTTTCCCACTTCTGGTCTTCCGTTCAGTGAGACAAAGTAGGCTTCAGCAAACTCAAAAGTCTTTAGGCAAAGAAATGTAGAAACTGGCAGCTGGGAAGCAGGCCAAGTGACCTTTAAACGATAAGCATTAGGAGGTAAGGGCAGGGTTTCAGTGTCCACTTCCAGTTCCTACTCTGCACTAAGGAGCTGCTACATGCCACGGCTACGCTCACCAACAAGTGGGAAATGCTCCCTGACCACGCGACACTTGCTGGAGGCAAAGAGCAAGCCACCTGTCCCCATGCCTCTTCCCCTCCTCTTCCCAGCATAGACTGGAGCTTCCAAAACCTGTCCCTTGCGGTTCACCAGGACTCACCTCTACCTTCTCTGAGTCCCTGACTTCTGCCCTGTCCTTGGCCTTCATCTCCATCCCTCTCTCTCTCTGTCCCTCTCACCCAGGCTCTGAAATGTCTCCTTTCCCCTCATTTGCAGTATCTGAATATAACTGTGATGAATGAGACCATTTATTAAGCATATACTGTATACTCACCCTTGGGTTAAAGGACTTCTGATTATTATCTCATTTATCTGCCAAACAACTGTGACCTCATGTTTGTGTTCCCAGCCTTGTTCCTGCTTCATCCCACCTGCCTGATGGGATGGGACCTCCTTGGAAGGCACCATGACCTAACTCAAGTGCCCACAATCCTCTGCGCATTGCATTTGGCCAACTACCTAGTCCTCTACCTAGGTGAGCGGGGCTGTGTTTGCCCCGACCTGCCTCCATGATCTGTAGTCAAGGTCCCAACACACCCTCCACGCCCCCAGCCGGTCCATTCCAGTGAGGAGTAGCCTGTCTCTCAAGGGTGAGCCATGCTCAGCATCCTCCCAGGTTAGGATCCCCAGAGGCAATTATTCTTAGTTACTTCAGACAAATGTCAAATTCTGCCTCCCTTGCCTCTCTTCTCCTACCTTTGCAGCCTGCAAACAGGGAATTGGACTGAATCAGTAGTTCTCAAACTGCAGTCCAATAAGTCATGATTCTCCTTCTCAGGGATTAATGCATTACCTTGTCTCTGATGATGTATTTTCATGGTGTTTCCTAGACACATCTCCCTGATGATAAAGAAGCAGTTTTGTGGTGGGGATTCAAGTACAGTGGCAAGGCAGTAGGAGACAATTTGAGGCGGAGGATATGTTTGGCTGCCCCCTCATCTGCTGGTGCATCAAAAGAGCTCAGATTCAGAGCCTGGGAAATTTAGGCCAAGAAGGGTCAATGGCAACAAAAGGAAAGATAATCGCTCTTTATTGGGGGGTGGGGGGAAGAGAGCAAAAGGAAGGCCAACCTGCTTATCTGGCATTCTGGCAAGATGGCAGACCACCAACACAGACACTTCAAAAGATCTCTGGCTCAGCTCCCCAGCCCCTCCCCGAGGTTCCTGCAGCAAATACATCTCATTTCCCTGCACTTTTGAAGTCAAAGTGTGGTCTGGTTAATTAGATGTTAGTGGGGGCCCGGGGGCGCTGGAATCCAAACTCAATAAATTTCATTTCTGAAAGACAAAGAGGTCAAGTGCATATTAAACTTCAGTGCTCACAGAGCTCTGCTGGGCCATTTATTCAGCCGGGCTCCTCACGGTTTCAGCAGAGAGCGCCAGGCGGCTTTTGGGAGGCGGGCTGGGTGCGGAGGCAGGCCTGGAAGTGTGCCCATCTGACATTGTGGAAGAAGGGGGTTGGGGTGGGGAGAAAGTCATTCAAATCTTTTCAACAGAAATAGCTCAGTCCCACAGTCAGAATTTGAAATTTCTGCCAATATCCGACTCCTTTCATGAGACGAGCCCAGTAAACAGCCTGGCCCTTTCTTTAGCCTCCTGCTGAAATGGACCCCTCCCCACAGCTTGGCTGTCTCTTGCAGGGAAGTCAGTACTGGACACAGCCCCCTCTAAGCACAGAGGTACTGCACGCTGCCTCTCACCACACTCTGCTGTTTCCCAAGTTATCTCAGAGCTAGGGCTACAGATCTGGAATTTCTCCTGCCTGTCCCTCTCTCCCCATCTCTCTGACCTGACCCACAAGGAAACAGGCACAGGCTGCTCCCTAGTTGAGAGCCTGCAAGCCTCTGTGCTGGAGGAAAACCAGTAACCACCAAATGTCCACGTGGCGAAAGCTCTTGCTACTGGCAATAAGCCTGGGGTGCACGGCAGGCCCCAGAGGCAGACACCCAAGGTCAATCCTGGTACCTCTGCTTCTCAGCTTGGGCTGTGGCTACAACTTTTTCATTTTCCTTTATGGGGGAGCCCCGCCTGCTGCCTGGGTCAAAATTCTGATCAGCATTCGGCCAGCTTTGTGAAAAGAAGAGAGACTTTCTCAGCAATGACTAACTTGGCTAAAAATTGGTCCCACACATGCAGAGTTCAAGGCTGAATTCTTAGGAGGGCATTTTGCAATCTCTCTGTTGCTTTGTTTTCTTCCTTCCTTTAGTGTGTTTTGATTGGAGAACGAAGGTGTTAGTCACGCATGAGGTGTCCGCATTTAGAAAATTACTGACTTGACAATTTAATTACATTTGGAGGCCACTAAATAGGATTGTTTCCCTTTATTTAGACAGCCTGGATCTTTTTAGTCATGATTTGGGAATGTGATAATCCAAGTGTTGCTTTATCTTGAAAACCACCCCAGCAACCTCTCCAAGCAACGAAATGTCATGGTGAGAAACTCTAGTTTGGATATTCCTAAAAACCTCTATTTAAGACTTCTTTGTCTGGCAAAACCCACCATTGCCCGCTGCAGAGCTGGGTGGGTGGGAACGTCTCTGATTATGGCTCTCCTGTTCTATTTCTGCAGCATGAAGTCGCTGGGCTGCAATCCACCTTCATCCCTGCACCCTGGGTTCTCCACACAGAACTGCTGTTTTTGAGAAAGGCCATTCTGGGGTCTTTTTTTTTTTTTCCCTTTTCAACTTTATACCATGAAACAGTCTACTGTGGTAGAAACTGTTCTGCTGAAATAACCTAGCAGCCTGGATTCAAGGCTTGCATTTACCAGCATCATTAAAAATTCAGATTTACCAAGGTAGAAAAATCTCTATAAGCTGTTTCTAATTTAATCGCCTAAATTTTTTAATCAAGAAATTTGGAGACGCCATACCCGATGATCAACTTGGTGGATTCCATCTGCCTGCTTTTTTGCTTCCTAAAAATAATTTGCCAGGAACTTCAGAGCTGTGCCTGAGAGGCAGGCAAGCAAATCAGTTTCGGAGGAGTTCTCAGACAAAGAAGATCTTCCTTGGCCTAGTGGGAGGGGTCAGCCCTCTAGAGGAGAGGGGTCAGTCCTCTAAAGGAGTGGGGGCCCAGAAACTTGGAAGGCAGGAGAGAGGGCTCAAGCTCAAAGAGTCCCCTTCCCAAAGGGATCCCCAGACTCCCACTGACAGCCCCATGGGATGTGGCTCAGAGCCTAGATCAAGCCTTTCCTGACACTGGAAAGGCCCTTTTCCCACCAGCCCACCCACCAGGATAGAGACTTCTCTCAGGGTAAGCAAAGCTGGGCACTCAGCTATGTGGGGGTATTTGCCCCAGAATAGAAGCCTCTGGTATTTCCACATACTGTCCCAGGAAGCTTTGTCTTGAATAAACCTGATTTTCTATACTAGTTGGGAGAGTTCAATATAGTATCCGTCCCCAAGGAGAAAGTCACTCTCTCCTAGGCCTGGGTACCATGGCAGTGCTCAGCCAACTGCAAATAAGTGTCAGAGTTCCAGCCGCATCTCAGCAGAGCCTTGGGCCCCCAGCCTTCAGCTCCCATCTTTGCCCCTTACCTCTCCTGTCGCCTCATCTATCAGGCCCTGATCCTCTGACTTTTTCTATCCTTCTCTGTGGGCCAAAGGAGACTGTGCGGGATGGTGAGGTTCTGGGAACCTGACCTCTGAATCTTCTAGGTCACAGCCACCATCCACCTCACCACAGTGCCCTGATGGGGATGTGAGCTCAGTGGTCAGAGATAACAAACAGGTGCCGTGTATTTGCCCCACATTTCCTGGGGGCTCCTAATGAACCAGACTGGCTCATCAGGATGGAAACCTTTACTTAAGTTAGAGGCAACAGGCGTGGTTACTTTTCCCCTTTCCCCTCAACTCGCTCCACCTCCCAATTCAGATGTCAGCCCTCTAAATGTCCATGGCCTGGAAAAGGGGGCCAGAAGGGTAGGAGAAAGAAGGCATTTTTCCTAAGCATCACCCAAACCAAAACGTTCCACTATTTCTCTCATCCCATTCGATGGCCCTAGATGCTTCTGGCTAGCTAATACTTTGCAATTCATTTGTCTTCTACAAAAACATTATTTTATTAAATTGCTCTTCAAAAAGTGATTGCACTCCTGCCAACTGTAACAAAGTAACTGGTATCAGACTAGCCCCTAGCCCTCTTGCTGTCAATGACTAGAAAACTGTACAAAATATATGAGACAACTGCTGTCAGATATTGGATAACAGAAGGAAACGCAGGAAGGCAGTGGGGGCCTCATGCTGCCCTGGCTGTCTGTGTGAACTTGCTGTCCAGACCCTGCAAGGAGATGGAGCCCAAGCAGACCAGGGAAGTCTCAGCGAGCTGAGGGCACAAAGACTGGAGTTCTGCTCGGCCAACTGCAATCTGAGGGGTAAAATACTGGCGATGAGGGCGTGGCATAAAAAAAGGAACTTGAAACACACACATAAAGGTTTCCTTAAATCTTTGCTCAGATATTAAGCTGCACTTACACAGGACAAGATGCCAAGAGGCTTGACTAAGAACAACTTACTGAGCAATAGTGGTCTCAATGGAGATCCCACAGTGCTGGGAAACATGGCAGTTCCATCCACCCAGCATTAAGTCCCTGAAAATCCTGGCCATTCAGAGACTTTAGAGAGAACACATCTGACCACTCTCACCAAGTGGACTATTCTTTTGCTGTTGAGTCGCTAAGTCATGCCCAGCTCCTTGTGACCCCATGGATCGGCTTCGCTGTCCTTCACCATCTCCCGGAGTTTGCTTAAACTCATGTCTATTGAGTCGGTGATGCCATCCCACTGTCTCATCCTCTGTCATCCGCTTCTCCTCCTGCTTTCAATCTTTCCCAGCATCAGGGTCTTTTCTAAGGACTGTTCTAAAACAATCCTAAGAAAGACTTTTATAAAGCTTAAAAGAATTAAGCTGAGGTGTTTTGGAGGTTTTCTTACATAAATTACTACCAGAAAAAAACCTACACTCCTTAAAGGAAAATCACAAAATATAATGTGCCATCCATAATTTCCAATATATCAAAAATTACTAGTCATGTGAAGAATAAGTAACATGTGACCCATAATCAAGAGAAAAATACGTCTAAAGAAACAGACGAAGAATAATCGAGAGGTTGAAATTAGCTGACAAGTATTTTGAAACAGCTATCAGAAATATGTTCAAAGACTTAAAGTAATTAGGGAATAGATTCAGAATTTCAGTAGAGATACAGAAACTATTAAAAAGAATCAAAGAGATATTTGAGAACTTCAAATTAAAATATGTGAATTGAAAAATTCAATGGATGGGCATAAAAGCAGATTGGACACTGTAGCAGAAGAATTTCAGAGAACTTAGATGGGGTACTAGAAGCTATCCAAACTGAAGTACAGAGATTTAAGGAAAAAAAGAAAACAGCAGACGTGTAGCATCAACTGATCTTTGACAGAGGAGCACAGGCAATTCAATGGAAAAAGGAGCCTTGTCAACAAAAGCTGATGAAACAATTGGATAACTACATGCAAAAAAAAAAAAAAAAAAAACCTGAATCTAAAGACAGACCAACATCTTTCACAAAAATTAACTCAAAACTATAAAACTTCTGGAAGATGGACTTCACTGGTGGTCCAGTGGTTCAGAATGCATCTGCCCAAAACCAAACAAACAAAGAATGGGGGTGCCTGGGGGGGCCATCTGGCGGCAACCAAGTCTAGGTACATGGGTTTGATCCCTGATCTGGGAAGACTCCACATGTGGCAGAGCAACCAAATCTGCGTGCCAGAACTACTGAAGCCTGTGTGTCTAGAACCTGTGCTTCGCGACAAGAAAAGACACCCCAATGAGAAACCCACACACTGCAATGAAGAGTAGCCCCACTCGCTGCAACTGAAGGAAGCCTGTAAGTAGCCGTAAATAAATAATAAACTAAATAATTTCAAAATAAAACTCCTGGAAGGTAACAGGAGAAAATCTAGGTGACCTTGGGTTTAGCAATGACTTTTCAGAGACAGCATCAACAGCACAATCAAGGGGGAAAAAATTGCTAAATTGAACTTCCTCACAATTTAAAACTTCTATTCTGCCAGCACAAACAAAAATCAAAACACTATTAAGCAAAGAAATACAAGCCACAGACTGGAATAAAATCACTGAAAACACATATCTAATAAAAGACTGGTATCTAAAATATACAAAGAACTCAAAATAAGAAAACAAACAACCCAATATTTATAAAGATCTGGACAATTTACAAAAGAAGATATGCAGATGATGAATAAACATATGAAAAGATGTGCAACATCAAATGTCATTCAGTTCAGTCGGCTCAGTCGTGTCCGACTCTGCGACCCCATGAATCGCAGCACACCAGGCCTCCCTGTCCGTCACCAACTCCCAGAGTTCACTCAAACTCATGTCCACTGAGTCAGTGATGCCATTCAGCCATCTCATCCTCTGTTGTCCCCTTCTCCTGCCCCTAATCCCTCCCAGCATCAGAGTTTTTTCCAATGAGTTAACTCTTCTCATGAGGTGGCCAAAGTACTGGAGTTTCAGCTTCAGCATCAGTCCTTCCAATGAACACCCAGGACTGATCTCCTTCACAATGGACTGGTTGGATCTCCTTGCAGTCCAAGGGACTCTCAAGAGTCTTCTCCAACACCACAGTTCAAAAGCATCAATTCTTCAGTGCTCAGCTTTCTTCACAGTTCAACTCTCACATCCATACATGACCACTGGAAAAACCATAGCCTTGACTAGATGGACCTTTGTTGGCAAAGTGATGTCTCTGCTTTTTAATATGCTGTCTAGGTTGGTCATAACTTTCCTTCCAAGGAGTAAGCGTCTTTTAATTTCATGGCTGCAGTCACCATCTGCAGTAATTCTGGAGCCCCCAAAAATAAAGTCTGACACTGTTTCCACTGTTTCCCCATCTATTTCCTATGAAGTGATGGGACCGGATGCCATGATCTTAGTTTTCTGAATGTTGAGCTTTAAGCCAACCTTTTCACTCTCCTCTTTTACTTTCATCAAGAGGCTTTTTAGTCCCTCTTCACTTTCTGCCATAAGGGTGATGTCATCTGCATATCTGAGGTTATTGATATTTCTCCCAGCAATCTTGATTCCAGCTTGTGCTTCTTCCGGCCCAGTGTTTCTCATGATGTACTCTGCATAGAAGTTAAATAAGCAGGGTGACAATACACAGCCTTGATGTACTCCTTTTCCTATTTGGAACCAATCTGTTGTTCCATGTCCTGTTCTAACTGTTGCTTCCTGACCTGCATACAGATTTCTCAGGAGGCAGATCAGGTGGTCTGGTATTCCCATCTCTTTCAGAATTTTCCACAGTTTATTGTGATCCACACAGTCAAAGGGTTTGGCATAGTCAATAAAACAGAAATAGATGTTTTTCTGGAACTCTGTTGCTTTTTCCACGATCCAGCAGATGTTGGCAACTGGGGAACTGCAAAGTAAAATGATAATGAGATACCACAAGATACCTATTAGAATGGCTAAAATCTAAACTACTGACAAACACAAAAGCTGACAAGGCCCTAGAGCAACAGGAATGTTCATTCACTGCTAGTGGAAATGCAAAATGATACACTTTCAAAGACAGTTTGACAGTTTCTTACAAAACAAAATATACTCTTACCATACAATCCACCAATCATGCTCACTGGTATTTGCCCAGATGAATAGAAAACACACCCACATAAAAACTCGCACTTGAATGTTTCTAGCACCTTAACATAATTACCAAAACTGGGAAGCAACAAAGGTGTCTCACAAGGAGTGAGTGGACAAAGCACAGCACAGCCACACAGTGGAATATGAGTCAGTGCTTGAAAGGAATGAGCTGTAAGTCACAGAAAGAAATGGAGGGACTTTCTCATAAACTATACTTCCATTTAAAAAAGAAATGGAAGAAATAAATGCAGATTGCTAAGTGAAAGAAGTCAGTTTGCAAAGTCTGCATTCTATATGATTTTAACCATATGACATTCTGGAAAAGGCAAAACTATGGAGACAATAAAAAGATCAGTATTTGCCAAGAGTTTAGGGGGTGGGAGGGAGAGATGAGTAGCTGGAGCACAAGGAAATTATAGGATGAAGAAACTGCTGCTGCTGCTGCTGCTAAGTCGCTTCAGCCGTGTCCGACTCTGTGTGACCCCATAGACTGCAGCCCACCAGGCTCCTCTGTCCCTGGGATTCTCCAGGCAAGAACACTGGAGTGGATTGTCATTTCCTTCTCCAATGCATGAAAGTGAAAAGTGAAAGTGAAGTCGCTCAGTCGTGCCCGACTCATTCTGTATGATATAATAATGGTAGATATATGTGCATCTGTCAAAATCCACAGAATGTACAACACAAACAGTAAACCTTAACATAATACTACAGACTGTGGATGATAATGACACATCAGTGTTGGTTTATCATTTGCAGAAAATAAATCATTCAAATATAAGATGTTACCAAGAGCAGAAACTTTAAGGTGTTAATAAGGGAGTGGATGAGAACCCTCTGTACTTTTCAATTTTTCTTTAAACCTAAAACTGTTCCCTCTAAAAAAAAAAAAAAAGCCTATTAATTTGTTTAAATAAACAAGACTTCCATGGCCTCTGGAATAAATCAGGAGTCAAAAGAAGAGGAGAGAGAGATTTTACAAAACCAAAAACAAACAACAAAAATTAAAGAAGTAATAAAGCCAAAGATGTCCAAAACTGATGAAAAATATCACTCCACAGATTCAAGATGGTCAACAAAATCCAAGTAGGATAAACGTGAAGTGAAGTGAAGTAGAGCGAAAGTCGTTCAGTCGTGTCCAACTCTTTGCAACCCCATGGACTATACAGTTCATGGAATTCTCCAGGCCAGAATACTGGAATGGGTGGCCTTTTCCTTCTCCAGGGGCTCTTCTCACCCCAGGGATTGAACCCAGGTCTCCTGCATTGCAGGCAGATTCTTTACCAGCTGAGCTATCAGGGAAGCCCCCAGGATAAACTTAATGAAAACCAAATCTAAGCACATCCTGAAAACCAAAGAGAGAAAAATCTTTAAAAAGAGCCAAAGGTGGGGTGGGACACATTACAGAGAAGGAAATTATGTGATTTATCTGACTCCTCATCTGCAACAATGCAAAGTAGGAAATAATGGAGCATCTTTAAAGTGGGAAAAAAACTATTAACTATAATTCTAAATTCAGTGGAAATATCTTTAAAATGAAGATACAAAAACACTTTTAAATAAACAAAAACTTTAAAATTTTATCACCAGTAGACTTGTATGCCAAAATAAATCCTTTTTTCTTTAGAAAGTTATTCAGGTTGAATGAAAATCTCTCTAAAATTCAACAGTGTTACAAAAACCAACAACGTGTACATGTAAAAGTAAAATATATAAAAACAGTAGCATAAAGAATAGGGTGGATGTACATTACGGCAAGGTTTTTATTATTCAATAAGTGGTTATTTTATAAGTGATATCATATTAGTAAATGAGTATAGATAAAAATTCACTATAAAAGATAAAATGTAATATCAAAAAATGCCCAATAAGGACTTCCTGGCAGTCCAGTAAGACTCATTGTTTCCATGGCAAGTTTCACTGGTTCAGTCCTTGGTTGAGCAACTAAGATCGCACAGGCCACAGTGTGGCAAAAAAAAAAGCCCAATTAATCAAGAAAAAAGAGGAAAGAAGGAAAAGAATAACTAAGACAAACAGAAAACAACTGGAACGATGATAACAAATACATAAGACAAATAACCATGTTAAATGTAAAGGGTGAGATTTTCGGCAAAATGCAACTGCAACTCTTTATAAGAGATTTACTTTAAATATGAAAAAGATAAATGACAAGTAAAAAGATGAAAAAATATATACCATGCAATGGCACAAATTTATCAGTATCAGAAATGAAAGAGAAGACATCACTATCTACACTGCAACAGAAAAAAGGGAATATACTAAATTGATACCACTAAACTTAATGAAATTAACAAATTTCTTATAAAACATAAATGACCAAAACTGACACAAGAGGAAACACAAAATAAAACTAGCCCTATGTCTACTAAAGAAATTGAATTCATTGTCAAAACCTTCCCACACAGAAAACTCCGGATGCAAAAGGTTTCACTGATGAATCATATAAAAACACTTAAGAAAGAATAATTTTATGTGATTATATGTAAATTCTTCTATATAGCAATTCTATATAAACTCTTCTAGAAAACATGGGAATAAAAGACTAACAAACTCATTTATAAGACCAACATTGCTGTGATACTAAAACCATACTAAAGGAGAAGTATAAGAAACCACAAACCAACATCCCTCATGAACACTGATACAAAAACCCTTAACAAAATGTAAGCAAATTGTAATATATATATGTGTGTATGTATGTATATGTATGTATGTGCTGTGCTAAGTTGCTTTAGGCATGTCCGACTCTTTGTGACCCTATAGACTGCAGCCCACCAGGCTCCTTTGTCCACGGGATTCTCCAGGAAGGAATACTAGAGTGGGTTGCCATTCCCTTCTCCAGGGGATCTTCCCAACCCAGGGATCGAATCCACATTCCTTACTTCTGCATTGGCACGCAGGTTCTTTGCTACCAGTGCCACCTGGGAAGCCCCGTATATATGTCTGTGTGTGTGTATATATTAATACATCATGATCAAATAGGTTTATCTGAAGATTACAAGACTGATTTAACATTCAAATGTCAATCAATGTGATGTGGCATATTAACAGCCTAAGGAGAAACTGCGTAAGAGTATCTTAATAGAAGCAGAAAAGGTACTTGACAACATCCAGTACTTATTCCTCATAAACATGCTCAGCAAACTTGGAATAACAATGAACCTGGCTCACTCAGACAAAAGGCTTCCCGTAGTAACCTTGCAGTTAATGTCACCCTTAATGGTGAGAGACTGAATCTCTCTAAGGTGGAGAGCAAGGCAAGGCTGCCTACTCTCATCACTTCAACATTTTACTGGATGTTTGAATCAGTGCATCAAAGCAGGGAAAGGTGGGGGAGGGGTATATAGTAAGAAGGAATAAAACTGTTTACGTGTAGGAAATGTAGTTACATGTGTACAAAATCCTAAGGAAGCTGGAAAAAAAAAAAAAACAGAACTAAAAAGTGAGTTTCGCAAAGCTGCAGAATACAGCCTCAACATAAAAAATCAACTGAATTTCCATAATCTAGCAAAAACAATTTGAAATTATAATTTTTAAAGTAGTGTTTATAAGAGCATCAAAAAAACATACGGATGAAATATCCTTATGAGGATTATGTATTATGAAATAGATAAGGATAAATTTAACCAAATATATGCAAGAACTGTACCCAAAACTTCGATGAGAGCCAGAACAAAACAATTTTGAAAAAGAAAACAGTTGAAGGACTTATACTACCTGGTTTCAAAACTTACTATAGAGCTATATTAATCAAAAAAATGTGGTATTGATATACATAGCTAGAAACAGGCAGTCTGTATTTAAGAACATGAAAAACTGCTCAACATGATGAGTCATTAGAAAAAGATAAATTAAAACTATAAGGAGATACTGCTATATACTCAATGCTGCTGTTGCTAAGTCAACTTCAGTCGTGTCCGACTCTGTGCGACCCCATAGACGGGCGGCCCATCAGGCTCCACCATCCCTGGGATTCTCCAGGAAGAACAGTGGAGTGGGTTGCCATTTCCTTCTCCAAGGCAGGAAAGTGAAAAGTGAAAGTGAAGTCACTGAGTCATGTCCAACTCTCAGCGACCCCATGGACTGCAGCCTACTAGGCTCCTCCATCCATGGGATTTTCCAGGCAAGAGTATTGGAGTGGGGTGCCATTGCCTTCTTCAATATACTCAATAGACTAATATAAAACTAACAATATCAAACTTCCAGGCAAGGATGTAAAGCAATCTGACCTCTCATTCACTGCTGATGGGAGTGCAAAATGTTACAGTTTGGAAAACTCTTTGTCAGTTTCTTATACAGTTAAGTATATGCCTATACACCTACCCTTTGACCTGGCAATTCTAATTCCAGGTATTTATTTCTCCAAGAGAAATGCAAACTTATGTCCACAGTGGGGGAAAAAAGACACTTATACAAGAACGTTCATAACAGCTTATTCATAAGAGTCAACCCAAATGTTCATCAACAGGAGAATAAACAAACTGTGATATATCCACACAGTGGAATGCTACTCAGTAATAAAAAGAAGCCAACTATTGATACATGCAGCAAAGTAGATGAGACTCAAAAGCACTGTGCTGAGTAAAAGCCATACACACACAAAAAGAATTTGCGCTGCTAAATTCCATTCACAGAAAGTCATAGAATAGGAGAAGCTAATCTATGGTGAAAGAAATTGGAACAGCAGTTGCTTCTGGTAGAGGGGCTAAGTAGGGAATGGCAGTGGGGTGGGGGCACACAACGGCTCCCTGGGGTGGCAGAGGTGTCCTACGCCGTGAGGAAGGTCTGGCTTACATGGGTGGAAGCATTTGTCAAACCTGACTGAGCTGCACAGCTAAGATATCACTGTGCGTGCCCACACCAAACAAAGCATTCTCTATGCAAATTACACTTCCATTTTTTAAAGTATTTTTTAAAGCCTCAAAAGCAAATGCTCAACACTTCCTATGAAATAACACAGGATATTAAGAGGACACCACAACTTCATTTTCCCCCTTGCATGGGCCACCTCTCATGTAATGAATTTTAACAGCAAGGGTGTCCTTCCACACCCCTCTCCATGCTTCTAAGACTCAAACAGTCAAAGGTACATGTGTGTAGGAAGGGGTGAGACATCAGTTCATTTGCTTTTTAATAAGGCTTCTTAGGGCGTCAGAGGATGAGATGAGTGGATGGCATCACCGATGGACTGGACATGAACTTGGGCAAACTTCGGGAGATGGTGAGGGACAGCGAGGCCTGGTGTGCTGCAGTCCACAGGGTCACAAAGAGCTGGACACGACTGGGCGGCTGAGCAACGCAAGTGTTTTCCGTTGCTTGCTCCTATCATCTAAACATACCTCGGGTCATAGCTACGCAACATCCCATTCTGTGGACAAGCCATGATTTATCCACCTACTCACGAGTCTTCACTCTCTCCACCCCAGTAATGGGCTGTCAGGCTTACCCCGGTTTTTGATATTACAAACAGTGCTGCAAAAATGCCTTCATCATATACATAATCTCCCTGGTGCTTTTGTTTCTATAGGAGAATTTCCCAAAGAGAGAACAGTGAATAAAAAAGATAAGTGAGTTATTTGTTTTAATGGATACTGCTGATTACTTCTCACAAAAATGTTGTAGAAATCCCATTTAGTGTTCAGCCTGATATATTTTAAGTTTCTGCAGACTGGCTTCAAAAATGAAAATAAGTTATGAACATCACATAATAATCATTTTAGACAATTCATTATTCCTTGAAGAGGAAAATCCAACAACATAGTTAAGCTCACAAATAACTAAGTTATTCTAGTTAAATATCTCCTGAGAAGCAGGATGGTGTGATGGTTGAAAACTGAAACAGCCCGGGCCAAGCTACTGCTCCAAGCCTGACTTGACATCATCTCCACGACTCTGAAAAAGTTACTTGATCTGTTTGCATTTGAACATTCTTGTAAACAAAATGTAAACAGTAACAGTACCTATATCATGGAAGATTTAATAAAGGTAATATGAAGAACTTGGTGCATGGAGAGGGAGAATCTAATAGAAAGAGCTCTTTAAGTGTTTGTTCTTATTGGTAAGTTGCTTATCTTCTCTAGATATCCATTTTCTTTATCTGTAAAATGGAGACAATGACACCATTTGTCTCCTAGGGCATATAAAGTGATTGGAACAAGGCTGGTCTCTAAGCACAATGCTCACATAGAGGAACCAGCTAGTCACCTGCGGGCATCTAACTGTGGAATAGATGGCACTCACGACCTCCCCAAACTCAGGAGAAAGCTAAGTTCCTGCCAGGCTCACAACGCTGTTGAATTCTTGGAAGGCACGCAAATCTGCCAGCCTGCAGAGAGAAATCGATAGGCACCCCTGGGAAGATTTATTTCCCTCCATGGTGAACAATGAACATTCATCTCTTCCTGTAGCTGAGGCTCCGTGAGCATTTAAGCACCTTAAACAGCCCCTCTGTTGGTGGCTCACCCAAGGGATGGACTTCCTCCTTCCAGGATGCTTCTGCAGCTGCGGCCTTCAGGAGGGACATGTGCCCAGGTAAACACCTTGACAGCTGAGGTTACGGGACCTGAGTGTTGGGAGAGTCATTCTTTCAAGCAACCTACAATGATTGTATCCAAGGGTCAAGATTCTGAACTGAAAAACTGAAAAATGGGTGGCTGTAGGAGATGTAGATTTCTAAAAAGAGAGTCCTTGCCTTGCACAGTGCAGCCAAGAGCCCCACACCGAGCCACGTCCACCATTCCTGGCCCCACCAGCAGAAGGTACCTGCATCGTCAGTTTGGAGGGTTTCAACTCTGTTTCTTAACTCAATTGTGAATGTTAGCTAATTTTTAAAGCTCTAGGGAAAGTCAATGATTGTATGAGGAAAAACAAGCATAGAGAAGCCCATTTTTATCTCTTTACCAGGATGGAACAAACAAACTTGGCTTTGGTTTTATTAAAGACTCCTAGTAATGCTTTCAGCTAAAAGCTAAATGTCCTTTCACCTGGGGTCAGAAACACCAGCCCAGGCAGACAAATAAATTGATGGCTGTGGACACTAGCCTTTTGCCTGACAATGAGAGGTTCAGAGACTACTGTACCTGGGTTCAGGAAAGAGCTGCAGAGAAATTTGCAGCTGTGCAGGACTGGACACTCGAGTTGTCCATGTGCCCCAAGGTGACCAAATCACGTGAAGCTCTTCACACTGACCCAGAGCACATCGCATTGATTCCCACAGGAGGATGGATCGTCCCCACCAGTGGAACACTCACACCTATGCCCAGAGAGCTTTGGTCCTGCTATCAAAGGACCACGGAAATCCAATCTGTGACCACCAGGCTGTGTGTAGAATTTGAACAGAGGATGATGGCTGCTCTTGGAAGATACTGGATCCCTCTGTGCGTAACCCTTGTGAATATGCCCACTTTCTAGTGTGCAAATACCCCCTGATGGCCAGGAGAGGACCAGGGCCACTGATGGAGAACCACGTGCTTCACTCCCAGAGGTGGACTCTGCTCCACCTCTAAGGTCAACCCCCCTTCCTCTGGGTAGCCCTTCTTTCCATGCAATGGAACCGCCAGGAGGTTGACAAGGCGTATCCACCTCAGAGACCCTCTAGCCACAAGGCAGAGTGACACTGATTGTAGGGCTCACATAAAACCTGAGATGACCGTGTTCTGTATTTGAAGCCCCATAAAACTGAGTCATATCTTAACGGGCTGTCTCTGTGACATGTTTCAAGTGTTATAATGTGTGTATGATAGGGGGAGGGGGTCCTAGAAAAAAAAATCAATTACCCAGGTCCTTGATTGCACTATGAAGAAAATACAATAAAGTCCACCAGATAGCATGAATAATCAAAATGAAATAAAACAGTAAAAAAAAAAAAAGTAAAAATGCATTTTGTATGTTTCACGTAACATTAAAACTGGATCACGGTCCCAAATTATCTGACTAAAGGCTCAAGAAACACCAGCAAATTGCTTATTGATTACAGACTGAATGATTAAAAGGGTCTTTTAACCATTATCCCCATCTCCTTCCTCCACCATCCTTGCCTACTTATTCTCCACACCCACTCTCGGAGAAACCTTTTGAACATGTAGTCATTCACCTGCTTGAACTACTTCTCTAATACATCAGAGCTACAAGGTGAAATCCAAATGTCTGAGCATAGAATTCAAGACCCTGCCAGTTGAATCTCACCCCCAGAAACCCCTACTTTGCACCCTCTGTCTCAGCCTCCCCAAGGACACCTCTCCATCTCTGAAAACCAACATCCCCCACCTGGTACCACTTTCTCCATCTTTTCTACTGTTAACTTCCTGCTTATCATTCAAACTCCAGTGTCACCTCACCTCCAGACTCTTCTGCTACATTCTTCAGAGTTCCAGCTCTGCATTTCTCACATCCCACATTCTGTTGCAATTATGTGTCCTCCCATGTGATTCCTACTTATCTCTTATTCCGTCACCAATGCTGGTAAACATTGGTGGGTGGGTGGATAAGCTGGATAGATGAATGAATGAACAGCAAACAGAAAAGGCACACCTAAGGTAGAAAAAGGTGCTGCAGTCCATGGGGTCGCAGCGTCAGACATGACTGAGCCACTGAGCGACTGACCTGAACTGAAGCTGGAAAAAGATAAAAATTAGATAGCTAGATATCGGGATAGATAGCTAGACTAAGAATAGGACAGGCGAAGTGAGGCTAGAACAGAATAGAACATATAACACAGATTTCCTAGGATTTCACTATTCCTCCTCTAAGCTCCAAATGATTCATACACTCAACTTTCTAGAAAGGAAAAAGTATATATATCACTTTTGTCTCAGGTAAAATTGGTAAGATTTTTGCTGGGGGGTGGGGGTGGGGGGCAAAAGACATGGGGCACGAATAGCTGACCCAGTTTTGTTTTTTTTCTTTCCTTTGAGTGAAACCTACTTTGACAAGTCTCAGCCTGCAGGGAAGCTCCAGAAGACAGAAAATCTCAGAAGAAGCCAGACCTGGGCTTCCAGACATGCAGGAGGATTTCACAGTTGAAGCCGGCGTATCTTTAGAAAAGTCCCTCCCACTCCACATACTGCATTTCAGGGACAAATCGATCAAGAGTCCTCAAATATTTCTTGAGATTCAGGTCAAGCCAAGCTCACTGCCCACCAAGCCCTGGCCAGGCTCTGTACTGGAGTCAGGGCTGCCAAATGAGCTGGGCTCGTACATTCACGTGCCATTTCTTGCCAGCTACTTCTCAAACATGCCCCCAAAATTACCATTTTAGCGGCCAGAGACTAGGCACAGGTCCTCACTGGCACGTCTACATTCCTATGAAGATCAGTAAAATGACTAATATTTAAAACAGGCTGAGCATTTGCCAGGGACCCTGTTTCATGCATTACGCGTATGATCATGTGAGAACAACAGAACCACATGTATGATCATGTGAGGACAACAGATCCACAAAGAAGGGGTGAATGTTAGTGCCTCCCCACTTTATGGACGATGACAGCAAGGTGCTGAGAGTTTCAGTAACTGAATCAAGGTCCATGGCTAGTTAGTAGCAGAGCTGGGAAGCCAACCCATGTAGCCCAGGTCTACAGCCCACTCTTTAGCCCTATGTTAAGTAATTAAAGGGCAAGAATGCATTTTCCATCATGGGACTAAATGCAACTACTCACATTTTCTACCTTTTTAGAAATGCAACCCATAAATGTGTTTATTTTTCCTGTGGGGCCCCTGCCACTGGACACATTGTTCTGGGCAATCAAAACAGAGAGAAGACCTCCGCTGGGGGCTCTACAGTCCCCCTTCCCCAGGCCCACCACACCACCACCCAACCTTAACCTGCCCTCAAGGTCAAGAGGTATCATGGCACATCATGTTGAAGAAAGTCTCCAGATCAAAAATTAAATACAAAGTTACCGTATGGCCAGGACTTCCCTGGTGGTTCAGACCGTAAAGTGTCTGCCTACGATGCGGGAGACCCAGGTCCAATCCTTGGATTGGGAAGAAGGAAAGGGCCACCCACTCCAGTATCCTTGCCTGGAGAATCCCCAGGGACAGAGGAGCCTAAAGGGCTACAGTCCATGGGATGGCAGAGTCAGGCATCACTGAAGCAACTTAGCATACACACGTGCATACGCAAAGGAGTGTGACTGCTGACCATATGATAAAGGAAGAAAAGTGAAGTCGTTCAGCTGTGTCTGACTCTTTGTGACCCCAGTACTGTAGCCTACAAGGCTCCTCTGTCCATGGGATTTTCCAGGCAAGAATACTGGAGTGGGTTGCCATGCCCTTCTCCAGGGGATCTTCCTAACCCAGGGATCGAACCTGCATCTCCAACACTGGCAGGTGGGTTCTTTACCACTAGCACCACCTGGGAAGCCCACTCCTCCACATATACCCAAGAGAAATGAAATGAAAACATAAGTCTTCAAAAAGAACTGTGCATGAATAGTGCTCAGCCAAAATATAGAAACCATCCAAACACCCATCAACTTATGAATGGATGAACAAAATGCAGCATATCCACACAGCGGAATATTATTCAACCATATAAAAATCAAGTAGCGATATATGCTATATGGATGAACCTTGGCATCATTAAGTTACATGGAAGAAGTTGGACAAAAACTGCCACATACTGTACAATTCCATTTATAGGAAATGTTCAGAATAGACCAGTCCACAGAAACAGAAAGTACAACAGTGGCTGCTAGGGCTGGGGAGGACAGAGGGATGGGGAGTGACTGCTGGTGGATATCCAGCTTCTTTAGGGGGTCTGGAATTTCATAGTGATGATGGTTGTACAACTTTGTCAATTATACTCTTCAAATAGATGAGTTTTATTTTGTATGAATTATATCTCAATAAAAAAATGCTTCTTTTAAAATTAGCAACTTCAGGGACTTCCCTGGAAGTCCAGTGGTTAAGACTGGACTCTTACTTCTAATAAGAAGTAAGCACACTTACTTGTGCTTCCAGCGCAGGGGATATGGGTTCAACCCCTGGCCAGGGAACTAAGATCCCATATGCCATGCAGCCAAAAAAAAAAAAAAGATCAAAGGCATTAAAAATCTGCCTTGAAACTGTAAGAGATTCTAAGTATAGGAAATGATAGATGCATTCCCAACTTTGACTAAATCCCTACAAAAATATACACTATTACCAATAAGAGCAGTGAAGCTGGAAAAACTGCAATGAAACACCAGTAGTACATATATTTCCATCAGTCATGCTAGAGGAAAAGTGGAATTATCCCATCTTATGTCTATAGAAATTATCCCATCTTTTATGTCTGTAGAAAATTACTATAAATTTGTTGCCATATTAAGAGACAATGATAATACACAGCCAAAGATTATAGGAGAAAAATATTAGAGACATGGAAAGAAAATAATAAAATTATCCTTTTTAAGTTTCTATCATGTTTGTTGCATTTGTCAGGGTCTTTTTAAATGAGCGATTTGTTATATCTCTTCTTGTTCTAAATAAAAAATTTACTTTCAAGACAATAAGGAACAAGATGAGGAGGTGAGCAGAAAGTCCTTCCGGGCTGGGGGTAGCACCAAATCCATAGGTATACGGCTTCTTCTTTTCTCTCTCTTCATTCCATGCAGTCAGGGTGGAAAGACCTGTGGCAGGGGCATGGTTTTCCATCCCTTTTGCCTGTTTTCTCTACTCTATCAGGACTCCAGACTCAGGGGCCACCCAAGACCAACAAGCCAGGGATGAACAAGCCACCCCAGAAATGGGAACTCTCCTGTTCTGATGCTCTCAAAACTTCTCTGCAAGGGTCTCTGAGTGAAGATTTTCTCTCAACAAGGTCTATTCTTAAAAGACACATGGACAGAGAGAGCTACTCTGATGTCTCCAGAGTCCACTTAGATTTTCAAAAGGAGTTCTTCACAGTAGAAATCAATTTAGTTCTTGGGGTTAAACATTCCTTAAACAATGTAACAAACTTGCCTTCCCTCCCCCTTCCTCTTCCTCTTAGTCCTCCCCTTCCTTCTTCTTCTTCTTCCCTTTATCTGGGAAGAGCTTTCCCTCCTGGACATCATATAAGGGAGACTGGATAGAGATAAGGATTCAGGAATTCCTGGGTCCTCTGGCTATGATAAAATCTCAGACTTGGCACAACTCCTCACTCCCTGAAAAAGGAAAAGTGTGATCCCAGTATGAAGAAGGGACCAGACTAGGTGGGTCCTTGCCAGGATGAGGCCTCCTCAGTGTAGCAGAGAGCTAAGTCTAGAGAAGACAAAAAAAACGATTATAAAAGTGGACGTGAGGATCCACCAGGCAGACACTGGAAGAGCCTGAATTCTAGTAGTTCTCTCTTCACATGACCTAGGGTTTTATATTCTAAGAGTATCCCTTAGCAACACACACATATGCCCCTAGCCAGAAATGCTAAAACCAAGAAGAGAAACTCATTGCAATTCTACTACCTGCCCACCCCCCTTCCATGTCAAGTCCCGGAGACAGACACCAGCAACTGGGAAGAGATGGATGTTGAAGGATAAATGTCACCGGTCCCATTAATTCTCCAGGTCACTTTCCAGATTTCCTCTGTTCTGAGATGGATGGTTGATGCTATGTTCATAATAATGACCATCAAATCTCAGCATTTGTTTAACATTTTATAATTTATGTGAATTTATTTGATCTGCAGAGCTTCATGAAGTACAACACTATCAGTCTAACAATTGCATTGGTAAGAAAATGGAGACCCAGGCAGGGGAAGTGATGGGCTGGCCAAAGATTGCCAACTTTGCAAGGATTATTTTATCTAATAAGTTATCTCAGTCTCCCTAATATGAATAAAAAAATCTCCCAAGTTTAAGGAGTCAAATTAATCTAGCCTGAGGCTTTCTTTGGATGCCTTTGATACATGGAGGGTGAGGGTTGCCTCCAAATACAGTTCATTACTTTGCCGACTAAGGTCCGTCTAGTCAAGGCTATGGTTTTTCCTGTGGTCATGTATGGATGTGAGAGTTGGACTGTGAAGAAGGCTGAGCACCGAAGAATTGATGCTTTTGAACTGTGGTATTGGAGAAGACTCTTGAGAGTCCCTTGGACTGCAAGGAGATCCAACCAGTCCATTCTGAAGGAGATTAGCCTCGGGATTTCTTTGGAAGGAATGATGCTGAAGCTGAAACTCCAGTACTTTGGCCACCTCATGCGAAGAGTTGACTCATTGGCAAAGACTCTGATGCTGAGAGGGATTGGGGGCAGGAGAAGAAGGGGACGACAGAGGATGAGATGGCTGGATGGCATCACTGACTTGATGGATGTGAGTCTGAGTGAACTCCAGGAGTTGGTGATGGACAGGGAGGCCTGGCGTGCTGCGATTCACGGGGTTGCAAAGAGTCAGACATGATTGAGAGACTGAACTGAACTGAACTTGGGGAAAGACCACCTGCCACCTTGCCCTTCAGACAAAAGCAGATGTAGGCTTTGTGTGAAGTAGATCTTCAGGACCTCAAAATTAACAGAGCTCTCTCCTTTAAGAACCACAGATTTTATTTAGAAAAAAAAACCACAACAAAAACCTGTTGCTGGCCAGCTCTCTTTCCAGACAATAGGCTCCTCTCCAGTCTCAATCACAACTCATCTTAGACAAAAGAGAGCAAGAACACCCACAGAAGACCACATGGGGGTGTCTGTCTAAAAGCTGTTGCCGGCTTAGTAGCCACACATTCCAAACATCCCAACCACTGAGGGCAGGTCATACAGCTCTGAGCCCGTGCTCTTTCTGAAGCCCTGTGTGAGTAGGGACGTTCCCCAGGGTCCTCAGTTCCTCTGATGCTGCCACGCCAAAGCATCCACCAAGCTGGGAGGTCCAGCCTACATCCATCCAGAGAAAATCAGACCCAGCTGGGAAAGCAGGACAGCAAGGAGACGGGAAAGCCACAGACACGCAAGCAGTCCAGACCCAGATCAGGAAGTGGGAGCAGGTGAGCAAGCCCGGAATCTCTGATGGAAGCAGGACGAAGGAGTATGACCCCCCAAATTCAGCCCTCCTGTGCTAAAAGGAGGTGGAAACTGATGCCAAGCCAGTGGCTTGTCATGCGAGAGACCACAGTGGCAGCCTTTCAGAAATAACATGTTACACTGCTGACATATGATCTTTTATTCTCGGGTTCATACTGTCTTAGTCCATGTGCACTGCTGTAACAAAACCAACTTGGTGGCTTATAAATAACAGAAATCTATTTCTCACAACTCAAGAGGCCGGGAAATGCAAGATCAATATGCCCGTTGATTCAGTGTCTAGTGAGGACCCACTTCCTAGCTCATAGAGGGATGTCTTTTGCAGTGTCTTTTGCAAAAGCTCTAAAGGAGCTCTCTGGGGTCTCTATCATAAGGGCACCAACCCCATTCATGAGGGCTCTTGATCACCTCCAAAGGCCCCACCTCCAAAGACCATTAGATTGGGGATTAGGTTTCAGTATATGAACTTGAATGGGTGGGGGGGTGGGGAGAGACAAGTCTATAGAGGTATCATTCCCCAAATCCAGATGAAAAATGTATTTGCCAAGTCTACTCCATCAATCAGAACTTCTCTGACATTAACAAATTCTACTTTTTTTTAAATGGTAAAACTCCCAGGAGTAGAAAAAACTGTGATTTGTATAAAGTTTTTTAATCAGTGAACGCATCACTTTTAGATTAACCATCATGAAGGACTGCGAGCTTCCATGGGAGAGAGGGGAAAGAGATTTATAAGAGATCCTCGGCATAGTAGGAGCATTCAAGGTGGAAGCTGGGGAAGCCTGGAGTCAAGAACCAACAGCCAAGCCCTTAAGCCAGACCCCAGGGAGATGGGAGGGTGCCAACAGCCGGCTGTGTCCATGCCCCATGCTTGAGGGTGTCAGTCATGGGAGTCAGACTTGGTGGCACTGAACTCCTTCCACAGTCTACAACCATCAAGCTAGCAAATGCCTGCAGTGAGGAAAAGAGCTGCTGGACAGGATCACTTGAATCATAATCCATCACAGTTTTGTAGCACTTCCTCGGCTTGGTCAGGGCTGAACAGCTCACATACATATGCCCAGAGAATCCCCCCAGCATCCCAGGAGGGTGGTGGTATAATTCCCCTTTTACAGACATGAGAACTGAGGCTTGGGAAAGTAGCACTCCCTGGGCCACGCAGCTTGCAAGCAGCAGGGCTGATATCTGGTCCAGGTCCACCTTTCTGTGAAGCACCTACTTTTACTCACCACTGAGACGTCCCACTTCCACGGTACCTGGACAGAATAGACACATATGCAGCCTGGCACTGTCAGGATATAAGTATTTGAATGAATTGGCAGTGGCCCTGAGAAAACGACTGCCTCCCTCCTATCTGTAGCAAAAATATTATACCTTGGTCTTAAGGGAGATGTTAAATGATCCTTAAGGAGAGTGCCTCGTGTTAGTTTCCCAGGGCTGCTCTAACAAAGCACTAAAAACTGGGTGGCTTAAAGCAACAGAAATGCATTGTCTCATAGTTCTGGAGGCTGGAAGTCCTAAATCACAGTGTTGTAGGGCCATGCTCTCTCTGACAACTTTAGTGGAAAATCCTTCCTGTCCCTTCCAGCTTCTGGTGTTGGCCAGAAATCCTTGGCATCCCTCGACTTGAAGAGGCAGCACTCCAGTTACACAGCCAACTTCTTCCTGGGAGTCTTCACATCATCTTCCCTCTGTCTATGTCTGGCTCTGGGTCCAAATTTTCCCCTTTTATAGAGAGCTCAGACAGATTAGGACCCACCCAAAGGACCTCAGGCTTCCCTGGTGGCTCAGATGGTAAATAATCTGCCTGCAATGCAGGAGACCCAGGTTTGATCCCTGGATTGGAAAGATCCCCTGGAGAAGGAAATTGCTACCCACTCCAGTATTCTTGCCTAGAGAATCCCATGGACAGAGGAATCTCGTGGGCTGTATAGTCCATGGGATTGCAAAGAGTTGGACACGACTAAGTGATTAACACATACACACTGAAGTCTTGTAGTGGAGTTAAAAATATATATGTAAGAACAAGGTAAGAATTCATTTTAAAAAATCATGCCTTAACTACATCAATTATAATCAGAGAATTGGTCATGTAGAATGCCAAGAAGCATCTGAGGTAGGGTCCATAAAACCTTTGGGGCTTCCCAGGTGGCACTAGTAGTAAAGAACCCACCTGTCAATGCAGGAGAGGCAAGAGACACAGGTTCGATCCCTGGGTCAGGAAGATCCCCTGGTGAAAGGAGAGGCAACCCACTCCAGGATCCTTGCCTAGATCTCCAGGTGGGCCACAGTCCATGGACTCACAAAGAGTCGGACACGACTGAGAGACTAACACACACACACACACACACACACACACTAAGGATTGCATCTTGATTACCTCTGTAAAGACCATATTTCCAAACAAGGTCACATTCTCAAGTACTAGGAGTTAGGACTTCAGCATATCTTTGGGATGAGGGAGGGCAGTGGGACATCATTCAACTCATCATGTACCTCAACTGTTAACCCTCAAAGTTCAACTCTGATTTCTTTACTGCCTGCTCCTGGCCCCCACCTACTTCCAATGTGAGAATAATTATGTCCTCAAGTCCTTGCAGTGCTGGCGATGGTCTGCATCTATGGTTAAGACACCCCTGTTCCCAGCCCTGACCCTCACCCCATCAAGCGCCATCCCTATTGCTCTGCCCAACTGGATTTCTAAGGGGCACAGAGAGGCGTCTCTCCTGGCAACTGGCCGATTTCCCCTGCATTCCCACTTGCTAATGGCGTCTGTCAGCTCTGCAGCACCCAGCCCCGGTGCCTTTCTGTCATAATCAGCTCTTTGTCTGTTCTTCCGGTTGGGTGTCTACAGGCAGCTGGGGACAGTCAGCTGCTTTCCCCAACACTATTGTGTGCTTAAGAAGAAAAGCTTAAGTTTTTTAATTAACCACCATCTTTTAACATGAAAGTGGAGAGCATGACCACTTTACCTCACTTCACCTCGCAGATGTATTCCTGAGGTAAGAAGAAGCAAGGCAAGGACTTCATAATAATACAATCCATAACAATGGAATTTGTACTGCTCCTGAGCACTTTCTCATCCACAGTGTCTTATAGATAAGCAGGGTGGGGTGGGAGTGGGTAGGAATCCCCATTGGGGTAGATGGGGAAACTGAGGTCAGAGTCTGTGGTTAAATAACTGGTAGGTGGTCTCCTGGGCCAGGTCTCATCCTATTCTGCCACATCTCTGCTGTCCACAAGGCTGAGAGGGAGTTCAGTATTTCTACAAACACCGAGTAAGGAGGACAACAGCTAGCTTCCAAGATGGCCCATGTTCTTCCAGCTGCACTAGCTTCCATTGTGCCCCAGGGCCTTTGCACTTGCTTCCAGCAGTCTTCCTTCCAGAAGTCAGCTCATGTGTCAGCCTCAGAGAAGTATTTCTCTCTTTTTAACTTTACTGAGAAATAATTGACAGATACAACTGCTGCTGCTACTGCTGCTAAGTCACTTCAGTCATGTCCGACTCTGCGACCCCATCAATGGCAGCCCACCAGGTTCTCCCGTCCCTGGGATTCTCCAGGCAAGAACACTGGAGTGGGTTGCCATTTCCTTCTCCAATGCATGAAAATGAAGAGTGAAAGTGAAGTCGCTAAGTCGTGCCTGACTCTTAGTGACCCCATGGACTGCAGCACACCAGGCTCCTCCATCCATGGGATTTTCCAGGCAAGAGTTCTGAAGTGGGTTTCCATTGTCTTCTCTGAGATACAATTGCATATATTTATAAAGTGTAAAAAACGTTATGATGTGATATACATACACATTCTAGGATGATTAATAAGATCAAGATTATTAACATATCCATCACCTCACATAACTAACATAATTAACTCTGTGTGTGTGTGTGTGTGTGTGTGTGTGTGTGTGTGTGTGGCAGGGAATGATTAATACATACTCTCAACAACTTCAAAGTACACAATACTGCATTATTAACTGTAGTTAGCATGCTGTACATGAGATCCTGATAATTTATTCTTATAACTGAAAATTTGTATCTTTTGACCTATGGGTGAATAAAGAAAATGTGCTATAAATACACAGACACAAACAATGGAATATTATTCAGCCATAAAAAAGAAGGAAATCCTGCCATTTGCAACATGGATAAATCTAGAGACCACTATGCTAAGTGAAATAAGCCATCAGAAAGACAAGTACTGTATGGTATCACTTATATGGGAATCTTAAAAATAAAAATACACATACACACACAAAAAAATTATTTCAGGGATTTCCCTGGTAATCCAGCAGTTAAGACTCTCTGCTTCTGCTTCAGGGGACCCAGGTTCGATCCCTGGTCAGAAAATTAAAATCCCACATGCCACACGGCACAGCCAAAAAAATTATTTCATAGAAACAGAAAATCAAGTGGTGGTTGCCAGGGGCTGGAGGAGGGAGAAATAGAATGATGGAGGTCAAAGGGAAACAGGAGGGAAGGAGGCAGGGCACTAACTTTACAAATGACACGCAGCCCATGGACATAAACTGATTAGAACCAAATGGATCCAAGACAGTAGACAAATCCAACTTCCACTAGACCTGAGCTTCAGTATACACATTCTTATCTGGGAAAATTCCATGGACAAAGGAGCCTGAAAGGCTACAGTCCATGGGGTCACAAAGAGTCAGAGAGGACTAAGCAACTGAGCACCCACAGGTACACTTGTAACAACACATTAGCAAACTAAACGACATGCCCAGAGGCACCGTGAGAGCTCCAAACCCAACCATCAGGACCACAGAGGAGGTGGTGGCCCAGTTCCTGGGAATCTCCACCTCTTCCCCAAAACAGTTGGAATAATCCTCCCGCTCAGTAGCCTATGAAATTACTCAGCCCATAAAAGCCGACCACACATTTCCAGGCTGCCCTAGCCTTCTGTGATGGCCCACACACTGTCTGTGGAGTCTTTCTAGATAAATCCACTTCTTACCTATCACTTTGGCTCTCACTGACTTCTTTCTATAATGTGACATCAAGAATCTGAAACCAGGTATGTGATCTCAGTTGCAAAACTGTGGGTTTTGGCCGGGTTTGCATCCCAGCCATGTGGATTCAAGTCACAAACTGGATTTTGGCCAGGTTTGAGTCCTGGCCACATGGGGTAGAATCCCAAACCGGATTATGGCTGGGGTTGAGTCCCAGCACATGCATTCAAATTCCAATCTGAGGTGAACAGTTTCACTTTTGTTTGTACCACTCCCCTACCCTCAAGTACTTTGCTCATCACTAGAATATGACTAAGGTGGTAGTACACAAATTTTGACAAATTTTTGAGACACTCACATGATACATGGTCTAAATGTTACACAGAATGCTTAAAATTGAGACTAGCAGAAAAGTTTGGGTCACCAAAGGGCTATAATTTATCATATATGACTTTGGGCTGTAATCAGCATTTTATTTCTCTCTTCTTCTAGATCATGAACTCCTTGAGGACAGTGGCCATGTATTACTCCTCTGTTTCCAGGACACAGCACAGGCAACAGATGTTTGTGGGATGAATGAATTGGAGAATGAATGAGTAAGCACAGTGTGCAGTTAAAGAAGAAAATCCTTTGCAATGCCAGCAAACACTGCCCAATAAATGAGCTTCCTAAGATTGGGTTTCTTTTTTAATATCAGAACTTTTTTTCATAAGAGACTACTTGAATATATGTTAGAATGAAGAATTTTCTAGTCTATTTTCCATGCAGACTTTTTGTAGTCTTGTAAGTTTGGAGGCCCATTTGCCATATTTTCCATCCTGATCACTTACAAAGCATCAATTCAGTTCAGTTCAGTCACTCAGTCGTGTCCGACTCTTTGCAACCCCATGGACCACAGCACGCCAGGCCTCCCTGTCCATCACCAACTCCCGGAGTTTACTCAAATTCACGTCCATTGAGTTGGTGAGGCCATCCAACCATCTCATCTTCTGTCGTCCCCTTCTCCTCCTGTCTTCAGTCTTTCCTGGCATCAGGGTCTTTTCAAATAAGTTAGTTCTTTGCATCAGGTGGCCAAAGTATTGGAGTTTCAGCTTTAGCATCAGTCCCTCCAATGAATATTTAGGACTGATTTCCTTTAGGATGGACTGGTTGGATCTCCTTGCAGTTCAAGGGACTCTCAAGAATCTTCTCCAACACCACAGTTCAAAAGCATCAATTCTTTAGGACTCAGCTTTCTTTATAGTCCAACTCTCACATCCATACATGACTACTGGAAAAACCATAGCTTTGACTAGATGGACCTTTGTTGGCAAAGTAATGTCTCTGCTTTTAATATGCTGTCTAGGTTGGTCATAACTTTTCTTCCAAGGGACAAGCGTCTTTTAATTTCATGGCTGCAGTCACCATCTGCAGTGATTTGGGAGCCCCCAAAAATAAATTCCCTCACTGTTTTCATTGTTTCCCCATCTTTTATCATGAAGTAATGGGACCCGATGCCATGATCTTAGTTTTCTGAATGTTGAGTTTTAAGCCAACTTTTTATTCTCCTCTTTCACTTTCATCAAGAGGCTCTCTAGTTCTTCATTTTCTGCCATAAGGGTGGTGTCATCTGCATATCTGAGGTTACTGATATTTCTCCCAATAATCTTGATTCCAGATTGTGCTTCATTCGGTCGAGTGAAAGTCACTCTTTGAGACTTGTCCAACTCTTTGCGAAATGTCCAACTCTTTGCAACCCCATGGAATATGCAGTCTGTGGAATTCTCCAGGCCAGAATATTGGAGTGAGTAGCCTTGCCCTTTTCCAGGGAATCTTCCTGGCCCAGGGGTTGAACCCAGGTCTCCTGCATTGCAGGCGGATTCTCTACCAGCTGAGCCACAAGGGAAGCCCAAGAATACTGGAGCGGGTAGCCTTCTTCAGTTGATCTTCCCGATCCAGGAATCAAACAGCGGTCTCCTGCACTGCAGGCAGATTCTTTACCAACTTAGCTATCAGGGAAGCCCTGATACAAAGCATATCAGCATATTAAACCCAAACTCATATGTACCCTCTGAGGACAGATCCATTATCCCTGGTCAAAACTGCTCACAATATTTGGGAATAAACCAGTAGATAAACCAAAATCAGAGCAATACATGTTCTCAAAAAGAGGAGAAATTTTGAAGTCAGACTGACCTGGCTCTTTTAGGGGGTCAGTACTCCTCATACTTTATCCAGAATGGTATCACCCAGTGCAGAGAAGATAGAGTATCTTGTGATTATGCAGCTTGCTTCTCTAGTTCTAAGGTGAGGCCTGATTTTTTTTTTTAAGTGAACAGAAAACTCATAAACAGGTGATCAAACTTAATTCAGAGCTTACTATTTCATGTGCATGGCATTCTCAAGCCTGAGACTTTGCACTGTGTTTTATATCATGGAAGCAACTAAAGCTGACATTTCTAAAGGCAGGAAACTGAGAAAGAGCCAAGCTGGGACTTGAGCGTGTATGAGGTGTGGGGAAAACATTCGGCTCCCTGAACAGGCATTTAAGACCATTCATGATGTGACTGACCTCTACCTGATTCTCAGGTCACCCCTTGCACCACAGCCCACTCCCACCATGCTCAGTACATGCCACACTACTTCCTGATCCTGAACAGTCGGTTCTCTCTGCACTGCCTGCCCCCCACCCCCAAACAAGGGCCTTTTGCACATGTCATTCCCATCACTGACTGTTCTTCTTTAACTGCCTGGGATATAAACACCTGACCATCTTTCAAGAATTAGCTCAAACACCATTTCACCTACAAGCATTCCTTGATTCTCCTACATGAGTTGACCTCTCCCTGTTATGGCCTGCCCCACCATACTCTCTACAGATTGCCATAGCTTGTATTTACTTATGATCTGTTTATATGCCTGTTTCCTGCTCCTCAACGGAGCTCCCTGAAGTAACCGTTTTGTCTTATGTCTGTGAGGCCACCCCTCTATCTTGGTAGATCTTTGTCTCTGTGGAATGAATAAATGAGTGAATGAAAAATGAATCTTTGTGGCAACACAACCTGGAGGCCTAATTCTATCACTGCCCTGATCAAACTAAGTTGCAATGTCTTGTTTATATGTCTATTTCCCCATGAGACAGTGAGCTCCTTAAAGACAGGTCCCAGACCCTGCCAGTACCCATCTTCATCACCTGTCAATGCTCAATAAATATTTGTTTAATGAATATAAGTTGCTTTGGGTCGAAGTCAGATAAGGCTCCTTTGGAATACAAAAGATAGATGAACGATGATAAAGATTTTAAAGGGCTGTCAAGTTCATGTGTTGATTTATAGAGCAAATTAATATGACAGCATCAACACTTCCAGCTCTCCCCAGTCAATTTCAGCAATTATGTGCACCCAGAGCAGGGCGCAGCTGTTCTTGAGATGCGACACGAGAGAGGTCTCCCCTGGTTTGCTCAAAGGTCTTCAAGATATTTTTAGACGACAAACAACCATGTGTCACTTATCAGACATCCTATTAAATCAAACTGTACAACTAGTTTGACAGTTTTCAATATTAATTTGAAGGCTTTGCACGTGATTTCAGTCTTGGTGGGTGCTGAGACTGCCCTAAAGCTAGAGAGCCTAACCCAAATCTAGGGAGCCTAACCCAAATCCAGGGAGCCTACCCAAAAGCCAGCCCCATATAAGTATATGCATACTCAGGCTTGAAAAACACTGACCCCAGTAGCTTCACTCAGTGCCTAAGGTCTGGTCCTGAGCATGTCAGTGCAGTTTTGTACCAATTTCCACAGGGAATTAGCAACATGGGATATAATAAGCTGGTATATTCTCTACCCCAGAACTCCTGAAAATATCTAATATTACAAGAAACGCCTAAATTCTCCTGCCATAAGTATACTTAGAAGTTTTATCAAGGGAGACTACATAGTCCACATAAAATGTTGAGTTCTGTGATGCAAACAGATACCATTCTGGCCCACCACGAGTCCTCATCTCTGAGCTCAGGAGGGAGGCTTGGGAAAGGGAGGAGTAGCATTTTGTTATAAATCTCACAGGTGTCTGGACATCCTGGAAGGTCACTGAGTGAGCTGATGTGCTGACTCAGTGATATCCAGGGCTCAAGCAATGGAAAAATCCACCCAGGAATGAGGCTCATCTTGTAACAGAGCCAGCCCTCAAATGTGGAAGAAGAGAACAAAATCATGTATGACTCTCCCAGTCCCAGCCCAGCTGTCCTGTCCCTTAAGGTCTCCACAAGAACGGACTCCCCCTCTTGCTTTCTGGGGGAAATATTTTTAAATGTGGAAGCTTAACTTTATGTAAGCAGATATCAGTTGTAAAATATACTGAAAAATACAGTGGAAAGCAGAACCACATTCAAAATATCCACAGCAATTATATTGCATCTAAAAATACATTTAACAAGAAAAATATAAGCACTGCCTATGAAAATGTACTAAAAGGCATTTTCAAAAGACCTAGAGTGATAGATGATATCCTTGGATGTGAAGACTCACACATATTTCTGTATATTTCTTTCCTCTTCTCCAAAATAATGTATTAATATAGTGCAACTTCAATCAGAATCCTAATTATTATTTTAATTTAACAAATTGATCATTAAGGTCACGTGGGAAGCAAATGTGAAAGAAGAGTGAAGACATACATGAAAGAATAAAACTGCAGGGAACTTGAAAGCCAGTTCCAAATGTTGAAATTTATATTATCTAAAATAATTCAGTTTGGTACAGATTTTGTCAGGGTACAGAAATACTTGAAATGGTCCTTAGCAGGTAACTAAGACCCTGAAAATAAGGGGACCCAGGAAGCCAAGAAAGGGACCCAAAAGTCAGAGGGATAAGCTGAAAGAGGACCCTAAGATCTATAGAGCAGATTGTTGGTATAACAAGGTCTATGTTGTCTTGGCCTATTTACATATGTGAACAGAAAAAAATCCACAAACTCTTCTTGTCCCTCATCCTTAAGAGAAAAAAAAAAAAAAAGAGAGAGAATATGGTACCAGCAAAGAAATAGGCATTGATCAGTGTAGCAGAATTAAGCACAAAGAACACTTATCATATATAACTTAGTGAGTAGAATGTGGCTTCTGAAGTCAACAGGGAAAATACTATTTTCTAAAGGAAAATTGCCTGTCTGTTGGACAGACTGACTGATAGCTGATTTATAGATAGGATACATACATTCCTGTTTCACTCCACACATAACAAAATTTCAGTGATTAAAAATCTAAATGGTAAATAAAGAAATGTAAAACCACTAGAAGAAAATATAAGAAAATTATTATGACTTGAAGGTAAAGTAGACCTTTTTAAAAAATGTTACAGAAAATTCAGGAATTACTAAAGGAGGGATGGCAAGTCAGGCTACATAAAAACTTTAAGTCTCTCATATTAAAATAAGTGCCAGGTTAAGAAAAAATAATTACAAAATGTACAACTGAAAGAGTATAAACACCCATAATACGTTGAAAGTGCCTACAAATAAACAATAAAGAGGATTCAACTTTAAATGAGCCAAATTTTAAGCAGGCAATTTACAAAATAAGAAAGAAAAATGGCCAATAAATTTGTAGAAAGGGTTTTCTTTATTGATCAAATCGCTTTATGATAGAATAAATACATCAAAGCAACATTTTCCCCATTAGACTGAAAACAGGTTAATGAGATTGTGAGAAAACAGTATTCTTATCCATTCTTAGTAGAAATTAAAATTGATACACCTTTCTTAGAAGGCAGTTATATAATACACTTCAAAGATCATAGTCCTTGACCTTGCACCCTATTTCTAGTAATTTCTCATTTAAAAATATTCTTTCATATCATGGATATATACTGTCACATGATTTGTATAGTAAAATTTGGAGAAGAAATATATATATTTTTTTATATATTCAAATACATTATGGTAAAACTATATAATGGAGTATTCTTCAGCCAAGAGAAAGGATGAGTTAGATCTCATCCTAACTACTGAAAGTGATATGAACTGATATTCAAAACATGAATATATACTGAGTGGCACTTCCTATTTGAATTCAAGACTGTGGGGCTGAATTACAACTGTGTCTTCTTCTAACAAATAATGATTCTCAAGACTCAGGAGATGATAGAATTTGAATATTTTATGATTTTTTTTGTTTTACCACATACTACATACATAATAATTTCAGAGTAACAATATTAATACTACCATCAACAATATGGTTACTGAAAGTTAAAAAGAATTTTTTTCAGTACAGCCACTGTGGAAAACAGTACAGAGGTTCCTCAAAATACTAAAAATAGAGTTGCTATGTGACCCAGAAATCTGACTCCTCCACCTACATCCAGACAAAAGCATAATTCGAAAAGATACATGTATAGCAGCACTATTCACAATAGCCAAGACATGGAACCATAAACAAATGAGTGGGAAAAGATGTGGTCCATATATACAATGGAATACTACTGAGTCATCAGAAAGAATGAAATAATGCCATTGGCAGCTAAGCGGATGGCCCTAGAGATTATCATACTAAGCAAAGTAAGTCAGATAAAGAAAGACAGATACCATATGGTATCACTTATATATGGAATCTGAAATACAATACAAATCAACACCTCTATGAAACAAAAACAGATTCACAGATATGAAGACTTGTGGCTGCCAAGTGGAACGGGAGGTAGGGGAGAGAAGGAATAGGAGCTTGGGTTCGGCAGAGGCAAACGATTATACACAGGATGGAGAAACAATATGGCCTTCCTGTATAGCACAGGAAACTACATTCAATGCCCTCTGACAAGCCATAATGGAAAACAATATGAAAAAGAATATACATATGTATAACTGAGTCCCTTTGCTATACAAAAGAAATTAACACAACATGGTAAGTCAACTTGACTTCAATAAAAGTTTTCTAAAAGCAATAAGGTAATTTTTAAAAATTTTATCTTCTTATTCTTCTTCCATTTTTAGAACTACAATCTATTTACACTGTCAGAGCATTTAGCATTTAGCACAGACAAGTCTTTCTCTCGTTAATCTTTTATTTTTTATTTTTGTTAGTTCTGCAAGTAATCCTATACTTAGAGCTTACCACAATTCCTTACATTAATGTCTTCCTAGTTAAATGGGCAGTCTGAAGCTCAGTGGCCAGTAGAGTCCTCTTTAAAGTCTCAGAGTAATTAAATTTCCTGAGTTCTTACATACAGATAATAGCTTGTTCCCTTTTTACTTGAATGTCAGAGTTGGTGAACACAAACTCCTTGGTTCATACATTCCTTCCTCAAGTACAATAAGCATGTTACTCCATTTTCTCTTGAAAAATGAAGTATCAATTTTCAAAATTCTGATGATGATCTAATTCCATTTCCCTTGAAATCCCTATGTCTTTGGGTGTGGATACCCACAGATTTTTCTTTTCTTTATGGTCCAGTAATTTTACTAGAATATGTCTTGGAATTTACTGATTTGCCTCATTATTCCCAGGGACAGAAAATATGAAGCATACTTTCGATCTTTAATTTTAAATAATATTTTTTCCAGTAAACTTTTCTTGAATTATGGTTTTGGAGGTTTTTTCTATGCTTTAGCCTTGGTTTTCTTTTTTTTTAAGCATCACATTTTTTATTTTAAGTTCTCATTAGTTACCTATTTCATCCATAATAGTGTATATATGTCAATCCCAATCTCCCAATTCATCCTGCCCCCTCCTCCTCTCCTTGGTAACCATAAATTTGTTCTCTACACCTGTGACTTATTTCTGCTTTGCAAGTAAGTTCATCCATATCACATATTTCTATATTCCACATATAAGCAATATTATACAATATCTGTTTTCCTCTTTCTGACTTACTTCGCACTGTATGACAGTCTCCAGGTCCATCCATGTCTCTGAAAAATGGCACTATTTCACTCCTGCTTATGGCTGAGTATTTCACGTTGGTTTTCTTCTTTCTTGTTCCTGTGTTGGATCGTCTCTGCTTATCTTCAGTACTTATCTCTCCTGAATCCTTTTCCTTTCTCTTCGATTTTTTTTTCTTCTGTCATCTTCTATTTCTATTAAGATGTTTGTATTCTTTGCCATTTAGTCTGTATTTCTTTTTATTTCTAATTCTTTCCTGAGTTCTCTCACTTTGTATCTGTTTTTCTAATCGTATTCACTTGAAATAGAAAGTTAGTAATACACTTTTGTTCTGCTTTATGGCATGTCTCTTTGCCTGAGGAAATGTTCCTCTTTTTTAAAAAACAATAAATTTTTGTTTATTTATTCTGGGGCCTTCTGTGCTGCACGGGCATTTCTCTAGTTGCGGTGAGTGGGGCCAATCTTTGCTGCAGTGCCCGGGCTTCCCACTCTGAGGCTTCTCTTACTGCAGAGCACGGGCTCTGGAGCACGTGGGCTTTGGTAGTTGCGGTCCCCAGGCTCCAGAGCACAGACACTGCAGTTGTGGCACACAGACTTAACTGTTCCTTGGCCCACGGGATGTCCCCAGACCAAAGATCAAACCAGCATCTCCTCTATCAGCAGGCGGATTCTTCATCACCGAGCCACCAAGAAAGCCCAGGAAATGTTACTCTGCTCCTTATTCTCTTGCTTTCTCATAACAACTTTGTCTCGGATTTCATCTTGATTCTTCTCTATGGCTCTTTTTAGGTGAAAATAATTTTCCTGAACGTTTAGGAGGCATTGTTCAGAAGCTAGAAATATTAACTTCCTAGGGATCCTTCATCTACTGTTGTGTGCAGTATTCAAAAGTACGTGGCTTGGTTTCTGAGACTTTGTGGCCCCTGTCCCTCCTCCCACTTTTACCTGGACTTCCTCATCCTGCATCTCTGCTGTTCTTCTCTTGCTCGGCTCTGACTCCACAATCAGCAGTTTCTCGTGAGTGCGGGCCCTATCCTGGAGGGGGAGGCCTGGATGCCTGGTTTTAGATTCCCCATGGGTAAATCTGCTCCCTGTTGCTTCTCTTGCATTGTTTCTCTTGGAACAGAGCATCTGTAGGTTTCAAAGAGGTTCTCATACTTGCCTATCAAGCTCTGCAGTAAATAGTGGGTGGGAGGTGGGGTGAGGCCCACAGTCTTCTGAGTATGGGGCTATGTTTGGTTTTCTTTCTCCCTCTTTAACTGCACTCTCTGTACATCTGGTCTCTGATACTGCTCTGAGTCCCCAGATTTGCCTGACAACTGACCCGAAGGGTCAGGGGTTAGGCTGTGAACTCAACTGAGATTTCCTCACTCACCAGGGAGAACTTGGAACCACCAGTGTCTGACCAACTCTGGGGCCCTTTCCTTAAAGGCATTCCTTGCTAAGGTGTGGATGGGTAATAGAACTTGGTTTGCATATTCTACAGACGTGACAGTTGGACTGTGAAGAAAGCTGAGCGCCAAAGAATTGATGCTTTTGAACTGTGGTGCTAGAGAAGACTCTTGTGAGTCCCTTGGACTGCAAGGAGATCCAACCAGTCCATCCTAAAGGAGACCAGTCCTGGGTGTTCATTGGAAGGACTGATGCTAAAGCTGAAACTCCAATATTTTGGCCATCTCATGCGAAGAGTTGACCCACTGGAAACCCCTGATGCTGGGAGGGATTGGGGGCAGGTGGAGAAGGGGACGACAGAGGATGAGATGGCTGGATGGCATCACTGACTCAATGGACGTGAGTCTGAGTGAACTCCAGGAGTTGGTGATGGACAGGGAGGCCTGGTATACTGCGATTCATGGGGTCGCAAAGAGTTGGACACGACTGAGCAACTGAACAGATAGTTGCATTTTAACAGCAGACACCTTACCTTTAACCAAACAAGTAACTCTCTAATGGTGGGTCTTAGGCACCATGGCAGGTGGATGAAGAAATGCCTGCCAATAACCTTCTGATAGTCATGAACTAGAGCCAGGTTCCTAAGCAAGGGGGCGGAGGTGATATGATCTGGGCAATGACTTCAGTAGAGAGAGAGTAGAGACTGTGTGCTGGGAGCAGTCAGTGGATGGATGGCTTGGGTGGCAATGAATAGCTACAGGATCCCAAATTACTGAAACTAGCAGACATCACTGACCATTCCAGAACAGGACAAAGATGCCCTGAAGATGGAAAAATAGTTTAAAAAAAAAAAGTCATCAAGAAAAAAACAGAATCCAGTGCAGGTAAGTGTCTGCACACCATTCTGTGGTTGCAAATGACACAGAGACAGGAGATGCCAGCAGGGGTAAGATAAAGGTCTTGCCTCCAGGTGCCAATGACCCACAAGGAAATAGCAGGCAGCCAGAATCACCTTACTGATGGGCAGGGGAGTGGGGTGAGAAGCTTGAGAGCAGAGAAACCCTGCAGGGAAGGAGAAGAATAATGTCACAGTGATACACTAAGCACTTTGCATACACCTAGAACTGTGTTAACAGCATACCCAGTATCCCGTTAATGGTGTTATTCTCACTTTTGAGATGAAGAAATTGAGACTCAAAGAGGCTAGGTGACCTGCTGAGGATTACATGATGATGAGCCAGTGGGTGAACGATTCAAATCCAAGCCACTTTCCTGCTCCAAAGCCTTCACTCTTCCAAGACCAGGTTTGAGTCTAACTCACAACTCTGCCACCAATTGGCTGTGTGACCTTTTTCTGACCACTTAGCCTCTCTGAACCTAAATTCTCTCATCTCAAAAATGGAAATAGTTCTCAGAATTATCTCAGAAATGAGATGATTCATACAAGTCCTGTGTGTTTCAGGTTTAGTGTGGTGCTGGTGCACAGAAAGCCCTTAGCATTTATGTGCCAACTTCCCATCCATCATCAGCTGCCATTCATGCATAATCTTTAAGCAGCCATTAACCTGCTACTATCCGCCATCCTACCTGCTCCATTGTCTTCATTAAATCTATAGAAACTGTCTGGTAGAAAGACTTCTATGACATTCGTGGGAAATACATGGGGAAAGATTACAGTTTTATCAATGAATTCCAACAATCTTTCCCCCATGACATTTCAAAGCAGGCAAGAAATTTGCTTTTCCTAGAGTCAAAAGACATTAGGAGAATTATGTTTTCTGTCTTATTGCAGGGAGATAATCCGTATAATCCTTAAACATCCGCCTGTCAATAAACCTCAGTAAGAGATCACTTAAGAGGTTACACCCTCCAGAACAGTCTCCAAGATTTCGCCTTACAAGTCACAGGTGAGACCTGGGTAGGATGGGGCTGACTGACTCCCAGCCTATGTTTCAAGAGCCAAATGGGCTTTCAGAAATGTTCTGACCCTATTCTTTTATTTCACAAATAGGGAAACTGAGGCCCAGAGCAGGAAAGCTACTTGTCCAAGAAACTGCTGTGCCTCAAACTTGAACCCAGAGCTCCTGACTCCTAGGCCCAGGACTGGCCCAGGACAATCAGCACCCTGTTCTTTGGAACTGGGATGACCACATCATTAGAAATAACCCTGGCTCCACCCACTTCAGGACAGGGTGCTGGGACCTCAGGAATTGTTTAGTTTCCTCATGTGTTAAAACTGGAATGATAAATCCAGCCTCATGGGATTAAAAGACATGAGGATGTGAACAGCCTGGCACAATTCCTAGCCCACAGTAGGCACTCAAATGGGGTTCCATTCCTCTTCCTGTCTTCACGGAGGTTCCCCAGAAGCAAATCTTGGCACAGAATATAAATGCAAGTAATTTGTTTGGGAAGCGATCTCAAAAAGTACAGTAAGAGAGCAGAGAGGTGAGACAGGAAGGGGAGCAAGCAAGCCAATATAGGATACACGAATAAGCAAGTCATACTATGGGTTACTGGGGCTCCATCCCACTAACGACCTCTGGGAAAAAGCATAGCACACACGTTAGGGTCCCTACCTCCAGCCTGGATGAAGGATGAAGAAACGAGTTTACCTAACCTCCAACTCCTCCTTCACTAGTCCAGGGCCCACCCTGGGGGCATCACTCCCAGCACTTCCTGCCTGTCCTGAACACAAGCAGAGATACCACAGGAAGACCTTGGGAGGGTATCACAGGTGCTTGCAGTGGGCAGCTGTCCATGAGCCCGAGAACAGCGAGTGCCCAAGGAACAGAGGCAGGACTCTGAGAGTCCAGTCCACCCCATGTACCTCTCAGACCCAGTTCTGCTTCATGTCGAGTTCATTCTGTTCCGTCACTGATTTTTTCAAGGTGGTGATGAAACAAGCTTGGACCTGGGACCCTTTCTCAGAGTACTTGCACCTTCCAAACATGAAGAGAATACAAAGAAACTATAAGGGACTAAAAATAACTTGCACGCATGCACAGTTGGGTCAAGTATGAACAAAAAGATACCAAAATAGGCCAAAACCTGAGGTGCTGGGAGCAAGAGCAAGGTACTTCATATGATGCCTGCACACAGCACCACCAACAGGGTGAGCAGACCACCTAAGACAGCCCTCCAGCCTGACCCACTGATCTGCCCCTACCCTCACCCCATTTAAGGAACCAGCTCCAAACCCCTGACCCTGGGGAGCCAGCAAGGCCATCTGCTACTTGTTCTCACTTGCTTGGCCTGCAGCATGAATCTCAGTAAAGCTTTGCCCAAATTTCTCATCTGGCCTCTTATCAATTTCTATTGATTAAAACGTCCAAGAATCCAGGTTGGTAAAAGTGACTGGTCAGTTTCTTTTATAAATATATAAACAAATAATAGACGGATGTACTGGGATAAGTCACAGATCCTACTGGGGCAGCTGGTCCTGAGGTTTTGATACTCATCATGAACCTCCTTGTTATATGACAGATTCTGTCCCCAAATAATTCATGTGATGAAATCCAAACCCCTCAGAATGTGACTGTTTGTAGCAACAGAGCATTTAAAAGGGTAAGTAAGGTAAAATGAAGTCATTAGAGTGAACCCCAACCCAATCCAAGGTCCTTAAAGGAAAAGGAAATTTGGACACAGACAGATACAGAAGAAAGACCATATGAAGATAGCAGAAGGCCATCCACAAGCTCTCAAAAGAAATTAACCCAGTTGATACCTTCACCTTGAACTTTTCTGTTTCATAACTGTGAGACAGTACATTTCTATCCTGTAAGCTACTCGGTCTATGGTGATTTGTTATGGCCTAGGAACTATAGCAAGGAGAGATAAGAAAGCCTCCCTCAGAGATCAGTGCAAAGAAATAGAGGGAAACAACAGAATGGGAAAGACTAGAGATCTCTTTAAGAAAATCAGAGATACCAACAAAACATCTCATGCAAAAATGGCTTGATAAAGGACAGAAATTGTATGTACCTATCAGAGGCAGAAAATATTAAGAAGAGGTGGCAAGAATACACAGAAGAACTGAACAAAAAATATCTTCACAACCCAGATAATCACGATGGTGGGATCACTCACCTAGAGCCAGACATCCTGGAACGTGAAGTCAAGTGGGCCTTAGAAGCATCACTACAAACAAAGCTAGTGGAGGTGATGGAATTCCAGTTGAGCTATTTCAAATCCTGAAAGATGATGATGTGAAAGTGCTGCACTCAATATGCCAGCAAATTTGGAAAACTCAGCCATGGCCACAGGACTGGAAAAGGTCAGTTTTCATTCCAATCCCAATGAAAGGCAATGCAAAAGAATGCTTTAACTACCTCACAATTGCACTCATCTCACACACTAGTAAAGTAATGCTCAAAATTCTCCAAGCCAGGCTTTAGCAATACATGAATGGTGAACTTCCAGATGTTCAAGCTGGTTTTAGAAAAGGCAGAGGAACCAGAGATCAAATTGCCAACGTCCGCTGGATCATGGAAAAGGCAAGGGAGTTCCAGAGAAACATCTATTTCTGCTTTATTGACTATGCCAAAGCCTTTGACTGTGTGGATCACAATAAACTGTGGAAAATTCTGAAAGAGATGAGAGTACCAGACCACCTGACCAGCCTCTTCAGAACCCTGTATGCAGGTCAGGAAGCAGCAGTTAGAACTGGACATGGAACAACAGACTGGTTCCAAATAGGAAAAGGAGTACATCAAGGCTGTATATTGTCATCCTGCTTATTTAACTTATATGCAGAGTACCATGAGAAACGCTGGGCTGGAAGAAGCACAGGCTGGAATCAAGATTGCTGGGAGAAATATCAATAACCTCAGATATGCAGATGACACCACCCTTATGGTAGTAAGTGAAGAGGAACTAGAAAGCCTCTTGATGAAAGTGAAAGAAAAGAGTGAAAAAGTTGGCTTAAATCTCAACATTCAAAAAACGAAGATCATGGCATCCGGTCCCATCACTTCATGGGAAATAGATGGAGAAACAGTGGAAATGGTGTCAGACTTTATTTTGGGGGCTCCACAATCACTGCAGATGGTGACTGCAGCCATGAAATTAAAAGACACTTACTCCTTAGAAGGAAAGTTATGACCAACCTAGAGACATTACTTTGCCAACAAAGGTCCGTCCAGTCAAGGCTATGGTTTTTCCAGTGGTCGTGTATGGATGTGAGAGTTGGACTGTGAAGAAAGCTGAGCGCCAAAGAATTGATGCTTTTGAACTGTGGTGTTGGAGAAGACTCTTGAGAGTCCCTTGGACTGCAAGGAGATCCAACCAGTCCATCCTAAAGGAGATCAGCCCTGGGTGTTCACTGGAAGGACTGATGCTAAAGCTAAAACTCCAATATTTTGGCCACCTCATGCAAAGAGTTGACTCATTGGAAAAGACCTTGATACCAGGAGGGATTGGGGGCAGGAGGAGAAGGGGACGACAGAGGATGAGATGGCTGGATGGCATCACTGACTCGATAGACATGAGTTTGAGTGAACTCTGGGAGTTGATGGAAAGGGAGGCCTGGCGTGCTGCGATTCATAGGGTCGCAAAGAGTTAGACATGACTGAGTGACTGAACTGAACTGAGGAAGTGACTATAGGGGTTCCCAGGTGGCGCAGTGGTAAGGAATCCACCTGCCAATGTAGGGGACACAAGAGATATGGGTTTGATCCCTGAGTCATAAAGATCCCCTAAAGTAGGAGATGGCAACCCACTCTAGTTTTCTTTCCTGGAAAATTTCCACAAACAGAGGAGCCTGGTGGGCTACAGTCCATGGGGTCACAGAGTCGGACAGGACTGAGCAACCGAGCACCCAGGACGCTAACACACTCCCCTCGCTCTTTTCCTCACACACCCTTGGCCAGCTCTTCTACCTGTCTAGGCTCCTGCCACCCCTCCATTTCAAAGGGTCTGAGAGTTCTGGGTACCATGCCCTCCCTGGGTATCACACCTACTATTACTTGTTCACTTGGTACCCCGGTGTGTCTGCTGCACCCCAGACATACCTCTCCTGCCCCCATCATGAAGCAGCAACATGCCCTCGCTGTTATTCTCCTACCAGCATTACAACTCCTCTCGTTAGCTGCTAGTGTACCCGCGCGAGAGGCCGCATATGGCCAGGCCGTCACAGGATCCCTTCCTGTGCCCATGGGAACCAGGACCTGAGCTCCAGAAGAGCCTTAAGCTGCAGCGATGGAAAACCCAGATTCCCCCAGTGGGAGTCACTGGATTGATACAGAAAGGACCCATCTCTCCTTCCACCTCTTGTTCCTACTCTAAGGCACCAGGTCATCCCATGCTAGGACCCAGCCCTCATCTGCTTATCAAAGGGTCTCACAGGCTTCATATCAGTAGCTGAGAGCAGTTCTAAGATCCATCAGCCTCCACCTTCTTCTGCTGGCATGTCATGGATTGGGTTCAAGGAAGGAGCCAACAGCCTGAGCTGCCATCTGATCTAGAGCACTGCTGGCTCCTTAAGTAAAATATAAACTAAAAATACAAATGGGGTGGAGGGGCAGGTGCCAGATGATGGACTCATGTGCTTTATAGAGAACGGCCCCCCATCCCCACTCACTGGGTAACTCTGACCCACCATCCTGACCTAGATCGGCTGACCACCCCTTCCCTGAAGGCTCTCCTGCATTGGAAACTACAGATTGACAGCTATGCACTGATTGCAAGCATATCACATGCCGATTCAGGGCTCATTCTTCTGTCCAAAGTGATCTGCACACAGCTGCATGAGCCCAGTGCAGATGAGGAGACAACCAGTAGGGGAGAGGAGGGAATGTGCTTAGCACGCAGGGCAGACCTGAGATCTAAAGGAAAGTCATTTCCTCCCAGAGCCCCTGCTCCTCACTTAAAAGAAGGTGACCAGGAAGTGAAACTCCAGGAGGTGGTGAAAGACAGAGGAGCCTGGCGTGCGGTAGGCCATGGGGTCGCAGAGAGTCTGACATGACTGAGCAACTGACCAACAACAAGGAGTGACTCTCAGACAGAGAGAGGAGCAAGCGACACTTCTGTGCAGTGGGGTTCTTTGTAAGACAGACCTTGAAGATTTGGGGGTTCAGTTTCAAACCACCGCAGTAAAACAAATATTGAAAAAAAAAAAAGTCCCACAAATGCTTTGGTTTCCCAGGGCACATAAAAGTGATGCTTATACTATAGTCTATTAAGTGTGCAATAGCATCAAGTCTAAAAAACAATATACATACCTTAATTTTAAAATATTGTATGGCTAAAAAAACGCTACCCATCATCGGAACCTTCAGCGAGTCATCATTTTTTTGAATAGCCACAACAAAGATCACTGACCAAAGATCACTACAGCAAATATTAATAACAATGAAAAAATCTGAAAATTGCAAGAATTTCCAAAATGTGACAGACGCGAAGTGAACACACACTTTGGGAAAATGGTGCTGATAGACTTGCTCTATGCATAGTTGCCACAAACTTTCAATTTGTAAGAAAAAAAAACCCCACCCTATCTTCTTCAAAGCATATTAAAATGAGGCAATAAATAGGTCTGCCTGGGTAAGGAGGGCGAGGCACCCAGGCCTCCTTCCCACCTCTCTTAGTACCCTGGCCCCTTTCCCCTCCTACTGCTGCACCCACTTGCAGTCTTATTATCTCCACCAAAATACTTGTTCATTGTTTGTGAAGCATTAACTCCCCTACCCTGCGGAAGGACCCCTGCCAGAGAAGCCGGCTTTAAGATATCTTGCACTGAGGTCTGGCTGGGAGGGGCAGCCAGGCACCCCACAAACACTTTGCTTTTCAGGGTCTGAGGTTAAAATGAGCTTTTAAGAAATGGGCGTGCTTCCTCCAAACCAGAAAGTAAACATTTGTCCCTTTTCTTTGCATCTCGGAGGGCAGTGGCAGTTATGAAGGCAGCTCGGGTGGTGTTTACCATTACAAGCAGGTCCATGCCATTTCATCTGCCATGAGTATCTCATCGGGGAACAGAACAAGCTGTTTCGGGGTGACAGGATATCATGAAGCCCGTGCCGCCTCCCAGCCGTTGGGTGGCAGGGCTGAGGGAGCCCTTTGAGAACACAACATCTGACCTCTGCTCTGTCTCCGCGTGGATGAAAGGACAGAAGAGCTTTCCATTGATCCCGACATTCTGCCGTATTTAATGGCTGCCGGAGAACCCGCTGCTTAACTGTCTTATGGCCGAAATAAGAGAAAATTGGAGCCCTGAGAGGTGCTCCATGTCAAGTGGAGGACTGGAATCCTGGGGCTGGCGCTGCAATTAGATCTTGGTGCATTTTCACGGCACAAAGGGTTCCAAGCCTGGAGGCTTGACTGAGAAGGGGCGGCTGGGGTGGCCTGTAACTGCTCCCAACTGGTTTCCAAACCTGAACACAGTGAAGTAAGAGGCTGGGCATGGCCAAGAGGCTGAGCACCAGGGGGAGAATCGCCTGACAAATGGTGTGGGGAGAGGAGAGTGGGCCTGAATGGAGGCCCCTTTCTGCCCCCTCACTGGCTGCGGGACCTTGTACCAGTGACTTCTCGTCCCAGGATTTCAGTTTTCTGATCTGCAAACTGGTGATGGCATTACCCACCTCATGAATTCATGAATGTCGCAGGACAAGTTCCAAGCAGACTCTAAGATGAGGATTTGGAGCAAAGTGATTTTGTAGGAAATGTTCCCAGGAAAGCCAGTAAGACAACAGCAGGAACTAGGGATCAGAAGGAAAGATCCAGCAGGAATTCCACACCTGAAATGTAGTCTACAGACCCACAGCAACACCACCACCTGGGGTTTGGTGCCAGTGAAGAATTCTGAGGTCCCTTCTTGACCTACGAAGGACTTTCTTGATCTGCTTTCTAACAAGATTCCCGGGGAATGTGAAAGGCACTGGTGGAAGACGCCCGTCTGGAAGATCCAGCAGCACTTTGTCACTAAGGCCGCCTACGGCTGGGGTGGGCAGTGATGCGAATCACCACACACACGCCCCACCAGCTCTCACTCCCCATCCTGGTCAGAGCTTCCTTCCACAGAACTGACCCTGTGGATGTGGTCTGAAATATCCTGCGGCTCACCCCCACACCCACTCAACCGTCCTCCTTGGGCAGGACCTGGTCAAGGGTTCCTCCCAGGAATGAGCTTACTGCTAGGGTGCTTCCCCAGTCTCAACCCCATCTGGACGTGGCTCCCTCTCCTTCCTAAGTCCCGAGGGCCTATGAAACTCCAGGGTAATAGGCAGGACCAGCTTCACGGGTGTGGGGCCGACCTGTGCCATCTCACAGGGCCCCGCACTTTGTTTATGCTCTGCAATCACCATCTTGCTGTTTAGACACTCAGTCATGTCCATCTCTTCTGCACCCCCATCGACTACAGCCCCCCGGCTCCTCTCTGCCCATGGGATTCTCCGCAAGAATCCTAGAGTGGGTAGCCATTACCTTCTCCAGGGGATCTTCCCGATTCAGGGATCAAACCCACATCTCCTATACTGGCAGGTGGATTGTCTACCACTGAACCACCTGCAAAGCCCATCTTGTGGTTCAGAAGATCCCCTGGAGGAGGGCATGGCAACCCACTCCAGTAGTCTTGCCTGAGAAACCCAGAGAAAGAGGAGCCTGGCAGACTAAAGTTCATGGGGTCGCTAAAGAGTCAGACAACTTAAAGACTAAACAACAGATCACCATCTTGTGATTCTCTATAATTTTTATAAGGGTTCTCCCATTTCCATTTTGTACTGGGCCCCACACATTATGTGGACACTTGCCTCTGCGACCAAATAGAAATGCCAGAACTGCCCGGAGCACCAGGGAGGGTGAGCCCTGTGACCCCTCCCTCCACACTCTCTCACCCCCGACCATGCCACCTCACCTCTTCACTGTCTTGCCCCAAGAACCTAACTGAGGTCCCCTTACCTAGGACGGCAAGGTTGTCATAGGTCGAGACTGGCCCACATCGATAGACAAAGACATTCTGGTCCCTTTAACCTTTATCTAGAATCTCATGTGTCAGAACAGCTCTTGGAGACGTGGGTTTTTATTTTCATCCTACAGTTTTCCCCTTTACTCCCTGCATTCAGATGGGTGGTACTGGCTCTTAATTCCCAAGCTAAAGACTAGGGTTTGAGAGAGTTAAAAGAGGTCCTCAGAGATTTGGGAACAGGGCCAAGGAGGCCGGCGTTCTGCCTCCGGCCAGCTCCCCACATCTGAGATTTCTCCACACTATGCCCATGCACCACAGATCAGGTTAAGATGCAGGGACTCTGTCAGCCACCCAGACAGCAAATCCTGAGCCACAGGATCTCAGCCAACATTTACAGCTGCATGACTACAGCCCAGAAACAGAACTCCCAGCCCCAACTGCACCAAAGAATCACCTGGGAGCCTTTAAACATCGACCTCCACCAGATAATCAGGTTCTGATATGGAGTCTTAAAAGCTCCCTGGGTGACTTGACACTCACGCATAGACAAAGATGAGCAGTGCTGAGCCAAGTGCTGAGCTGGGGCGGGGCCGCATTCTGAGGTTATGCACCCCCACCACTGCACCCCAACACAACTAGATCCCCTTAGCTGCACACAGCAGCCAGGCCCCACCCACCCTGGCTCAGACAGAGGTCATCCAAGTCCCTCCGAAGTCAACAGACCAGGAAGCAACCAGGGTTCTGGGTGTTCTCAAGCCAGCTCCTTTTTTCTGGTCTGTTGGGATGCTGAGTCTCAGCCCCTACGCTGCCCCCAACTCTGATCGCTGGACACCCACACTGTCTGCTTCCATCTGGAGTGGCCACTGAAAGAGGAGGGAAGGAGCCAGAGGGCAGGGTCAGAAGCTCTGGATGCACCTTCTGGCTCTGCCTCTTGCAACAGACACTCAGTAACAGATAAGGAAACGCTGCAGGCGGCTGTTGGTTTCCCCTCACCTACCACACACCATCTTGGTGGGACTAGAGGTCAACAAGTCTCCTCCTCCAGGCCAGAGGTGGACACCTGGCCCAAATGAGACCAACCTGACTCACCCTCCCACACACATATATCCTGAGCAGAGTGATTTAAACTGTTCAACAATGATTCGAAACAAACTGTTCTGTCCATTCATCTCAGCAGAGGCAGCCTGAAACCTGCTGACTAAGTCCCCAAGGGTGCCATGATTTCTATTCTTTCAGCGAAGTTTCTTCAGTTTTTCCTTTGTTTTTCTAAATTCCCCACCCATATCCTCCCAACAAAGTCCTTTCCAGCTCTAGTTAGCTACATTCAGAATCTGCTGCTTATAGCCAAAGAATCCTAACTGACACACAAGATGTCTTATCGTCTCCACTTTACAGATGACAGAGCTGAGACCCAAGAAGATGTATGGTTATCTATCCACTTAGTAACCATATCAGAACACTAATCAGGTCTCCTTCCTCCTCAATACATCGTACTACTCTCAACAACAGACACTTGGGAGTGGAGTGTTGGGGAATTAATTTCTCCAGGGGAAAAATAAACATATGAAGGGACCCAGAAAGCACCATCCTCATCTGTTTGAGTTCAATACAGAACCCTACTTTGGCCACCTCATGTGAAGAGTTGACTCATTGGAAAAGACTTTGATGCTGGGAGGGATTGGGGGCAGGAGAAGAAGGGGGACGCAGAGGATGAGATGGCTGGATGGCATCACTGACTCGATGGACGCGAGTCTGAGTGAACTCCGGGAGTTGGTGATGGACAGGGAGGCCTGGCGTGCTGCGATTCATGGGGTCGCAAAGAGTCGGACACTACTGAGCGATTAAAATGAACTGAACTGAACTGAAGAAGTCATTACAAAGGCACTGACGGTGATTAGAAGCCTGAGACCTTCTGTATTCAGAGCTGAATCTTCAGGCAACCTGGCCTAAGGACCCACAGAGAGAACTGCAAGACACCAACAACATGGCTGAATAAGATGTCGTTTGTCTCGCCCAAGAGCAACAATTCGGTGCCCACTGATGGACAAAAGTGCCTGTGTGGGAGCTGTGGGATCCAGCACCATACACCATAGGACGGAAAGAGTCTGCCCACCTGTGTGCTAGGTAAAGGGCAGACAAACCTGGGCCCTGCCTGCTGACTCTGCAGCGGCCCACACACTGGCTCCAGCCCCTGTTGGCTGCAGCCCAGGAGCCCCTAGAGAACACCGTCTAGGAACAATCTCTCACAGAGGACAGATCCATCGTGGAAGTTCAGGTTTCCAGCAGAGAAGTTCTAGCCCACTGTCATAGCAGAAAAAAACACGAGTCTGGATGCAGTGGAGTGGGTTCCCCCAAGGTGACACAGCTCAGTACCAAGAGAGATCCTTCTGGCCCGTGGTTTGTCCCACAGGGAAAATGAGAATGTGTGAGTGAGTGAGTGATTTCCCCCACTGTGCAGGACATCGCCAAAGAAGCCCATTTCTCTCGCTCCCTGCAGAGCAGGGTCATGAGCTGCGCGATGGGAGGACAGGAAGAGCCTGGTGAAACAGCAGATCAAACCTCAGAAGGTATTAAAGGAGCAAGGACTCTGGACTCCATCAAGGAGCCTCCTCACAAGCCACTGGGACCACCTGGGACGAGGATCCACCCACCTGGTCCAGGGGCACACCCAGTACTCCACCTGCCTCACCCACACGCAACCCCAACCTAGGGCTGGCGCTCTGTGTGCACCCCTGATGGCAGCGAAAATGAGCTCTGGCAGATGGTCGTGAGCTAGCACAGAAGGCCAGCCAAATCGGCAGTCCACAGGGGCACCGCAAACTTGAGAGTCAGCTCTACCTCTGGGAAAATAAAAGGGAGGATGCCTGCACCCTGCCTGATGTGTTGCAGGATCAAGAGAAGGCACACAAGTGTAAGGATGCCGCCACAAGAAGGAGGAAGAAGAGTGGAGCAGGGATATCCATAGAGTGCCTCAGAAATTTTCAGAAGCCCTAGCACAGTGGTGGCCAGGGGCTGGGGGTGGAGGAAACGAGATGTCAGGAGCAGGGTACAAACTTCCCTTTTTATAGCATGAATAAGGTCTGGGGATCTAATGTACAGCACGGTGATCACAGTAAATACTGTATTATACACTAGAAAGTTGCCAAGAGAGTGAATTTTAAATATACTTAAGATTTTTCTCACCACACACACACCAAAAAAAATGGTAATTATGTCAGGTGATAGAGGTATTAACAATCCTCTTGTAATAATCATTTCACAATATATGTGTATTAAATCCTCACATTGTACATTTTAAACTTATACAGTGTTACTTGTCAACTATATCTTAATAAAGCTAATAAGAAAATAAAATTAGGACAATAGTTTTTTTTTTTAAGAAAAAAGAACCACAAAATGAGATTGTCAATATTTTTTTACTTTTTAAGAAATGTTCGTGACAATTGTATATAATTTTCAAGGTTAATGGTATCTTGATTTACAATAATGAAAGTCTCATTTATCTACATATTAGTGTCCTGAAGGTGGCTTAATTTACATAATCATGAATTGCATTTCAACTGTCCTCATCAGCTTATTCTCCATTTGATGAAAATGTAAATGGTAATTTTATTGGGCTCAACTGCATACATACTGTATTTATGCCACAGGAGAAAATAGCATTTTAATCTAAATAGCAGGTTAGGCTCATTACAAAAAATAAGAATACTGGTAAAAACACTGTCAGTTCCCCAAATATTTTTGAAGGCCCTGGTCATGGTTGTACTATTACCCAGTCAGTTTTAATTTTATTTGCTCAAAGCTGGAAAAAACAAGACCTCATGATGAAAATGACCTTTAGACTCCAAGGTCCAGGTAGTCACTGGGCCCCAGGACTCCCAAGAAGGAGGGCAGGAGGAGGTGTGCAGGACCCTCTGTGACCAGCACAGAGGATACTCTCAGAGACTGAGAACTGGGGAGGAAACTGAGCTTCATTTTTGACAGGAGACAGATGGATCCAGTACAGGGTCACGTCATACAGATGTGAGCACAGGCCTGCCCCCTCCCCACCTGGAGGGGAAGCTAGAGTCTTTGAGGGTTTGCGATCTCCCCTCTGACCACTGGTTTCTCGTGTAATGGCAGGCTCTGAGCTAGGTGCAATGAAGAACCCCAGATATGAATAAAAGCGTGTGCTGTCCTCACAGGCAGAAAATAAGATGGCATAAGTTGTTGCAAGGCAAGAAAGAGGGAACCCAATGACACTCCTCCACAAACGCCCTGGGAGGCGGGCAGCCTCGCCGCGGGCATGCGGGCACTGAGTCTCAGCCAGTGGCGCCATCTGCTCAAGTTCAGCCTGTTTCGCTCCAGTCCTACTCTGGGCAGCTTTCACAGAGTATCATAGGCGGGGAGGCGTCTAACAAAAGAAATGTATTTCTCCATTTCTGGAGGCTGGGAAGCCCAATGTCAAGGTGCCAGCGGCTCCCGTGTGTGGGGAGAGCCTACATCCTGGTTCACAGGTTTCTGTCCTTTGTGTCCTCACTTGGCGGAAGAGGCAAGGGAGCCCTCCAAAGTCTCTTATAGTTGTACTCATCCCATTTATAAGAGCTCCACCCTCATGACCTAATCACCTCCCACAGGCCCCCACCTCCTAGAACCATCACACTGGGGTTAGTATTTCAGCACATGAATTTAGGGAGGACACAAACATTCAGTCCCTAACACCCAGCCTAGGCCAGGGTCACGATGCAAGGCAAGCAGAAAGTCTTAAACGTTCAGTGGGATGTGGAGCTCAGGTTCCCTGGAGGTCAAGGGGGAAAAGCAGGCTGGAAGTGTGGCTGGGTGCAGAGCCGCAAGGGGACTCCCTGTGACAAGACCCTCCCCCGCTGCCACTGCGGGGGACATCGGCCCACATGCCAGTGTCTACCACTCCCACGCAGCCGGGGGCTCTGCCCTGCCCTTCCTGACAAGATGTGTTAAAAGCTGAAGTGAGAAAGGCACCTCTCACCAGTAGGGTCTTCAGAGCCCACTCTGCTCACACCATCTCTGGGCTCTGGGGAAGCGGGGCCTGCTTCTTGCTAACCATGGCTCTGACGGCTGTCCTGCACACTGGTGGTCTCAGCTCTCTGACCCACAGCTGGCAGCAGGCACAGACTGAACTATGGAGAAAATGGCCAGACCGGATTATTAGGTACAAGCCGTGGACCAGCATCTGTTGCCAAGGTCCAGTGGGTAAGACGAGAGATTTCTCCAGGCATCAAGCAGGACAACGTGGGAAGGAGTGAAGTATTTGTTTCTGGTGACTCCTGGCAGTGTGTCAAGCCCCTTTAGAAAAGGATTCTCAGACACTAGTTCTCTGTAGACCACGGAGGGCAGGAGGATGCAACACAACCAATTTACAGGATGCAAATTGGTGCAACATTTATCATCTTTCAGTGTTTCTGTGACACGCAGCACACCTAGGACAGCCGTGCCTGGTTAAGATGGTGCCCTGAAGGGCAGCCTTTCTCAAACAAGCATCTCCTGGGGAGCCTGCTCAAGCTGCAGAGGCCAGACCCACCACAGACCTTCAGCATCTCTGCTTGGCGAGTAAGTACCCCTGGTGGCTCTGGGGGACCCTGATGAGAAAGCAGTTCTTTTTCTCTTACACCTTCTCTCCCCCTCCACACCATCTTGGAGTCCTGGGGCCCAGTGGCTGCCCAGACCTTGGAGTCTAAAGGTCAGGACCCAGGGCTCCAGGCCCCAGCCAAATTTCTAGTCCCCTTGGTCCAAAAATGCATCTGTAATACCTTCTGTCTATCATCCTTCCAAGGGCAGCTTTCACACCTGACTTTAAGACAACAGCAAAGGCTGGGTGAGCGTGATCAAGGCCACACTCCATAGGAACCACTTTGCTGTAATACATGATCTGAAACATACAGGCAAATACTTGTTGAATGAATGATACAGGTACTCAGTGATTTCTGAGCTCCAGCTTTTCCCTCTGAGGACTGACAAGGACTTTAACCAGGACAGGGGAGGAGATACCCTCCAGGCTCATCTGGTCTGCAAGATTCTGCACAAACCACCTTGTTCCTCTGACACACCCAGCACAGGGGTGTCTGTTTCTTACTCCTGGATCCCCAGACCCTATGTCTACACAGTGATTGCTGAGGGCAGACTCCAGGGACCTCCCAATCACTGGAAGGGGGGCAGCCCACACTCGTCTGCACCTGAATCTCTGTCCTCTCGGTGCAGTCAACAGCTTCCTGGGTCCGAAGGCCCAAGGCTGTTCCAGCTTAACCCTGGAGCTAAAACTGAAATACGTGGAGGCTGTGATACTTCCTGTGTGACGTCATGAAACATGTCCTGGGACTTTGCTGGCGGTCCAATGGCTAAGACTCTGTGCTCCCAATGCAGCTGGCCCAGGTTCAATCCCTGGTCAGGGAACTAGATCCCACATGCCACAACTAAGAGTCTGCATGCTGCAACTAAAGATCCAGCATGCCACAATTAAGACCCTGTGCATCCAAATAAATAAATACTTTAAAATAAATAAACGCACCCACTAGCCACATTTCAGAGTTGATGTAAAGGTAGTGAGTTCTCTGTCACTGGAGGTATGGTATACAAGCAGATATTGATCTACCAGATGCATGTCAGCAGCCAGAAACCAGCAGCTCTCAACTAAAGCCCTGAACTTCTCAATCACTGAAGTCCCTCCAATTCCAGGTGCACTGGACTCTGTGAATTTCAAATTTGACTCCCACCACTGGAGTTGAAAACATCCACATTCTGCCCACACAGCTCTCCGACACTCAGACTGCTTTTCCACAATGTGGTAAAATAACAATTTAAGTATTTCCAAGGTGTCAGAACTGTGAGGAACAGAAACAAATTAATCAACCAAGAATTCCTTTTCAATGGTTTTCAAGCCAGCCGGTGTCTGTCACCAAACCACAGGTGAAATGCTAATAAAATTCAGCTTGTGACAACAGCATAATGATTTAACTATGGCCTGTTTTTCCCAAGAAATATATATACATAATATTTTTCCAAACATGGCCTTTTCAATGTGTGAATTTTTTTTATAAGAACAGGATTAGAAAATAGCAAAGGTCTCCCAGCAACTGCAGTGAGGTGGAGTCTCTACTGAATGGCCTTGGGAATGATCCAAGAAGCCCGTGGGCGGGGTGTGAATGCCATCGTCCTTGGATCTAACAGGGGGAATCCTGAGAGAAGAGGCAACTGGCAAAACAGCAGCGATGAAGTCATTTCGCCTCTTCAGCCTAATTTGAAGAGACGAGGCCATGGGAACTTGCTCCAGTCTTGCCTGCTGACTGCAAATTGCAGCAGGAGAACTGACGTCTGCATCCCTCACAGACCACGTGGTGTCTGGAGGCACGGGCACTGCCCCCCAGCTGCCCTTCAGCCTCACTGCTTGTGGCCTTGCCCGGGGTGACTTGCCTCTTTTCTCAAACATTTGGCCTCTTTCTGTGCTTCCATGCTCTCTCCCATGTTCCCTCTGCTCTCCCTCTCCTTATCTACCTCAACCTTGCTCCAAAATGAGATTCCAAAGTCACCTCCTCCATGCTGTCTTCCTTGACTTGCAGTGTGATGTTGAACAGTCCTTGCTGTAGACCTCTGAGTCTCCAAACCTGTCATTCTGCCCACCCCTCCTTGTCACATCCTTCATCCCGCCTCCCAGATGGCTCTCTCTCTTGCTGCAGCGGAAGCTCTCTGAGGCCAGGGGCCGTGTCACAGACTCTACGCTGTATCCCCAGGGTAGCACAGGAGCTGGTGAGATACCAGTGCTGGTGGAAGGGAGGCAAGGGCAAAGATGGAAGCCATCGCCTTACAGAGCCATGGACCCAGGTGTCCATGTTTTGGCCCCAATATCTCCTTACCAGGAGAACCCCACTGGGATGGGGGTATGAAGAGATAAGCCCAGGAACCTCCCTGGTGGTCCAGTGGCTAAGACTCTGCTCCCAATGCAGGGAACCCAGGATCAATCCCTGGTTGGGGAACTAAAACCCACATGCTGCAATTAAGACTTCACATGCGGCAGCTAAGACCTGGCACAGCTAGGGAGGTAGCTAGCTAGCTAAATAAACAGTATCTTTTTAAAAATAAAAAGATAAGCCCAAACAACTGGCCATTTTCCAGAGATTTCAATATTACACTCATGGCCTAAAAGGCATGGCTCCCTCCACTGGGATCTGGGCTTGCATTTTGGAATCAGGCAGAATCAGAAACACAACCCAGCTGGCCACCTTGCTGTGTGGTCCTGGGCAAGTTACACAACCTCTCTGAGTCTTACTTTCCTCAGCCTGAAAGCTAATCAGAATTCCTCCAGAGGGTTGTAATCACATAAAGTAAGTAGAAGCACCTGGCACCCAAGATTCACAATAAATGCCACTCTCCTCTCTTCCTTGCAGAGTTAGCTACTGTGAGATTTTAGATCACAAACACCTCAATGTTTCCATCTGCAGAATAGGCAGGCATGCTCAAAGCTTCTTACTTCACTGTTCAAAGATCAAATATGTATAAAAAAATAATATTTATAACAGACTTCACTTATTCCCAGTATCATGTCAGTGTGAAATGGTCATCCATTTTTCCTAAACACTGGAGGAATTATCCTCTGTCACTTCTAAGAGGATCAAGAGACTGTCACGCAGTAAGAACATGGCTCTTCGCAAAGAAAACCATGGCCCATGGAAGAGGCCTGTACTCTGCTCTCTGTTGGGCCCCCCAGCGGTATGAAAGGGACTCATGTAATCTCTACCACAACATTTTGAGACTGGTAGTGCCCTTCCCACTTTACCGGTGAGGAAACTGAAGCTCAGAGAGGTTTGCTGAGTCCAGATGCAGAACTCTACACCCACCACTGCCCGAGACGCTGCAGGAGAGAGAGTTGGTTACAGGGAAGGTCAAGCAAGTGTCAGACTCCCCAGTGCTATAAGGGGAAGCACAAAGGGCTGAAATTTCTAGACCTTGCCTCCCCTCCAGTTCTCAGAGGGGAGGTGCATGCAGTAGGAAACAGGGATACTGAAAACATGTGAAGATGAAGATGTTAGTCGCTCAGTCGTGTCCAACTCTGCGACGCTATGAACTGTAGCTCTCCAGGTTCCTCTGTCCATAGGATTTCCCAGGCAAGAATACTGGAGTGGGTTGCCATTTCCTTCTCCAGGGGATCTTCCCAACCTAGAGATCGAAACTGGGTCTCCTACATTGCAGGCAGATTTTTAACAGAACTCAAAGTCAGATTCCTGACACTCCTATAATCCTCTACAATACTGTAAAATTACCAAGGTTGGCATCCACTTAGAAAGTTTAAAAACAACAACAACAAACTATAATCAGATACTCTTAGAAAACAATTTTGGGGGTCTCTCCAGGTGAAACTGGGGAGACCATGCATTCTAGATTGCCTAGGACAGCCCCAACCATCAGAATCATAGTTAACTTGCCTCCACTCACACTCAAAAGTATCCTCATATATATGGTGGGTCATTCCAGATCTGTGGTTCTCAACCTTCCCTACACATTTGGATCACCTGGGGAGCTTGATAAACATCTCGATTAAATAAAAGTCTATATGGCAGGGGGTGGGGGGAGGGGTGGGATCCAGTGATCACTTTTAAGCTTTCTCCAGTGACCGTCATGTGCAGCCAGGGTTGAAGGCCAATGTCACATGGAAGACACACCCTTCCCTGGCAGGCAAAATTGAAACAGGTCGACAGACAGCAGAGGCCATGGAACTCCATCCAGCCCTGAGCCGCCCCTGCCCCTGGGGGTCTGGGGTCAGCAGAGGAGGGGGCATAAAGCTGGTCCACAGATCCCATCTGTGGACATGATGCCTGCTGTCCACTCGGCCGTCTGTATTTCCCCACCTGTCTGCTTCGGGAACGGGCTGGAGGCTCTGTGGCAGCTCTGCTGGGTGCTAGCTCAGCCCTGAGCATATCATTACTGCTTACTGGCTCCCAGAGAAGTAGAGATGAAGGAAATCACCTGTTTCACCTTGAAGCTAAAGAGGAGAACCTGAAGAGGCAGATTTGCCCACACTTGCTGGAGAAGAATGCCAGAGAATGCCATCAAGACTCGAGGAGCCAGGCTGCTGGCACAGAGCAGCCGGGAGCCCAGGATGCAAACGTGTCCCGGGCAGGGTTTCCTGAACAGATTGTCTCCAAATGTTGCTATCTTCTAATTAATGCTGCGAGCGCAGTCTCTGGTCTCACATCTCACACCAGGAAGGTTCCTGCAGAAAAAGGCCCTGCCATCTCCTTGCCCCAGCCACAGTGAGCAGAGTCTGTCCCCAGGCAGTTCCCCTGGGTTTCTGAACCACTTTTGAGGCCCTGGCATTCATACTTCTGTCTGAAATGCATTTCAAAGAGCATAAAGTGAAGGTTGAGGTTTCAGAAAGGTTTTCTCTTTCTAAAGAGGGCCAGTGAACACGACTACAGCTAGACCTGGATGGTGTTTGTGGTTCCCAGATACATTCTAACTACGTAATGCATTATACATCTCACTGTTTCTCAGACTTTTTCCCTGAAACTCTTCCACATTGTGTTAGGAAAAACTATTCCATGAAACACTAACTGGGAAACTTCAGTGTATGTGGAAAACTATTGTCATTTGTAGATATAACATTCACAACTTGGACTCACGGGTGAAAAATATGTCACCAAATTGCCTTCCCATAAAAGTGATAATGATTTATATTATCAGCAGCATCACATTCACACATACACACTCCTTACTACCTTGTAGCTGTCAAATTTCTGATCCTTTCCCATCTGAAAACTGAAATGGATTTTCTCAATGTAGTTTTCATTTCCTATTAGTGAGAATAAGCAACTTTTCATATGCTTAAAAAGAAGTTTTGTTTCCTGTGCTATGCACTCTCTTCATACCCTTTGCCCATTTTTCTGTGAAGTTCATGGTCCTTGGTTATTGATCCATAGGATCTCTTTATATATTAGAGAATCCAGCCCTTCCTCTGTGACATAGCCTGCAAACATCTGGGAAATTTGATGTTTGTCTTTTTATTTTATTTATCATACACTTAGCTAAGTTCATTTTAATGGAACTGAATTTATTATTTTGTGTCTCCTGAGTTTTGCATCATATTTTAGACACCCTTATAAGGGAAACATCTTTCATTGTTTCTTTGGTATGCCATCCTCAAAGTACTGATCCAGGCCAGAAATCATTCAGTGGAAAAATATTCTAAGAAAATCATGATTTAACATGGCTCTTCCTGCATGCAAAGATCACAGCACAGAAAGCTGACAAGACACATCTCTTTTCAAGGATGATCCATGATACAGCTTCCCATCTGAGGGACTATTTCCTATGAGATGCCATAATATAGTATTCCAAGTTTCAGTGTAATTAAATGCCTCTACATACAAAGGTCCTGGTGACATTAGTCTTGTTTATTTCTAAGCTGTTGCAAAAATTCTTCTAAGATTAGGGAGGATCTCTTTCTATCACACCAGTAACTGCCATGTCAGCTAGGGTTTCCCAGAAAGCTTTCATCTGGTAATAAGTGGCTGAAAGGAGTGAGACTCCCTGGGTCACAATGCAACATGGAGGCTTTCTCTAGGGAACAACTGTAGGGAATGAAATGAGGTTTCTTTTGTGGGCATTTGGACGTGTTTCCTTCTTTCTAGGGATTCCATTCCTCTCCACTGTCACCAAACCCTACAAGACTTTTTGATTCAGCTCAGTCTTCAAATATAACTCTGGACACAGATGCCCACCCTGTGCCCAGCATGGCAGCTGGTGGCCTAACATCCCATCTGCTCCAGCCCATGCCTCCATCAGTCCTGCCTTCTCCTTCCAGCCAGTACAGACCCCAAGTCAAAGAAGCCATCCTGGAGGGGCATGAAGAGACACCCTCATTTGGAAACAGGCTTCTGCACAACTGACTTTTTCCACAGACTCTTAGACACACGTACTGCGTGCAGATGCTGGGGAAGCCAAGGCACAGGACAGGTGAGAGTCTGGTGGTAGTGGAGCCCAGAGCCTCTCTCGAGCATCAGACGAGACTCCCAGAAGTTTGGACTCACCCACACAACGAGCAGGCATCCTGAACCTTTCATAGGTCCTACCAACAGAGCTGGTTCCTCTGCCCAGACTTCTTCACCTGCTCTCCAGGGCCCCTCCTTGCTCTTCTGACCCCTCCCCTCAAAAAACCCAGCCCCTCTTAAAGTCTGCATGGAGTATAGAAACATCTCCACAAGCTGATCCTCTGTTTGAGACAGCATCACTCCTAAATGAGAGTTCTACTAGCCTGAGTGATTATTTACTTGTGCAGGAGGAAACTGAGAGCTCAGAGGGTGAGCCTAGCATGAGGCCAACAGCTAACAGGTTTCCAAGCCAAGACCAGTACCCAAGCTTGCCAACTCCGGGCCCAGGCCACCCTCACCAACCCACTCTGGCTCCCAGACCAACTGTCTCCCACTTCCTTGGGGCAGTGTCCTGGTGAGGACTCTGCTTTTTAATTCTATCTGGGATGAAAAGAGAACAGGTTGACTTTGTAATGTCATCAAATATTAATCTTGATTTTCCCAGCAACTGACATCCAAATTGCCATCAAGCTTGAAAGGCCCAGTGGAGCCTGTCGACTGTGCTGATAAAACCCAGGCTTGTGGCTGGGAGTAGGGGGACACAGCCCCTCTCAACTGCAAGAGGACAGGAGTGGGAGGTGGTGGTCCTTGCAGAGTCAGTGACCAAAGGGAACTCAGGGATAGGGCAAGAGCCAGAATGGACAGATGGGAGTAAGGGTCCTCCATTAAAATTTTAAACCACAGGCTCTATACAACCACGCACGCCTGAAATGCCGTCCCTGCGAGCTGGGACCCAAAAGGTGATTGAGGTTACTGTGCAGAGTTGCCAAAAGCTGAAGATATAACACATCCCTTGTCCCTTGGAAATTTTTTGAAAGAAAAGTTCTCCATGACATGGAACACACTGTACAAATGGGGGTAGAAAAATAAACTTTCCTGAGAGGAACATCACAATGTCACGTTTTTTAAAAGGATAGAGCTAGAAAAATCTCTGGAGTTAGAAAAACGGGCTCCAGTGTTAGAAAAATCTGGATTTGGTCTCTGGCTTTAGAAATGTTTTCACAGGGCAGGCGTAATCTCTCAGAACCTTGGTTGCCCTATGTGTAAAACAAGGATGAGAACTGCTTCCTAGAAGGAGAAATAGAGGGGACCTGGGGCAGGGCTCTGCCCCAAGTAGGGCCTTATGAGCCGGTCCTGCCTCCTCTGCTTTTAAGAGCTGAAATGGACTTCATAATTCACTAATCTAATTGCCTTAATTTTGCATATAGGGAAATAGGGGGTTATCTACAGCCCTTGGCAAGCAAGGGGGAGAATGGGATTCAGTTTCTCTGATTCTCTGGCTGTATGAAGATGGAAAAGATTGGGGGCAGCAGGAGAAGGGGGCAACAAAGGATGAGATGGTTGGATGGCATCACCGATTCAATGGACATGAATTTGGGCAAACTCAGAGATCGTGAGGGACAGGGAAGCCTGGTGTGCTGCAGTCCATGGGGTCGCAAAGAGTCAGACATGACTTGGCAACTGAAAACAACAACCTTCCCCACATCAAGAAATACCTCCTCTCAAACCTTTCCTTCCTTCTCTTCCCCATGAGCTCAGCATCTCTTAACTATGTGGTGGGAGGGATACGAGACAAGTGGCTGGGTGCCCCTGAGGATACCTTCCCAGGAGAGGCTGACAGCTAACCCTGCAAAGCAAGTGACGCCTCCGTGTGACTGCTCAGGAAACCTGAGTCTCCAGTGAGCGTAAGCACAGGAAGTAGGAAAAGAGAAAGAAGGGCAGAGAGAGAGACTCTTGGAACCCAGAGGAGCCCCCGAGTGATTCATAGTGAGATAAGGGCAATTTGCTGTGACACTGTTTTCAAACAAGCACAGAAAGAGAGAAACCACAGACAGCTATGGCTGGATGCGTGGAACCAGTGAGGGAGAGAAAGAACACTGGGAGGCCAGAGAAGCAACGTGGTAAAGGAGTCTGTATGAATAAATACCGCTCCCGTGCAGAACGGGGTGGAACCACCCAGGAACCTGACGACGGAAGGACCGAGGCGGCCTCTCGAGCTGGGTCCTGGCTGTTTGCTTTTGTTTCTCTTATCAATCTTGATGGCAGTTTTTCTGGTCTTTGCATTGCCAAATACAAGTAGAATTTTAAAAGCCACTGTCAAGCAATTTTGTGTAGATCTGGGATGTTTCCAACCATTAAAATAGCTTCTCCTCTAAGAAAATGTGGGACAGGATGGGGTGAACCATGTGCTCCCCTCATCCTGCTTCTGCCCTCAGAAGGAACCCTGATTTTACTGCTGTGCAACTGGAAATGGAAAAATACTCCTGTGTTTCTCCTCTACGGTTCATACTGCCGCCATGCTCCCATTACTTCTGATGCCAGATGTATAGATTTCCCAGAAGTCGAGCAATTCTCTGATGCCATCTACATGTCCTCCAATTCAGTTCAGCTCCAACACTGTCCACCTGAGGTTAGCATCAGAGCCCACAAGTCAAGTGATCCGACCCACAAAACTGGTCCCACTTCAGAGGCCAACTGTCACCTGTACTTCTCACCAACCGGCTACAAGCTGGGGTTCCCATGAGCCCGTCCTTGGATTCAATCATTTATTAGAATGGTGCACAGAACTTAATGCCTATTTTTGTTTGCTTGTCTGCTCAGTCATGTCTGACTCTCTACAACCCCACAGACTGGAGCCCACCAGGCTCCTCTATCCATGAAATTCTTCAGGCAAGAATACTGGAATGGACTGCCATTTCCTACTTCAGAGGATCTTTCTGACTCAGGGATCAAACCCAAGTCTCCTGCATTGGCAGGTGGACTCTTTATTGCTGAGCCACCAGGGAAGCCCCTCTCACTTTTACCTTGAACCAACTCAATCACCCCAGTCCCTGAACTGCTCTGCTTGACATTGGCAATTGCAACACGGATTGAATCTACAAAGCATTGCTGGTGTGCTGGGCCCAGCAACCCACCAAAAACACCCCTCACCCACATGTCCATGAGAGAAGGTTTTCAACAGCTGCCACTAGCAAATGGGTGAGCTGGGGGCTAAGGGTCCCCTCTCCAGCAGAGGATTTAGGCAGCCTCCACTGGATGCCCCTTCCAAAGGGCAGAGACCGTGCTAGAGTGGGCAGGCAGGCTGAAAGCCTCAAGAAAAGTCTGTCCCGCCAGGGGACTCTGTTGATATGTAATCAAATTGTGTTTCATTAAACAGAAAGCATCTAGAGGTTTCCTGACGGCTGCAACTCTTGCAAATGAAAGCTAATGGAGTTAACAGAGAACAACTGTGAGTCAGATACCAACAAGTGAGAGGAACCCCCGGCAACTTTACCACCTCGGATGCCCATCCTTATGAGATGATCCCTGCTCAGGAGGAGCCAGGCTGGATTCCATCTTTGCCCAAAATCATGGGTTCAGGTTAAAAATGACACAGCTACCCTCAGACGTATGATTTTGAGCCAAACCATGATCTTGCCTCTAAGTGTCTAGATAAGAAAGATTTGCAGGGTGACCAGACGTCCCGTTCTGCCTAGAAAGGTGCCCATAGTGGGTAATATGAGAGGAGGGTTTCTTTAGGCCTGGGACTTCAGTGGTAAATTCAGGAAAGTTCCAGACAAACTGGGACAGGCTGACCACCCTATAAGGCCTCCCAGGACCCCTGACTGTGTCAACATTCCGATTATTCTAACTCTAGAATTCTTGAGAGTTACTGGAGCCCTAATTCAAGTGTCACGAGCCCAGTAGAGCTTCTGGCAAACAGCAGGGGGCTCTGCAGGTGCTGCCCCTTCCTGTGTCCGTGGCCAGGCATGGTCACTGTGGCTGTGCTGAGACCTTGGGAGTCCTATGCTGCTGGAGCCACCTGAAATCCTGACCAAAACCCCAGAACTTATTAAATTCCTATTAATATCTTCCAAGTGAAGAAACATGCTCAAGGCAGAGACTGGCTTGAGGCCACAAGGATGTCAGACTGGAGAGCTAGGCGTTCACCCGTGTCCTCTAGTCCAAGCCCAGTGGCTCCTTGGCCAGATTAGGCTGCTGTGTGGCCTCCATACACACAGCCAGCTGTGGGCCCAGGGGGCTGCAGACCGTGAGCTCAGGCCTCTCCTGTATTTGGGGTCCTCCTACCAGAGAAGCAAGAGCTTCCTTGATGGCTCAGCGGGTAAACAATCTGCCTGCAGATTCTTAATGCAGGAGACACAGGAGATGTGGGTTCAGTCCCTGGGTTAGGAAGATCCTCTGGAGGAGGAAATGGCTCACATGGTAAAGAATCTGCCTATAATGCAGGAGACCCAGGTTCAAACCCTTGGTCAGGAAGATCCCCTGGAGAAGGGAATGGCAACCCACTCCAGTATTCTTGCCTAGAGAATTCCATGGACAGAGGAGCCTAGTGAGCTCCAGTTAATGGGATGGCAAAGAGTCGGACACGACTGAGAGACTTTCACGACTGAGAGACTTTCACGACTGAGAAGCATCTGCACACTGCACCATCCTTTTAGTCCAAAGCTCCCCACTTCTTCTGTGCCCGCCTACATGGGCAACTGGCTGCCCAGTGGGGAGGGAGGGGGGTGATCAGAGTCCCAGCAACCCTGTGTCATCCCCCTGACTATGATGAAACACAGGCCCTCCCTGGGGCACCAGGACCTCAGTCCTTGCTCCCTTCCTCACCCCCAACAACTGCTCAGGAGGAAGGGGAAAACCTGCAAGGGTAGGCAGTGAGAAGGAGGGGTGGCTTGCCCCACCCTGTCGTAGTCAGGGCCTCCAGGAGCAGAAACCCTGCAGCCCAGCATCCTCCGAGGCCCAAACTAGGCTAGAGAAACCTAAACCTCCAGCCATCTGGTTTGGAAACCCAGGAAGAACTGGGCCTGGGAGGAGGTGGCGCATGTGATTTTTAATTTACTTTTTCTTGCCCTGAGACAAAAATTAATTTTACTTGGAGAAAAAAAAAAGTAACTTCTTACTTGACTTTTTAAAGTAAAATTTCTGCAACTCTTTTTCCACTTAACAGAATATTTCCTCAACTTCTAAGGCATAATGTTAATATGCACTGAAGATGGGGAATTCCCTGAGCTCAGCTCACATATCACTGAACTGATTTTTGCTTAATTTCCTAGTAATCCTGGCTGGGTTATGCTAACAGGAGAGTTAACAGCTAATTTTGCTACAGGGAAGATAATAACAGGAAATGATCTTTAATAATGAATTAAACAGACTCCTTGGATCCTGATTCTTTTTATTAGATAAGGTCAATGGCATCTTAAATGAGCAAATCTATGCTAGGCTGGCAATGAGACATGAAGAAAATTGTCAAATTGATTTACAGGATACTGTGCAAGCTCTGAAGATCAAATCACAGTCTGACACGATGGGAAGATCATGAGTTTTAGACTCAAAACCAGACAGGAAGACACACTAGCTGTGTGACCTTGACCAAGACCCCCTCCTCTCTGACATAATAATCTTGAGCTTTCATGGTCAAAATAATCCCCACCTTCTGGAGCTTTATTATTTTTCCTGAGCCAAAATATACATAAAACCCAGCGGAGCAGCTGGTGCGAGGATTTGCCCCCTTGTATTCACCCCATTCGTTAGAGAGGGGATGCAGTTTATCGAATAGTTTAGCATGCACTATGTAACTCAGCCTTCAGAAGATCCTCCCTTATAATGAACTCTCCAGACCAGAATTATTTCCAGACAAGGAAGGTCAAGCACTGCCCAAAGCCATGCACTGAGTCAGAGGGAGGACCAGGGTCCTAAAGGAGGTCTCAGATTCCAATTTGTTTGACCTATAGGGTCCTCCCTCTTCAAACTAACTGTCTCCACTTTTTTTTTTTAATCACACAGAATTTTTAGTAAAAAGTTTTTACAGACAGGACACATCACCAGCCTATGTATCAGTATTATTTATTATATTTATTAAGTATATATGTGTTCTATTCTATTATTAGCTATATAGAAAGAGTATATATATGTATGTGTGTATACACATACATATATTATTAGCTATATATATAAAGAGTATATATATGTATGTGTGTATACACATATATATATTATTAGCTATATATATAAAGAGTATATATATGTATGTGTGTATACACATACATATATACATACATATAGGGGCTTCCTCAGTGGCTCAGTGGTAAAGAACCCACCTGCAATGCAGGAGACACAGGAGATATGTGTTCAATCCCTGGATCGGGAAGATCCCCTGGAGGAGGGCATGGCAGCCCACCCCAGTATTCCTGCCTGGAAAATCCCATGGACAGAGGAACCTGGTGGGCTACAGTACACAGGGTCACAAAATACATATATACATATATATATATATATATATATATATATATATAGGGGTTTCCCTGGTGGCTAAGCTGGTAAAGATAAAGATATATATATATATATATATATATATATATTCTAACATAAACAGAAATAGAAGAAATAAATATAACCTAAATATAAACTGAAGCTCAATGTTTTCTTGCAGAATGAGGAGAAATGGCAGGATTGGAAGGGGAGAGCCTGGTGATGGTTCTAGAAACCAGCATTGCTTCAGGGCTGGTGCAGCTAGAACTGCCTCCTCGAAGAGGGAGCAGAGGGAGGAGAGGTTAGGGAACTGCTTGGGGTGCTGCAGAACCCACCTCTCCAGGCTTCCTGCCCAGTTCCCTCTCCTCTGCATACAGTGGAGTTGGTCTGATGCCAGGAAGCCCTTTGGAGTCACTGAGAGTGTTAAGAGTGAGGGCAGGGCAAGGCATGGTCTGCTTCTGAAAGCCTATCCCACAACTTCCACTGGCGGTAGTCATCCCAGCAAAGCACTGGCTCACGGTCCTCTCAGCCAAAGTCCATGTGTAGAGTTTCCAGTTCCCAGAAGTTTCCAAAGCAGAGGATGTAATTACAATGTTTTAAAGCAAATAAACACACACCCGAGTGGGAGGACTGCATATTTATTTGACTAATTAGAGGGAACTCACTAAAAGGATGTACAATAACATCGGCTTCTTTGGTGGGGGACTAATCCTAATTGACATTTTGCTTTTATGGCACTCTCAGTAAGGCGCCAAGGCTAAGCATCACAGTCTCTGGCAACGGACAAGCGTGAATGGTGCATCAGGCACAGAGCAGTGGCTCGAGAAGCCCATGGTGCTGAGTGCCAGTTATCAGCCGAGGCAGAGGGGGGGCCCCCCCCCCCCTTGCCTGGCTGCCAGCACTGGCTCTGCTCAGCCCTGCCCCCAGCAGAGGCCACTGTCCGCACTCCTGGGGCCCAAGCTGATAGCTCATTGCAATGACTGAGGAGGACACACAGGCCAATAGATTTCCAGTCCCTCCTGCCACTTCCATATGCTCACCCCAAGAAAGAGCCAAGAAACCAGAGTCTCACTTCAGTGAAGATAATACATGTTTTCTGAGAACCTAGAATGTGTCCAGATAAGGTGTCAGGCCCTGCACAATGTAGCTGAAAGAGCAACTTGGAAACCAAGAAATCTGGATTCAATCTCCATCTGTAAAATGGAGATTAAATACCTACACCTCATGGGTTGTACTGAGAATTAAATCAGAAAATTACATAAAGCATTTAACACAATGGCTGATGCGTTCCTGTATCCCAGGAAGAATTGCCGAGAGCTGATAGAAAATACAATTAAGGCAGCTCAGGGAACTTCCCACTAGGACGCAGTAGGTGCATAATAAGTGCCTTGTTAGATCCCATAAAAACTCTTAGTATTGAAGAGAGAGGCGGGAAGAAACACAAATTACTGTAATACATAGCTGGCTCCAACAGATTGGACAATAGGGAGCCATGGAAGGTCTTTGAGCAGAGGAGGCTGTACTAAGTGCAAAACCAATACAGCCCATGGCTACTGAGCCCTTGAAATGTGATGAGTCCCAGTTAAGATGGGCCATAGGTATAAAGTGCACACTGGATTTGCAAGACTTTGTACAATAAAAATAATAAAACTTTCCTCTTTATATTGATTATATGTTGGAAGTATTTTTACTATATCAAGTTAATTAAAATAGATTATCAAAATAGAGTTTACTGGTTTCCTCTGTAGTGACTAGAAAATTTTAAATTGCATCCACAGGTCATATTCTGTTTCAACCGGACAGCACCTCCTGGGAGTGTTTGCGGATGTATCCCCGTAGAGCTCAGCTGGCAACATCTGGGCCATTTCTCTCTGGCCAAGCCCTGCTGTCCTCCACTCAGTCCTGTCCCCTGCTGCCAGCTCTCTCGGTAATTAAGATGCCTTGAAGCAAAGAGCCCAGCCTCTGAGTATGCTCAGAGCTTTGCAGCGTTGTTTCAGCAGGGAATGTCCAGCTGTGTTCTCAGACCCCCTCCCTCACCCCCATGTCCTCCTGAGTAGGGACCTGGCACCAAAGTGCCTGGCTCTCACCTGCGATCTGATGACAGTCACTCACACCCAGCAGCAGCCATTTCACAAGGTAAATTAAAAAGCTACCAGCATTTTCTTCTCCAGCTGGCGCTGAAAGGACTGTTTTTCTGGGAGGATCTCCCTTGTGGAAGGCACTCTACAGCCTGCAAGATCTATTCCAACAGATCCCAGGCGTGGCGCTTCCAGGCATGGAGAAGGGACAAAGCGGATATTGTCCCCTCATTTGGATTTGGCCTGCAAGCCCCAGGCTCAGATTTGAAATTAAACCCAATAATGCCCCGACCTTGAACTTATTCCCACCCTTCCTCCATCAGCAGAATGTGGGGCTAGGCTGCATGGTCTGGAACCTTCTGGGGGCAGGCCTTTACCTGAGTGGTGAAGCATGTGTGCTACGTGGTCTGCGGGACCTTGTGCTCAAGTCCCAGCACTGCCACCTGCTGGCCATACTACCTGGGGCAAACAAGCCAGCCTGTCTGAGCCCCTGTTTTCTTCTTAAAATAGGAATAAAATGGAAATTCCACTAATAGCAGTCTCATGGGTTGTTGGGATGATTCAGTTAGATAACAGAGAAAAGATTCATAGTGCAATAATTGGTATCTGATGGTGATGGTTCACTGCTCAGTTGTGTTTGACTCTTTTCCATCCGCATGGACTGTAGCCCCACCAGGGTCCTCTCTTCATGGGATTCTCCCAGCAAGAACACTGGTGTGGGTAGCCATTTCCTTCTCCAGAGGATCTTTCCAACCCAGGGGTCAAATCTGGGTCTACCTGCATTGCAGGCAGATTTGTTACCGACTGAGCCACCAGGGAGCTAGTAAGCACCCAAAAAAAAGTCATCTGGTAAATAGACTTCACAGTTTGTCTAGAAAATGTTTAGTCCAGGCCTCTGGCAGTCCTGGCCAGCACCGGACTCTGACATCCAGCTGCAAAGTCACTCTGAGGGGCTCTGATACTTCAACCAGGGCAGAGGTCTGCCCCCTGCAGAGGCAGAAAGGGGAAAGACGTCTCTCTCTGGAGACTGCTGTCCCAGTGGCCACAGCTGGGAGTGAGGTTGGGATATCTGGACAAGACCTGAAGGGGAATCTGGGGAACATGGTGATGCTCACCCAACTGGCAGGCAGAATCTAAGATGGTCCCCAGGATTCCCGCTCCCTGATGTACACACTGTGTGTAATCCCTCCCCTTGCGTATGGACAGAATCTGAATACACTCAAGCGTCTCTTTCCTCATTAGGTTACTTAATATGGCAAAGCTGAAGAGATGTTACTGATGGAATCAAGGTCCCTAATACGTTGTGACTCTGGTTAATCACAGGGGAGCTCTTTTTACGGTTCAGAGATAGAGAGGCGTATCTCACTGGCTTGCGTGAAGTAAACAGCTATGCTGTGAGAGGAGGCAGCCAGGTGACAAGGACCTGAGGGCTAAGAGTTGGGAGCAGTCCCCAGCCACTACCAGCAAGGACACGGGGACCTCTGTGGCTCAAGGAAACAAATTCTGCCAACTACCAATACGCTTGGAAGAGGTCTCTGAGGTCTCACAGCTCAGCCTGGTGAGACCTGAGACCCCCAGTTAACCCACTCTCAGACTCATGAGCCACGGAAACCATGAAATAGTAAATTGTGTATTCTTTTAAACCACTAAGTTTGTGATGATTTGCTAGGAAGAAACAGGAAACATACATCCAACTCAGCCCATCCTGGACCCCACTCCACCCCTGCCCAGTGGGTCACCGAGAGCCTGTTTGGGGACCCTATTTGCCTAAACCAATTAGCAGAATCAGAGCCTCTCTAGCCTCAGTGATTGGCGGAAAGATGGGCACGTGACCTAATCGGCCCAATCAGAATGCAATCCCCCGCCCCCACCGCCCTTCTCTCTGGGGAGTCCCAGGGTGGAGGATATGAACTGTCCCAGCCCCAAAGGCTGAGATAAAGGCAGGCTGTGGACGACGGCACCATAAACCTCAGGGACTGGGGAAGCACATGGCTCCTAAGACCATGGAATCTACAGACACATGAGTCGAGAAATTCCCCTAATTCTCTATATCACTTAAGCCATTTCACATTGATTTTCCTACTCCTCACAACCTGCAACTAAAAGCATTCTGACTGATAAGTGTGGGGGCGGGGCGGTGAGCACCCTCAGTGGACGCTGACTTCCCAACAGCTGCCCCACAGCTGCCCCCTAGGTAATAACAATGATGATGCCTCCTGCTGTACTCTTCATTTACCAAGAATTGACAGAGGACTTAGAAATGCCAGAAGCGGCACTGTTGAGATGAAGCAGAGAAGTGGTAACACAGCCTCTGCCTCATGCGTGTCACAGTCCAGTGGGGATGCAGGCGGGCACACCAGCAATCACCAACTGCACGCTCGGTGCAAGGCAAGCACACTGTGGGCAAACGGCTTTGTCAAAATTAGCGTTTAGTCCTAAGTGAGGCCAAATGACATCATCATGAGACCAAAGGACAATTCTGGCATCTTTTTAGATTTCATTATAATTGTATAATGTACGTTTTTAGCACTCACATGCTGAGCATTCGTGGTCTTAGGGCAGCAATAGAGACTCCTCAGAACTGCCAGAGGTCAGGTGGCCCCGGGGACCCCGAGCACACATTTGTGGTATTAAATAAACACTCCCTCTTCACTGAGGTCACGGTAGAAGCAAGATCCTGGGGGCTTGCCTCATCTTTCTCCAACACTTTCTTTATATATATATATTCTAAATTAACATGTGAGTCAGATTCATCATGAACATGGTACATAATTTTGGATTTTTCCTTCTATTTCAAGGTAACAAAGGTGATATTCTATTTATTCATCCTCCCAGGATATGGAAAAATTTCCAAATAGTTTCTTCAAATTCTCATGACCTAAATAGATTTCCTAGACAGAATTAAAGGACTAAAAATTGGATGCAGTTATTACTTTATTTTGTTTAATGTTATGCATGCAGTTACAATAATAACTCTAAAATATTATAATTGTGATATAATCTAATTTCTATTATTCTGTTCTGTATTAATATTTAAATTTTATAAAGATTGGTTGGCTTGGAAAGGAAATAATATTCTTCCTAAAGTTATCTAGCTGATACTCTCAATATTTGTATTGACTGTTACTCTGTCTCCCTGTTTGTCAGCTGAAAATGTTAAGATGACTTAGAAAATAAAAATAATTTTCATAATCAAAATTAATTATTACAGTACTCCTGCAATAATTTATATTTCAACAATTGATAAAATTTCTAAATACAAGTAAACAAAAAGATCAGACTTTATCTACTCCAAGAATGCTTACCTATATATAGATTTTAAACTTTTTATTAAAGTTGCTTTATAATGTTGTGTTAGTGACTGCTGTACAGCCAAGTGAACCAGTTATAAGTACACATATATCTCCTCTTTTAAGATTTCCTTCCCATTTAGGTCACCACAGAGCACTGAGTAGAGTTCCCTGTGCTATACAGGAGGTTCTCACTAGTTATCTAAGGAATGTTTACCTGTATTTCATTGTGAATGTTTAGATACTAATAACACATACAAATAATACACATATACAAATACACACAAATTTGAAAATACATTTCAAATCCTAAAAGATGGTGCTGGGAAAGTGCTGCACTCAATATGCCAGCAAATTTGGAAAACTCAGCAGTGGCCACAGGACTGGAGAAGGTCAGGTTTCATTCCAATCCCAAAGAAAGGCAATGCCAAAGAATGCTCAAACTACTGCACAATTGCACTCATCTCACATGCTAGCAAAGTAATGCTCAAAATTCTCCAAGCCAGCCTTCAACAGTATGTGAACTGTCAACTCCCAGATAGATGTTCAAGCTGGATTTAGAAAAGGCAGAGGAACCAGAGATCAAATTGCCCAACCTCTTGTTGGATCATCAAAAAAGCAAGAGAGTTCCAGAAAAACATTCACTTCTGCTTTATTGACTATGCCAAAGCCTTTCACTGTATGGATCACACTAAACTGTGGAAAATTCTTAAAGAGATGGGCATGCCAGACCACCTGACTTGCCTCCTAAGAAATCTGTATACAGGTTAAGAAGCAACAGTTACAACTGGACATGGAACAACAGACTGGTTCCAAATCAAGAAAGGAGTACATTAAGGCTGTATACTGTCACCTTGCTTATTTAACTTTTATGCAGCATACATCATGTGAAATGCCAGGCTGGATGAAGCACAAGCTGGAATCAAGATTGCCAGAGATATCAATAACCTCAGATACACAGATGACACCACCCTTATGGCAGAAAGTGAAGAAGAACTAAAGAGCTTCTAGAGGAGAGTGAAAAAGCTGGCTTAAAAGCTCAACATTCAGAAAACTAAGATCATGGCATCTGGTCCCATCACTTCATGGGAAATAGATAGGGAAACAATGAAAACAGTGAGAGAATTCATTTTGAAAAGCTCCAAAATTACTGCAGATGGTGACTGCAGCCATGAAATTAAAAGATGCTTGCTCCTTAAAAGAAAAGCTATGACCAACCTAGATAGCATATTAAAAAGCAGAGACATTACTTTGCCAACAAAGGTCTGTCTAATCAAAGCTATGGTTTTTCCAATAGTCACGTATGGATGTGAAAGTTGGACTATAAAGAAAGCTGAGCACCAAAGAACTGATGCTTTTGAACTGTGGTGTTGGAGAAGACTCTTGAGAGTCCCTTGGACTCTTACAAGGAGATCCAACCAGTCCATCCTAAGGGAAATCAGTCCTAAATATTCATTGGAAGGACTGAAGCTGAAGCTGAAACTCCAATACTTTGGCCACCTGATGCTGAGAAAGATTGAAGGTGGGAGAAGGGGACAACAGAGGATGAGTTGGTTGGATGGCATCACCAACTCAAGGGACATGAATTTGAGTAAGCTCCAGGAGTTGGTGTTGGGCAGGGAAGTCTGGCGTGCTGCAGTCCATAGGGTCACAAAGAGTTGGACACAACTGAGAGACTGAACTGAACTGAATACATAAAAAGATATATATTCTCATATTATTACCCAGTTGTTATGCAAACTAGATATAATGATAATCTCCATGATCACTCAATCATTGATGACTCACAATTCCACAGATGCCAGAAATGACACTGAATTAATAAGCATTTGTCTGTTCAGCAACCCAGAGCTGAATACAAAAGTCAAAGTTAAACTTTCTCTCATCCCCACATCAGTTAAGTTTCAGCCAGGGAAGCAGAAATCAAAGTATTTTAGTCCCAACTGCTTTGGATCCCAAATCCTCTCTGCTCCCTGCTCCTCCATGCTAAAATTCATATTCATTTCTTATAGAGAAAAGTCCTTTTTGCTTTCCTGTCTCCTTTTAGCTCATACCCTTAGAACTTCACAGTCATCCAAGGAGTCTCTCAAGGGATTTTTCTAAAAGTCTCTTCTCTAAAAGAAACTTGGTCCTTGAGGGCAAGATAATTACTTCCTTGTCCTGCATCATGAATAAGTGCTTGCAGTGTTCATGCTTGCAGTGTTCTGCCACCAGAAAAAAAAAAATGATGAAAAACCAATGCCCCAAATAATCCCCAGGCCTCTTTCCAGCCTTTATGTTTTGTTCTAAGAAGGCCTTGAGGGAGAAATGTCCCAGTTTGTCTCCAAGAAGGACTCCTACCCCAGGATTCTGTGACCAGAGTCAGAGGACACAGGGGTCACTGTTTCTTTCCCTCTTTAGAGGCACAAAACCCTCCCCACACCTCCCTCCCACGAGGCAAGGAATAGCCAAGAGCTAGACGAGGTCATCATATCCATGGCTCCTCCACCTCAGGAGAAGGGTGGCCGGGATCCCAGCAACCAACCAGACACCTCCCTGTCCCCTGCCTCTCTTTTCTATTTTTATATTAAAAGTAATATAGAAATTGTTATAAAGAATCTGTGTTGTATGTGTGTTCTAAGTCACTTCAGTCATGTCCAACTCCTTGTGATCCTATGAACTGTACCCCACCAGGCTCCTCTGTCCCTGGGATTCTCCAGGCAATACTGGAGTGGGTTGCCATTTCCTTAGAAAATCCAAAATAGGTAAAAGAGAACTCCCCTAACCCCATCACCCAGAGGCTCCCACCATTACAGATGTTTTCCTTTCTAGACTTTTTTTCTGTGTGTAGCAGACATCTTCCCCTGTGAAAGTGGACCAGGAGGGACATGCAGTTTTGTGTCCTTGATTTTTCCATCTCTGTGGTCACAGTGAGAGGCAGAGTGGCAGATGGGAGGAAGCAGTTGGGGTTCAAGACCCCAAGCGCCACGTGAGCTAGTAAGTTCTGGCTCTCCACCTTCCTGGGCTGCCACTGTCTCATCTCTCATGTGGGCATCGCTCTGCTGTTGTCCCTGAGTCACCACGTTACTGGGTTATTCCTTGAAACTATGCTTAGAGCAGTGACTGGCCCATTTGAAACACTATTACCATGATTATTATGTTTCCATGGCAGCCAAAAACCCACAAGCATCATTTTAAATGGATGCATATCAATCCATTGAGTAGATGGACAGACAGATAGACACAGGTCATTTAACCACTTGCCTATGGCTGGACATTTAGGGTCTTTCCAAAGTTTTGCTACTGTACCCAACGATAAACAACCTCATACATAAATCTTTCTGCATCTGTTGATTTAGCTAACTTCCATCCTAGAAGAACAATTGCTACATCAAGGGTAGGAGCCTGTTTAAATCTTAATGCATGATGCTGAATTGCTCTTTAGGGAAACTGTGTCATTTATATTTCACTTTGGTGGGGCAAGATCCTGCAGTCTGGGCTTTTTCAGTATCTCATTGCTGTTAACAGTTTTGAGTCAGGGCCAACTGGATAAGCAGTAGGCCATATCTTGTCATCTTGATTGATACAGTCTTATTTCAGTTCCTCCATGAAGCCCTTCTACCATTTCTCAGGGCTTCCTACCACCAACTATGTCTTTTCTACCCACACACACATCCTGGCACAGAAAAACATCAGCATCCCAGCCATCAGCTGAGAGGCTCTTAAGAATAGCTGCTCCCAGGGGCCCCAGGTCACCCAAGATGCCCCAAACATCACCATCCTGATTGCTCTTGGGATTGGTTAGTGACAGTGGCACAAATCAAAAGAAGGAAGACGGTTTTCCAAAGTAGTTGGAAGAAAATACTTCTGGGACCAAAGCACGAGATGAACCAGGACCAGAGTGTCTGGGAGGCCACAAGGTGTGTGTCCGCCCAGGGAGGGGCAGGCATCCAGGGAGGCACAGGCAGACAGGAAGCCCTGCAGAGCCAGGGCTCCAAAGGCCACAGGGGAGCAGGAATCGGTGCCGTGCCGCCCGCTAGAGAGGCAAGGTTTCCGGCCGTGACTTCTGGGCTCCTCGGAGGTCGCCCGGGGGCTACTCAGAGGATTTTACCCAAATACCAACAAAAAACTACTTTTTCAAAATATAGGTATAATTAGAGTCCATTCAGGATGGAACGGAGCAAATAACCGTGCAGCATGTTCAGGTATGCAGGGACTCTCAGCAAATGTTTACAGAATGAATAACATAGGAGGGAAAGCTGGTTTGGGATTCGTCAGAAGTTCTGATTGAACTGAACTCTTGTCAAGACTTAAGAGATCATTAATGGAGGCGAAAATCAATATGTTTAAACTGGCTGTTCTGTGGGAGAGATAACAGGAAAAAATGAACAGGCCCTGCCCTCCAGTTGCTCCCACGGTAGGGCTGGGGGAACGGCGCATCCTTGCACTCCTGAGCCGCAGCTCCCCAGTTCAGTAGCTGAGTGTGTGTAGGCAAATGCCATTGCTCAGTGGCCTCAACCCTCAGTTTTCTCATCTGTGGAATGGGGCTCTAACAATAATGGCCTGGCCAAGCTATGTGAGAAGAGAGATGACGATGCAACTTGAATGGCACTGAACAGACAATAAACAGCAGCTGCTGTGATTTATCGGCTTTTTATCAAGAAGGAGGAGAAGAGGCTAGTGCTCTGATCGGTTCACCAGCCGGAGGTAAACTCTCTACAGAGGAAGCCCAACTGCAAGCTTCATCAGTGATCAGGTGTAGGGCCCATCCTGTCATCTTAGCTCCCACCTGATTACATCTACAAAGGCCCTGTTTCCCATAAGATCACATTCACAGGCCCCCAGGGGTTGGGTCTTGAATATACCTTTTGCAGGGGACACGATTCAACCCACAACAACCAGGAACATCTCTCCCCTCCCTCTGGCACCCGCATGGCTCACTCTCTTGCTTCATCTCGGACTCTGCTCCAACGTCACCTCCCCAGAGAGGCTGCGGGGGCAGCCCTCAGCACCCCGGGCCCCCCTCTGCTTTACTTTTCTCCAGAGGACTTGTCTCCACTTGCTGCATCATACATTTTACTGTTTTGTTATTGGTCTGCCCAGCTAGAACATAAACTCCCTGAGGGCAAGGGTCAGTCTGGCCTATAGCTGGCCCTTAATAAATGTTTGTAAAATGACTGAGACAGTGAACAGTGGACGTTTTGTCTCTCCAAGGGGGCACTAGGGACATCCATGCTGCCATGTGGATACCATGGAAGGCTGAATAATGGCTCCCTGAAGATGTCTACATCCTGATCCCCAGGACTGTGATATGTTACCCCACATGACAAAAGGAAGGGACTCTGCAGGTGTGGGTCAAATGAAGGCACTTGAGATGGGAGATTATCCTGGATTAACTGGGTGGGTCCAACATGGTCACAAGGGTCCCGACAAAGGAGAAGCAGGATGACCAGAGGCAGATATAATCACAGAGAAGCAGAGTGATGTGCTTTTAAGATGGAGGAGGCAGCCCTGAGCCAAGGGATGTGGGTGTCTTCCAGAAGCTGGAAAAAAGAAAGCGATCTACCCATACTGACCCCCCACCCCGCCTCCCCTGGGGCCTCCAGAAGGCCCTTAACCCACTGACACCCACTGGACTTCAGATCTAAAATAAAATAGTCATCTTGTGTTGTTTTCAGCCACTGAGGCTGTGCTGATTTGTTACATCAGCAAGAGGAAACTACCGACCCCTTGTTCTGACTCTCCCAAGAGCAGTTCCCTAGGGGGTGGCAAGTCAGCTAGGTAGCTAGGATCTGCAGTGGAAGAACCAAGGCCCAGAAAGGTCAAGGAGCTGGCCCCAGTCACACAGCTGGGCAGTGACCAGCCCCAAATTTGAACCCCTTTTCTGTGTCTCTGGAGCCCTTGTTGTTGCCCCAGCACCAGAGGGTAACTGTGCAGCTTTGCATGGCTGGTGAGATGGCCTCAGTCCTGCCCCAGCTCCCAGGGTCACCCTGGAACTCACACAGAGATGACTGTCTGAGGAGCATTCTGTTTCTACATGGCTTGTCCTGGTGGAAATGTGCTCTCAGTGATGTGTGTGGACACACTGGGGCCCCATGGAGCCCAGGCTGGAGCCTGTGGTGTGATGTGCCCAGATGCCTTCACACACAGCCCTGCACACAGCCACCCTCTGAGGACAGCCGGGAGCCCAGGCAGAGTGGCAGGAGGACGGGCAGTCCCCAGTGCTCGAGGGCTGCAGCGCCTTCACCTACCCAGGTCCCCTCGGGGTCTCTCACCAATTCCTGGGAGTTACTACCCCATTTTATAGGTCAGCAAACAGCAGCAAATAGAAGCCTGAGGAGGCTGGTAGTTTGTAGACAGTCCCCAGAGAGGAGGCAGGGCTGGGCTCTGCACCCAGAGCCTGCGGAGCTCAAAGACTGTCCCTCACTGGTCCCAAGAGTCTTACACCCATGACTGTGCCAGGAGGCTGTGGCTCCAGCACGGGGTATGAGCTGAGCTGCACAGCCACCCACCCGTTGTCAGGGCCGTGGGCCGGGCATCCCACAATGTCTCCTAAACACCCCAGACATGTTTTCTCAGAAAGCCTTGTAAAGAGACTGAACCCCAGCTGCATACACCCATTTCTCTCTCACACACCCACATCTGCACACACAGGCATACACATGTATACATATATACATCCCAGTGCATCATCTTTACACTCACACACACCCACTTGCACAGATATACTGTACACCCACTCATGAAGACAGCATATTCTCACAGAATGCACACACACATGCACACATTCAGAAACAGATGCACACACACAAACACACACACACATACACACATTTACAATGACACCAGAACACAAACACACATAAACATTCGGACTGAGGCACACATTCTCACCCTTGCACAGACGTGCACACAGACACACATGTGCACATTCACCCACACACGCACGCACACACACTCCCCAGCATGAGAACACAGACACACCCACAGCTGGGCTGCGGATGCAGTTCTGAAGACTCATCCACTTCTTTATGCAGGAAGATGAATCGACCTGGCCCACTGTTGACTCTCCTGACAGAAAGACAGACTACAAAATCCTGGCTTAACATCCTCTAATCCAGGCTCCCTACCCATCGATTCCTCTCTGATGCTGCCATCAAGCACGCATATTTCCATGAGACATGCATCTGATCTTGGAGAAACGGCAGGATTAGTCACCTGGCCTTACACGCGCCCTGCTCCTCTGACTGGGGCTCCTGAGGGCCTGATGCCCTCACTCAAGGCGTGTCCCCAGCATGAGGCATCCTTTCCTGTCACACAAGGAATGAGAGGGCCAGGAGCAAGGAGGCCAGGAAGAACCCTGTCAGTCCCAGCTTCACCCACAGGCACCCATGCCCCTGGAGCTCTGGTTTCCCCAGGGATGAAGATCCCTGCCCCTCTGGACAGAAAGGAGGATCAAGTGGAGACCTACTGGACCCCAGAGAGCAGGACAGAAGATGTCAGAAGCCTGACAGGGTGAATCCAGAGGAGCTGTCGCTGCAGAGGTGACAAGGGGGAAACGCATAGCAGCTGATCTGAATTCTGTGCCCGGTCGGCTCCTGCAGGGCTCAGCACTTGCCGAGCGGTTCTAAGGATGCACTTATTAAGAGGCGTTTTGCTGTCCTGGTTTCAGGCTCTCCAGGGTTGTCTGTTGTCAACTTGAGGCTCTGGCTCCCAGGACTCACCACTGTAAATTCTGTGTGTACGAGGAGACCTATCTACCAGCTAGGTTGAATTCTGCAGCTGTGCATTTTCAGGAGATGCAATAACAAGAGGAGGCTTAAACGTTGACTGACCAGACTCTGGAGCACTGGGGAGACGGCCCTGACTTCTGGAAGGAGGTAGGCAGGGGGAGCGTGGCAGCAGATGATTCTGAACCCATATCCTAGCTTTGCCCCCTACCTACTAATAGAGTAGCCTTAAACAGATTTCTTAAGCTCTTGGAAGCAGTTTTCTCACCTGTTAAATGGGAACAGCACCAGTCCCCACCCCACAGGGCCTCAAGAGGGCCCAAGGACTTGTATATGCACAATGCCTGGCACATAGTGGGCACTCACAGATGCGAGGCTGCTCCTTTCTCCCGAGCCCTGCTGCCTCCTACTGGCCAAACTGAACCCAAACCCAGAGCATGCCGAAGGCCAGGTGGCATGGCCACGGCAGACAATCCCAGGCTCACGGCAGAATGATCTCAAAGGGCAGACACAAATACCTAGCACACCCCCGGTCTCTTGCTTCAAGGGCCTCTGGTGCAGCTTCCCAGTGAATGAGCATCTCACGACAGGAGACGCATAAAAGTCAGGTATCTGTTAGGCTTGAATTTCCTTCAACTTGCTGCACACTTTTGCCTCTTGTGCCAAGCCCTTGAACCCTACCCCATGCCTGTCCTAAGTCCATGATGTCCCCAGAGCTGGCAGTTCATGGAACCTGGCCAGAGCCCCTACCACTGCCATGCCAGAGAGAAAGAGACCAACTGACTTGAGGGGTAGGACAAGAGAGTCTGCAGTTACAGGACTGAACCAGTGAGGACCCAGCTGCTTGTCACCCACACCAACACAGCGAGGAGCCTGCAGCCAGAACACGGCCCGGCCCAAGCCCATGGCCAGTGCCGAGTGTCCCACCCACTTCTGTTCACTGTTCAGCAGTCTGGAGCCGAGTATTGAGGACAAGATCCCTGGCCTGAGACCCATTGGATAAAGGAGTCTTGCCCCCCACCAACCCTCTAGAGCTCCACCCAGAAGTGTCACCTTCTCACCCAGGCACAGAATCCCACCCCTGGGCCTTGCTGCCTGGCAAACCAGCAAATCACTTCAGCTGCTATTTCCTCAAGTGCCTCAGAACAGAATACACTGCAGAAATCACACAGCAGCTCTGAGGAGGGGCCAAACAGCCCTCCAATTACTGTCATGTAACCTTCTCCAACTTGATCTCCCTTATCGTATCTATAATAGATCAATGCCCAGCCCCAGGAAAGGGACTTTAACAACAACAAAAAAACTGAACATAATAAACCAGAAAAGTACCAGCTGTCACCAGCAGGAAGCTGTGCCCATTTAGTGGGCTCAGAGCAATCCACACAGCCCCCTGCCCGCAAGCCCCCAGTCCAGGGAGGAATGTTCTGGAAGTCCTGGCTCCCTCTGTCAGGAACATTATGACAAGCCCACCCTGAGCCAGGCAAGAAGGGGCAAGGAGCCCAGTGTCTGCCGTTCTCCAGCAACTCCCAGCACGGGGGACGGCATCTGAGCCACCAACAGCCAGCCCGGAGATGTCCTTGTCGCCGGGAATGTCGTGGGCACAGGCCCCGGATTCTCTCCCCGACCTCCTGTCAGCCACTTGGAAGGGCCTGGCGGGAGGCTTGGTTAAATCCGCCCTCTCCGCAGGAGTTGCACATTCTAATTTTGCCTTGGCAGAGCCTGGAGCGGCCAGCGTGCCAGGCCATCGTGGGGGATGAAGTGCAGAGCCAGCAGCCTGGGGGAACACGGGGAGGGGCTGCCTGTGGGTCTCAGTGTCTCCTGCCTGGATGCTCAGAGTTGACTCTGGAGGCAAGGGGGCTGGGGCCCTGTTCAGAGGCTGCAGGGCTCCAGGAGAAAAGGGGGTGCCTGCTGGGGGCCTCCCAAGGAGGAGACTTCCGCCTCCAGTCCACTCTGAACCACAGCCACCAGGACCCTGCTGCTTTAATAGGGAACACAGCCTTTTTCACTTTCTCCATCCAGAAACCCTGTTGACCCTTCACGCCAAGCGTGGGGGCAAAGATCAGAGTAGCCAGTAAGAGGGTAATGTCTGCACCCCAGTCCAGCGCCTGACTCTGTATCTCAGATGAGTGACTTAACCTGCCGAAGCCTTGGTTTTCTCATCTGCAGAGTGGAGCCAGTGATGGGATCCACCTGAAAGTGCTGGAGCCTCAAATGCAAGAAGTGCGCATAGGAAGCGTTCTGCTGTGCAGTCACTCAGTCGTGTCTGACACTTTGCAATCCCATGGACTGCAGCATGCCAGGCCTCCCTGTCCTTCACCTCCCGGAGCTTGTTCAAACTTGTGTCCATTGAGACGCTGATGCCATCCAACCATCTCACCCTCTGTCTCCCCCTTCTCCTTCTGCTCTCAGTCTTTCCCAGCATCAGGTAAATAAGCACTCGTTAAATGACAAATGTTAGTACAGTTACAACTGTTGGGATCTTCACGTGGGGCACTGAGGGCCCAGACGAGAGGCTCCCAATATCACACACCAGGAAATTGAGCTGGGAAACCCCCCAACTCCAGGCACAGAGTCAGGCCCCACTCACTGCTAGCCCCACTGTGTGCCTCCTATGATTCAGTCTCTACATCATGCACAGACGTGGCTCCATCACAAATAAGATGTGTTTCCGGGCACCCAGGGGAGGCTGTAAAGTGGCTGGCTGGACGCAGGCCAGCCTGGAGCCTTCCCCTGTCACGTGGCTGTGTGACTTTCTCTGGGCTGCTTTCTCGGCTCTAAGATGAAGGGGCAGAATTAGATGGTTCGACCACTGTCTGTGACCAGAGAACAATCCATTTCAACCCCAGGCCCTCACCCCATCTCGCTCCACACCTCCCAGTCCCCAGCACACTTGGACACGCTGGCACTTCTTCAAAGAGGCCCATTGCTGCTTGAGGCCAGAGCAAGAGATGGCAAGTTGCTGGAAATGTTTAAGTCATGGAAACAAAAGTCTCATAGGAGACGGTGGAACGTGAACAGTTTTCAACGAATACTTTTAGGACCCCGTACAAGCCTAGAGTCCTTCTGATTCGTTTAGAAACAAAAACATATGTGTGTCTCAGGTTTGCCTGATTCAGACGTGGGCGGGCCTGGAGGAAAAACTGGCTTCCCCCTGCCGGATTTTCTGATTTGTTGAGAAAAGCCAAAAGGTTCTTCAGAACAAAAAGACAGTCCTCGCCCCTCAGTCCCCAGCCTCCCGCCCCCTCTTCCTGTTCTTTTCTTTCTCCTTGGCCTTTCTTCCCTGCTCGGAGGGGGTGTCTGCGGGCCCCAGGGAGGTCTCCAGCACTCGGGCATCCAGCCCCGGCCACAGCCTGAGCCCCCGCCCGGCAGCTGGACACAACTGCTTCCAGATGTGTATAGGCCAGGAACTGTGCTGGCAGCCAGGCTGAGAGCTGAGCAGGGAGGACCCTGCCCAGGCCCTCGGGCTCCCAGGCCCCACCACCCACCTCCGGAGACATTCCTCTCCACCCACGACAGGAAAGAACCACTGATCCGGGTATTGATCCCCGGCTCTGCTGAGCTGGCCTGAGCGCTCGTACTCCATCCCACCCAGACTCAGGAGCCATCACTTGCCCAGGTTTCCAGATAAGCCCAATGAGCTCATAAACACGAAGGGGCTCAGAAGTCACAGAGCCAGAGGGGAAAGGCAGGTCCGCGAGATTCCACTGCTCGGCCCCAGCTTCCTCTGGCTCTTGGGCACATGTGCCATGGACAGAGGTTTGGATGGGCAGCTACAGCTAGAGTGAGCAGAGAAAGTGTTTGGGCACAGAGGTCCCTTCACTGTGCACAGGCTGGACCCTGGCAGAGGGAGGTCAGGAGCTGCCGCCCACAGGCACAGACAACTCACACAACCGCCCACTGGAGCCCACAGGCCTCCACCCACTCCTGCTTCCTGTCCCTCTTGCCTTTCTGGAAGTGGTCAGCACATACATGATGACTATTGTAGCGTATCCGTGTCCCCAGGCAGCACATACATGGAACACACACACACACTCTCACTCCCCTGCAGGGCTGGTCTCTTGGCAGGCCCCGGGATAGGTCAGCCCTTTGGAGGGCAGGGGGCTGCTTCTGTTACTTCTTTCTGCCGGTGCCCCCAGAAGACACGCTGACATCAGTCCTGCATTGGAGCAAAGGGAGGGAGATTTAAAGAAAGAGTCAGAAAAGAACCAAAGGAAGAAGAAAAAGGAGGGAGGGAGGGAGACAGGAGGAAGGGAGGGAGGGAGACAGGAGGAAGGGGGAGAGGGAGTGCTGAAGCAGGCACCCTTGAGCCCCAGTGAGTGTGCAAGGCGAGCACTTCAGGTCTGGAACCAGGCATATACCATATCAGATATCTATCAGCTGTGTGATTTTATGAAAGTTGCTAAACATCTCTGAGCCTCGGTCTCATTGTTTTGGAAAATGAGGACACCACAGTAGCTGGTCAGAGAGAAGCACAGACACACAAGAGCACTGGGCTCCAGGAAAGCCTGACTGGGGTTCCTGGAGGCCCAGGTGAGACTGCGCACATGCCGTGCCCTGCATGTTGACTGCTATTGTTTCCAACTACCGTCATCTGTATCACACACCAGGCGCTGTTCCAGGTGCCTTTGTAGCCATTGCTTACCTGACCCTCCAACAACCTTGCAGGGCTTAGATCGTTATCCCCATCCTGCAGACAGGTGAGGAAGGGCTCACGAGGTTGAAGGGTCATTTCTTCAAGAGCACACAGCTGGCAAGTGGCGAAGCCAGGATGTAAGAGGGTCTCTGGAGCCTGTGTCTGTTGCATGGCATCACTACGGGGGGTGAGATAAGGTTTAAATTTAATTGTGCTTTTTCAAAATTAAAGTAAATGAGGGGAGAATTTAATAATTAACATTTACCGAGCATACTGCATACCAGGGTCTGCGTGGACTGTTTTTGTCTTTGAATCCTCACAATGAACTCATGAAATAAGTATTAATACCCCAATTTTTTTAACGAAGGGACTGGAACAAAGCATGGTTAAGCAATTTGCCCACAGTCACCAGCCGGTAAGTGATGGACCCTGATTCAAGTATGGGCAGTGTCCCCAGAGACATGCTTTTAACTGCTCAGCTGGGGACAGATCAATCTCATAGAGCGATATGAAAACAGCCTCTAAGATAGATTTTTAAATTATTTTTTTAAGTCAAAAGCAAGGGGCAGAATAGGCTGGCTCATGCGCTCTGTGTTTAAGAGGAGACGTATAGACATGTACGGTTTAACATGCACAGAGCATCCAGGAAGAGGAACTGGGAGGCTGGGGTCAGGATGACGGGAAATATGTGCTTTCTGTCCCCTCTATAGATGCCTTTGAAAGCATGAATGTGTAAGACCCCTGTTCAGAAAAAAAATCAGTCATTACTCTGCCAGCTTTATGGAAACGTGGTGTTAGCACGCACTTCAAGGGGGCTAGCCCTCCAAGCTCCTCTGTCCGTGGGATGTTTTAGGCAAGAATTCTGGAGCGGGTTGCCATTTCCTCCCCCAGGAGGTCCCTGCCCCCCGTGGAGGCCCCCTCCACCCCCTCCCTAAAGATGAGCAGGAAAAGGGCAGCACGTTCAGGTCTGTGCCCACAGTGTCCGAAGGAGGCTAGCCATGGCCCCAGGGCTGTCCCTGTTTCCTCTGCTCAGGCCCAGGACCCGGACTATAAGCGAGGCCTGCAGACCCGTGTGACCTGCCACCCTCGAGCTGGAGAAGGCCTTCTCATCCTGGAGAGTGCTCTCCAACTTATTACATCTCACTACTGCCTCCACCAGGCAGGTGGGCAGTGGAAAGTCCTCTGACCTGGATGACAGGGCTCCTGGCCCAGGCTGCCTGCCCTCATTTGCCAGGACTAGTTTCTGGATCAAGATCAGCTTCCCTGTCAATAGAGCAAAGGGAATCTGGAATAAAAGGTCCCTCCTGGCTCAAAAAACACAAAGACCCAAGGGCTCCAGTGCCCTCTGCCCGTCCCAGTCCCCCACAAGCTGCCCTCCCACTATGCCAAACCACAGGGCCTTCCTCCTCACAGACCCCTTCCTCTCACCCAGTCCTGCACTCCACACCACCTACTGGGGGTCCACACAGACTCACCTACCTAGCAGTCTCTCATAGATCTGGTTACAAATAGTCCCACATGCATTTAGCTTAACACCTCAAAGGTAAATCTTCACACCCAGGTCAGGGGTCCATACTCTTCCAGTGCCCACAGAGGCCTTTAGAGCAGGAGCTCTCAAAGTTTAGCATCTCCCGGTCGCTTGTCCAAAATACACATTCAGGGACCTCAGAGGGCCAGCTTCAACCAGCGCTTGAGTGGGGACCCAGATGTGCCCACTTTAACACTCCCTGAGTCCTATGCACGTGGTAGGTGGGCTTCAGGACAGCCCCATCCGGTCCTCAGAAGCCTAAGGTTTTGTCCCCTTTGCGGTGGGGGGGGCGGTGCCAAAGGGGACACGGAGAAACGGGGTGGAAGTGACGAGTTCAGGCCTGGACGCATCGAACTGAAGATGCCTATGACGGTGCCCAGGTCTGGCGGCCGCAGGATGGATGCTCCAGGGCATGGGAGAGCAGCTACCCCGCAGAGAAGAGACCTGGGATCAAACGCAGTCTTCTGCTGAACCCGAGCAAGAGAGAGAGAGGAGAGGGAGGGAGGAAGACTGCAGGGAGCAGGGAGAGGTCGCTAGCTCTGAGGGGTCAAATGAAGGGGCCTGGATCTGTGGCCATCGAGTTCCAGGGTCCGTGACCTTAGGAACACAAACCAGAAACCAGAAGGTGTGGGACGGAGGTTTGGCCGATAAGGGGAGGGGACGGTGGGCGCGGAGCCACTTCGCCGATGAGCAAACGACGCGCAGGGCGTTAGGTCTCAGCGGGCTACGGAGGCTGGGGCTGGAGTTGGGGACTGACGCGGAGCCCAGGCTGAGCGGCGTAGGCGGGCGCGGGCGCGGGCGCGGGCGCGGGCGCGGGCGCGGGCGCGGCACTGACTGGAGGCGCGGCTCGCTGGGCCGGGCCGGACGGGGCCGCGAGCGGGCGGCCGCGTGGCCACAGCGCCCCCTGGCGGCCAGTGGAGCCCTAGCGCGCAGCGGGCAAGTCCCCGCGCCCGTGCCGGGGGCTGAAGGTCTCAGTCCGGCTGGGCTTCCGGTACCCCAACCCACGCCGCGAGCCCCGAAACGGCCGCCATTAGGTCCCAGGCAAAGTCCCCCCGTCTATATATTTAAAAGGGGACAGCAGATGCCCGCTGCCGTCACACACATCCGTCCAAAGAGGATGGACGTTTCTCTTGTTGAGATTTTACCTCTTCGCCCAAAGAGTAATGCCCAAATGCAGAATCCCACATTCCAGTGTGAACCCTGTCCTCACCGGACCTTACTTTAAATTCAGGCAGTGGAGAATATTTCTGAAAGCTCCCCTTTTCTGTGCTGAGTTTAAGGTCCTAAAAGCACAGAAGCACCTCCTGCCCTAGTAACTAATAGGTGACCACGCTTCCTTGCTGCTAGGCTGTTACGAACACCTTGTGGGCGTAATTCCTCACATCACCCTATTGTTATCCCCATGCGGGTGAGGGACTGGAGGCACAAAGAGGTTTAGGAACTTGCCCAAAGTCAAGGGGAATATAGGATTTTAATTCAGGCCATCTTGATCCAAAAGAGAAAAGGAGATCAAGGGAACCGGTGGGGGCAGGGGCAGGGGATGAGGGGAAGAAAAAGAAAGTTCACTTCTGAGACAAGGCAGGACTGGGGTGCCAGGGCCTCTGTTTTGTATGAAGATCCAGGACGCCTCACCACAAGTTCTCTGGCATCCCGAGTCTGGTGATGAGCGTGTCCTGACCACAGTGAACTGCCCAGGCCAAGGTCTGGGCAGCGAGGCGGAGGGATGGGGAGGGGAGGGATGGGGAGGGAGGGAGAGGAGTTCCACCCCACCCCAACCTGCCCAGCCAGGCCTCTGTGTGTCCAGCTCTGCTGGCCTGGGGCCGGTCCACCAGGATGCAGGAGCAAAGAGGCTTCCAGGAAGAACAGAGCATGGAGGATGTGCCTGTCAGAATGATTTCTCCAAGCTCCGTCAGCGCCTGCGGCACAACCGCTCACTGCGCCTTCACCTTCAGCTGTGGTCTTCCCGTATCCCGGCCCACCCACCTACCCTGCCTGAGATGCAAAAACAGCCTCGCGAGGCACCTGACTTCTCTGTCTGGCCTCTAGCACAAGAGAGCTGGGCTCTGTTTCTTCTCGGGCTTTTTCCTCCCCAGCTGAGATCTGGAATCTCCAGCCAATCTGTTAAAAACCCACCCAGGTCTTTGCACGCCTCTCCCCTCACCACTCGAGCCCAGTGCAGGGGATGGGCCAGTGGGAGAGGAAAGAAGAACTATAGCAAGAAAGAGGGCGATAGCAAGTCTGGGCTCCCAGGCTTAACCAGAATCCTTTTCCAGGTGGAAAGGGAAACAAAGAATCCAGTTTCCTGATCCTGGGTGAGTGCTTCTGGGAACCAGGCAAGGCCACCTCTGTGCCAACTGGATCCACAGCCCTAGGACCCAGAGATGGGTGAATCTTGGGGAAATCTTGGAAGGAAGAAACTAAGAAGGGAGGGACTTCCCTGGTGGTCCAGTAGTTAAGAATCTGCCTCCCAATGCAGGTGACACGGGTTTGATCCCTGGGCAGGGAAGTAAGATTCCACATACCGAGCAACTGAGCCCACATATGGCAACTACTGAGCCCACACCCCGCAATGAAAGATCAGGCTTGCTGCAAGGAAGATCTCGTGTGGAGCAACTAAGACCTGCATGCAAACTGCATGTTAAGTCATTTCAGTCGTGTCTGACTCTCCAACGCTGTGGACCATAGCCCACCAGGCTCCTCTGTCCACGGGATTTCCCAGGCAAGAATACTGGAGTGGGTTGCCTTGCCCTCCTCCAGGGGATCTTCTCAACCCAGGGATCGAACCCACATCTCGTATGTCTCTTGCATTGGCAGGTGGGTTCTTTACCATCAGTGCAACCTGGGAAGCCCATGAGACCCACAGCAGCCAAAAATAAACAACTATTTAAAAAGAAAACAAATGAGGAGTGTGTACCGTTTACACATACCAGCCTGATTCTCCCCTGCTGTTACCACTACCCTGAAGAAAGAAAGCAAACCGAGCCGCTTACTGAAACCAAATTCCTGAGTCTCTCTGTGCTTCTCTCTCAGGGGACCTCACCCACCAACTCCCCGGAATACCCCAGAAATGAAACACGAATGTGTCCACACTCAGATACACTCTCCCCTTGGTTGTAAATGGCTGGACCTTGGTGAAAGGCACACTGGCATCTTGGTTCTGTGGGTTCGTGGGGACAGGAAGAGTGTGGAACCAGCAGAGGGGACTGCTAGATGCCCTCCTGGAACAGGCCATGCTCCTCCCACCAGCCTCAGGGCCTTGCCCAGACTGCTGTCTCCTCACCCCTTTGACCCACTAAGCGATGAGTCTTTCTTCAGCTGCAGGAAAATGTCTCTTTCTCAAGGAAGCTTTCCTGGTGCGTGTCTGCCCTGAATCGAGTGCAAAGCGTCAGGGCAGCAGGAGTCGGTAGTTTAAGTGGGGCTCCCAGAAGGCACTGCCCCAGGCAGGACTGGGGCGCAGGCAGCGTACGGGGAGAGCTCCCATGGCGCAGCAGCCAGGGAGTAGGGAGAGTGACACAGGGAAGAAAAAAAAGACATTAAAGATGCATGTGGGCAACATGGGGGCCTCCTGGGAAGCAGTGAGAAGGCTCTGGAACTGCAACCCACCCCCCCCCCCCCACCCCCCCCCCCCCGCCTGCCAAGGACAGGAGCTGGAGCTTTTATCCACCAGCTCCCAGCCCACAGCCCCCTGGGTTGAGAGCTGCCCCAGGGGTCAGGGAGATTAAGGCCCTGTATTGACTAGAATTTCTAATTTTCTGTGGGACTTCCCTCTTGGCTCAGATGGTAAAGCGTCTGCCTACAATGCGGGAGACCGGGGTTCAATCCTGGGGTCGAGAAGATCCCCTGGAGAAGGAAATGGCAACCCACCCCAGCACTCTTGCTGGAAAATCCCGTGGGCGGAGGAGCTTGGTAGACTACAGTCAGTCTGTGGGGGGGTCACAAAGAGTCGGACACGACTGAGCGACTTCACTTTCCCTTTCTAGTTTTCTGTATTCTTGGTGCTCTGGGATTTGAGGCCTGGATCCTAGAGACACTGGCCTCCCAGAGCTGCCTAATTCCTGTCACCCACTCATACAAACCAACCAATCGAGTGCACATCCCTAAGCTCTCACACCCCATGTCAGTCTTCCCCTGCCCTAAACCATCCCAGGACCAAGCGCAGCACCGCTGGGGACCACCCTCCAGCCCAGAGCCCAAAGCCCGCCCAGACTATCCAACTCTAAACCAGCTCAGCTGACCTAGCCTGCCTCTCTCACTCCTTCCTGTGAAATCCAGAATAACAGCTCCAGGCCTGGTCCACCCTCTCCTTCTTCTGCCTCCTGACCCACCCTGGTCCTTCCCCATGTGACCCTGCTTCTAGGAACCTGTGCATGTAAACCTCTTCCTCCGTGAGTCGTTTCCATGTCTTACAGACCTGATGAAAGCGTATCCCGAGGACATGTTCACACTGCCAGTTGAGGGGCCCCACAACACTGGGGACAGCCTGAGATAGCAAATGAGCAGGACCTGAAACCCATGATGTGGCCGCCGAAAGAGCAAGGTGAGACTGAACTGTGCGGAACTGGCTACCAGCCGCCGAGCTCAGGCTAAAAGGGGAGCTGGCCCGGGAATGAGGGGAGCAGGGCACGAGAAGCAAGGGGCCTCCCCTGCGCTTGTTCACTTGTTTTTCTCACCACTGACCACCACCCCCACCCCAGGGCCTAGCACCATGCTAGCAGAGTGTAGGGACCAAACTACCTCCTGATTTAATGCATCAATGAGTGAATGAATGAATGAACATTGTTAAGACTGATCCTCCAAAGAGAGTAACTAACAGTCCAGTATAAGACATTCAAAGGGTCCCAGTCAGGGCATCAGATAATATAGTCAACCGAGTGAAAAGGCAGCCAACATGATGAGAGAAAATATTTGCAAATCTTTTATCTGTCTAGAGGTCCACATCTAGAATATATCAAGAACGGCTACAACTCAACAATAAAAAAAATCAAATAACTTGATTTTAAAATGGCCAAAGAACTTGAATAGACATTTCTCCAAACATGAAATACAAATTGCCAACAAGGATGTGAAAAGATGCTCAACATTAGTAATCACTATATAAATGCAAATCAAAAATCACAGTATCACTTTCATACCCATTAAGATGGCTACTATCAGAAAAAAAAAAACAGAAAATATCAAGTGTTGGCAAGGATTCTGAAAAATTAGAGTGCTTGGGCACTGGAGGTGGGACTATAAAGTGGTGCAGTCACTATGGAAACCAGTATGACAGTTCCTCAAAAAATAAAAATAGAATGACTATGATCCAGAAAGCTCACTTTGGGATAAATAGCCAAAAGAATTGAAAAAGAAAGGTCTTGAAGAGATATTTGCACACCCATGTTCATTGCAGCATTATTCATAGTAGCGAAGGGTTGGAAGTAACCCAAATCTCTGTTGACAGATGAATGGATTTTTTTAAATCTGAGACAGATTCTCTCTCTCTCTCTCTCTCTCTCTCTCTCTCTCTCTCTCTCTCTCTCTCACACACACACACACACACACACACACACACAAATATTCTTCAGACTTAAAAGGCAGGAAATCCTGTCACATCCTCCAACCTGAATTATGCAAAGTGAAATAAGCCAGTTGAAAAAAGATAAATGCTGTATGATTCCACTTATATGAAGTACCTAAAGTAGTTAAATTCAGAGACACAGAAGGTAGAATGGGGGCTGTCAGGAGCTGGAGGAGGGGGAAAGAGGAGTTATTGTTTAATGAGTACAGAGTTTCTGTTTTGCAAGATAAAAAAAGTTCCAGAGATCAGTTTCAAAACAATGTGAAGGAATTTCCTTCCTACTGAATTACATGCTTAAAAATGGCTAAGCTGGTATATTTTCTGTTATATGTTTTTTACCAAAATTTAAAGAGAGAGAGACCCTGAACCACCCTTAGACGCCAGTGAGAGGGGCTGCTCCCTGGGACCATGCTTTGGAGTGCATGCTAAGTCGATTCAGTAGTGTCCAACTTTTCTTGACCCTATGGACATTAGCCCGCCAGGCTCACATTCAGTTCAGTTCAGTCCCTCAGTCATGTCCGACTCTTTGCGACCCCATGAATCGCAGCATGCCAGGCCTCCCTGTCCATCACCAACTCCCGGAGTTCACTCAGACTCACGTCCATCAGTTCACTCAGACTCACGTCCATCAAGTCAGTGATGCCATCCAGCCATCTCATCCTCTGTCGTCCCCTTCTCCTCCTGCCCCCAATGCCTCCCAGCATCAAAGTCTTTTCCAATGACTCAACTCTTCGCATGAGGTGGCCAAAGTACTGGAGTTTCAGCTTTAGCATCATTCCTTCCAAAGAAATCCCAGGGCTGATCTCCTTCAGAATGGACTGGTTGGATCTCCTTGCAGTCCAAGGGACTCTCAAGAGTCTTCTCCAACACCACAGTTCAAAAGCATCAATTCTTTGGTGCTCAGCTTTCTTCACAGTCCAACTCTCACACCCATACATGACCACAGGAAAAACCATAGCCTTGACTAGACGGACCTTAGTCGGCAAAGTAATGTCTCTGCTTTTGAATATGCTATCTAGGTTGGTCATAACATTTCTTCCAAGGAGTAAGCGTCTTTTAATTTCATGGCTGCAGTCACCATCTGCAGTGATTTGGGGCTCACGTTAATCAAACATTAAAATCGTTTCCTAGCTTGTTTTGGTCTCTAGAAAAATTTTTGAGAGTTCAGTAACCAACTGACAAACAGGAATGAGAGAAGAGAACAAGAGCCAAACGCCACCCAGCCAGAGGTGGAGGGGCTGAGGGTGTGGGTGGGATTGGGGGGTGGGGGGCGCAGGGTGGGGATGGGGGTGTCCACAGGGTGGGGATGGAGGGGCCGCAGGGTGGGATTGGGGGTGGGGGGTGCAGGGCAGGTCTAGAATGGACAAGGGCGTGTGTGGCGAGGACGTTTCAACCTGAGGACCTTGCGCACACCAAGGCGCCCATGCCAGGCATCCCATCCACAGGGCAGAACTTCAAAGGGGTAAAGGGGACGACGCTTCTGGAAAGGAGGGCGAGGATCAGAAGGAGGGAGTACCGGGCTAAGGATGGCCGCAGGGAGCCCCTGTCGGTGTGTGAAACAGCATGTTCAGCAAAGAAATGTTTGCCCATCTCTCCAGGGAACCCAAAACCTAAGGCTCTAAGGAGTCACAGTTCTCAACCTGCCCACAAAGAGGGAGCCCCCCAGCCCTGCACACCTGCAGGGCCACACGCACACAGGGACACGCACAGGCACACACAGCTTCCCAGGAGCAGGCTGACTGTTTCCCTGCACCACTTCAATTAAGGTAAGTGGGCCAGGAGTTACACTCCTGCAACAACCCAAGCCATGACATCTGTCCAGTAGGACCACGGACTCTGGGACCAGCTGCTTGGACCAACCACACTTGCGGGAACAAACAGCGCCATCTGCTGGCCAGAGGAGACTATTTTGTTCATTCCTCACTCACTCCCTTGTGGCTCAGCTGGTAAAGAATCCACCTGCAATGCGGAAGAACTGGTTCGATCCCTGGGTTGGGAAGGTTCCCTTGGAGAAGGGAAGGGCCACCCACTCCAGTATTCTGGCCTGGAGAATTCCATGGACTGCATAGTCCATGGGGTCACAAAGAGTCAGACACTGCTGAGCGACTTTCACTACTACCCACTCACTCCAAGGATACGTTAGGGGCGCCTGCCTCTTGTCCAGCACAGAGTAGTGGACAAGGCAAGGCTGTCTCTGCCTTCAGGCAGAGACGCTTCTTAGCAGGGACAGAGATTTGTAATTCATCACACACACGAAAACGTTATATTGTTTTGAGGGCTGGCCCCCTACTTCTGGGCAGCGAGCTGGTCTGTGCCAGGTGAGTTCTTGTCTCACTTAATCTCAGTTACTCATCTAGAGCTGGGCAGCACCCTCAGCTCCTTCCTCTCCGACACCCCCTCAAACCGTCGTCCACTGTCCTGTTGATTCTGCTCCCAGTCCTCCCATCTCTCCCTCGCTCCCTCAACTCATCAGCACCCCCAGGATGCTCTCTCAGCCTCCTCCAGCCCCTCACCCCCTGTGTCTGCTCCCAGCCCTTCTAATCCAATGTCCAGGCTGCAGGCAGAGTCAGTCTTTTGACCTGTCACTGTCCCACTTGACCTCTCAGTGGCTCCCACTGTCTTCCAGGTGAAGGTCAGACTTAACAAATGGCCCATCAGATCGTGTAGCTTCAAGTTCCCTCCAGCCTTAGCACATCTGTGCTACAGGGCTTACCTTCCACTGTGGCCACAGTGAATACCTGAGAGCCTCCGGTGCAGGACGTGGGCCCTGCCCTCCACACAGCTTAGCTGGGAAGCCAGCCTGGCCTTGGGCTCTGCAGCATGCACAACGGATTTGAAAGTCATTCACACCTGTACCTGCGGCGCTCAAAGACCCCTCAGATGTCCCAGGTAATAACAGGCCCCCAATAATGCTTCCTCCCGTCTCCTTCCTGCCTCCTTCTCCCCACACTGCCGGTGCTCAGGGTCCCTGTAAGCCCTGAACCTCAGCTCTCTCCCCAGTGACCTGCTCCCTCCACTCCTGCCAGAGCCTGCAAATCCTCCCCGGCCCTTCTCCCTCTCTCCTCACTTCTGTCTCTCCTTCTTTTATCCTGTTCTTCATAATGAAAGCAGGGGACTCCCTGAAAGGTCCCCTTCTCCTTAGAGCGCACAGGTGAGGCAGACCCCATGGGGCAAGGAGAGGTCTCTCCAGCGAAGAGGAGGGACGCTCACACAAAGCTACTGTGTCCTATTCCACCACCTTCCACCAGCCTCCACCACCCTCCACCACCTTCCTGAACTCAAAACCCTCCATTGTTCTTCCCAGCTCAGACTGGCCCTTCCCTGAGTCACCCACAGGCAGGGTTGGTCCCCCTCCCTCACGCTCCTCAGGTGGCCTACGGATTGTCCTGTGTCCCCAAGCTAAGGTCCTGAACAGAAGCCTGCTCCTCACCCCACTCCCAGCACTCCAGAACCTTCAATAGGGTGGATTCAATTGAAATGAACAAGTTAGCCAATCCAGTACCATGAGAGCGGAGGAGAGTGTGGGCTGTGTGTGTGTGCGTGCGTGTATGTGAGACCTACTGTCAGGAAGGACAGTTGATGATGGAGTGGACCACTCTAAGACTCCATACTGGGGTTGCATTTATATTTCTAAAGTACAGCCCATTTTTAGAACCTACTGATGGACAGTGGGTTGGCTTCAGAGAGAGACAGACTGCATTTCCCAGCAAACACAACAAGATGCCACCCTCCCAAATCCTCACCACAGTGTGGCCTTAACATTCTTCCCACTGAGAGGTGGGGACTACTTCACCTCTCTGGGGTCTCAGTTGGCATGTGACTCCTCCAACAGTACAAAGAGGCAGAAGAGGCCCCAGGGCTGGATCTTTATAGGTCACCAGGACTTCATCTTATTCTCTGAGACACCCACTTTGTCCCTCTGAACTGCCATGTAAGGCATCAAACTAGTTTGTGGCCCCCTGGCTGGGAAGAAGCCAGACTATGCAGGGAGACCACATGTAGGTGGTCCAGCTCAAAATCCTAGTCTTCCAATCATCCCAGCTCAGATAGCGGACAAATGAACGAATGAATGAGCCTCCTGGTGACTCGAGCCTGCTGCCAAGTCACTGCCCAATTCAGAGTCTCTGCAGCTGACAGTGCTACCTGAACTCCAACCACAGAATCTGGGAGCACAATTAACTTATTGTTTTTAGCTGCTAAGTGTTGCTGTAATTTGTTACAGAGACATACTAACCAGGGCAGGTAGAGTCCAGGCATGTGCTATGTAATTCAATAGGCTGGATAAAACCCTTGCTATTAGAGCAAACAGTGACTGTATGCGTGCTAAGTCACTTCAGCAGTGTCCAGCTCTGTGACCGCCATGGACCTCATGGACTAGCCCATCAGGCTCCTCTGTCCATGGGATTCTCCAGACAATATGGGAGTGGGTGGCCCTGCCCTCCTCCAGGGGCTCTTCCTGACCCAGGAATCAAAATCGAACCCACATCTCTCACATCTCCTGCACTGGCAGGCACGTTCTTTACCACTAGCACCATGTGGGAAGCCACAGAACAAACAGACCTAAACTCAAATTCAAGTTCCCTCGGGCCAGTTGCTGAACCTCCATGAACCTCAGTTTCCCCATCTATAAAGTGAGGACAAGTCCGCCTGTTGTAAGGACCTAAGTAGCTGTTAAAATTTCCCCCATGAACTCTGAGGGAGATGGAGCCAGTACAGATGTGGTGGCTGCTTTGATAATGACACCCAGTATCCAATTGTGGGTGAAAAAAACATGTTCTGACATGTACAAGGTACTGACCCAGTTCTATGGGTAATCGAGCCTCCATATCTTTCCAGACTATGTGAAGAATCTGGGGCATCGCCCGGATGGCAGAAATCAGTGAAATTTCATTTCGTCTCTCTCTGTTTTTGCTTTAATTGGTCTTTTTTTTTAATGCATGGAGAAATTCACTGTCAAAATACAGGAAACAAAATGGTCCACTGAGAAGCTAAAGAGGCAGATATGATGCAAAGTCTCTAAGATGATTTTTCAGAAATGATAACTGAACTTGTGTTACTTCTCAGCAACGAGGCTGCTGCTGGTGGAGTCTAGAAACTCTGAAAACAGCACTAGGGGTGTTTCAGACCGGGAGAGGCGGGTGAAGGTCCCAGCCCTGGAGGGGACCTGGCAGTGTGTCTGGAGTCTGCCTTTATTCTTACAGAAGGATCGCCCGCCATGTGGGACTCCAAGCACAGGTGACTCCAATGGGCTGGCACCGGAGCACACTCACCCCACTCACCCACACACACCGGGTGGCACACGTCTAACACGCAGGAGGAGAGAAGCTTTGTGCTGACCTCTGCAGGCCACACAGTGAACCCTTGGCACTTGCAGGACTCAAGCAATGGGGGTCCTGGGGGTTGGGCGGCCAGGTGAGCCTCAGGAGAGAGCTCTGAGCATGGGCGATCTTCAGAGCTGTGCTGTGCTAAGTCACTTCAGTCGTGTCTGACTCTTTGTGACCCCATGGACTGCAGCCCGCCAGGCTCCTCTGTTCGTGGGATTCTCCAGGCAAGAACGTTGGAGTGGGTTGCCATTTCCTTATCCAGAGTTAAGATTTATTTGGGGCAAAATGAGGACTGCAGCCCAGGAGACAGCATCTCATATAGCTCTGAGAGCCTGCTCCCATAAGATGTTATAATTCATGGAAATCAACAAAGGGGGGTAGAAAGAGCAGGAAAATGGAGGCTGCTATGAAAGGGCAGAGAGGGGCTCACAAGTATCGGGGACTCTGAGAAACCCCCAGGTGAGGCTGAAGGTCCTGTAATAGAGGATGGAGCCCAAAGTCAAGAGAAATGGGGGGGGTACAATATGGCACAGCCAGGAGGAGGGGGATGGCATGAGCAAGTCCAGGATTCTGTAGAAGGAAGATATTAGTACCTACCAGAGCAGGTCCTGGGGGGTTTGAATGAGACCATTCATTCACAGACTAGTCACTGAGCCCCTGAAAAGGGCCAGAGGCACAACAGGACACAGGGCTGGCCCTCAGCCCTCAGGAGCAGCATCACTGAACCCTGGGGAGTGGAACAGGGGCCTGATAGCCCTGGCTCCCTCCCTCTCCCTCCCAGGCTGCATTCCCATCTCCTGGGAGTCAGTCATTTTTCCAGGTATCTGCTTCTGAAGCCAAGAAACAGGTAGGAAATGTGTTTCCTTTAATAAATAAAATGGAATCTCCTTCGCCTTACCCTCGCCTCCAGGCAGATTCTGGTAATACAAAGTCAAGAGGATTTTGTTGTGTGTGTATGTTTTAATAAACAAGAATCATTTCCCCAGCCTCATGTTAAACAGAGATGTGTTCTTCAGGATGATTCTATGGTGTGTTTCAAAAACAAAAATCTGTACATTATAACGGCCTTGCCATCGCCGGGAGGATGAGAATGGCTCCTCCAGATGCCTGGCCTGCAAAAGGCGGAGATGAAGTCACTCCTACCCCACCCCACCCCTGGGGCTCCCCAGACCTGGCTAGATGATCCGGACATGCCTCCGACCGATGGCACCCCCAGTGGCTTTCCCAAAGGCGTGTCTGCATCCCACTTAAACCCCACCACCGCGGGTCCCTTTCTCATCTGCATCCCTGGCGTTCCAGGGCCTCCACTCCTCAGCCGGCCCCTCTGAGCCTTGCAGGTGGTGGGGCTAGGGCTGTACCTGGTGACTGTCGGGATTCTTTTATAATGAGGTAAATAATGTCTCCAAGGCAGGCATCTCTAAAATGAGTTGTTCCGCCTCAGTGAGGCTTGTCACAAATACAAGGGCTTGTTCTTTTCAAAATTCGCCAACACCTCACGGATATGAAAAAAAAAAATTCTCCCCTCTTCCCCCCACCCCACTGCCTCCGCCGCACCAGCCCTTGACGGACTGAGCAGCGGCTTCTGAACAAGAGCCACAGCAGCCAGCTGGGAGAGCACTCCAGAAAAGACCCCTTCCGCCCATGGCTTTCCTGAGAGGCCCCACACCCTGCCTCCGTTGCCGGTGTCAGTAGCTGATTTCACTCCCAGAAGGAGGTGCTCGGGCGCGTCCAGGGCCAGGGAAGCAGGGTTGACTGTGGGGCATGAGCTGAACCCTCCTCGTGCAGCCCAAGAGGGGCCTGCTCTCCCAGGCTGCCCAGAACACCTGCTGGAGAGAACTAAGGGCCTGTTTTGCCATCGAGAAAGCATCCAATCAGCTATTGAATGCCCGGTGTGTGCGGGGCCATCAGCAAGGGCTGTGATAGTGGGGGGAAAAAAAAAAACTCCTTTGAAGACAGAAAAGGAGTCATCCTGAGGGGACGATCCAGGATGCATGCTCCAAGTTCAGTGATGACTGAAACAGTATTCATTAGCAGCCATGTCATTATGGAGGAAAATCACCACCAAATGGAAAACGTATTTTCCATTTTAATAGCGATGGAGGCTAATCAACCAGCTTCAAATCTGAAATGTATTAAGGATCCAATAAATAACTTTGATTCAGGCAATTACTTAAAATTGAAATTTGCTAAGTGAGGAGAATGAGTCGCTCATTAGCAGAGTGACACCTGGTACCTGGCAGGGCAGGGCGTCAGGGAGGGATGCGCTAGTGGAGGCTGGTCGTTGCCTTAACTTGGGTACCTCTTTCTGCAAGGGGTGGTGGGGGGGTAGGTGCTCTCCTCCAGAGAGCAGTCCCAATGAGCCAGGCCAATCACTACTTGCTTTCAGTCATGTGGCTTTGTAGCCTGGGTTTACTTTATCTCTGAGCTGTGTCTTTAATTTGAAAGCTTTAAGTGTATTGGTTTGATCCCTCAATCCTCAAAGAAGACCCTAAGACACAGTTTCAAATAAAAGTGGAGGGACCACCACAGGTGTGGGAAAGAAAGGACAGTCAGCGGAGGGTGTGCTGACAACCAGTCACCATGGGAAGACATGAAAGCCAGGATAATGGTCCACAAAGATGTCCACATCCTAATGGGCAGAGCCTGCAAATCTGAGGCTACACAGCAAAGAGAATTACGATCCCAGATGGGATTAAGCGTGCAGACGGAATTACATCAGCCGATCCAGAGATGGGGAAATTAGCTTGATTATCCAGGTGCTACTGCTGCTACTGCTAAGTCACTTCAGTCATGTCCGACTGTGTGCGAACCCCATAGACGGCAGCCCACCAGGCTCCCCCGTCCCTGGGATTCTCCAGGCAAGAACACTGGAGTGGGTTGCCATTTCCTTCTCCAGTGCATGAAAGTGAAAAGTGAAGTCGCTCAGTCCAACCCTCAGCGACCCCATGGACTGCAGCCTTCCAGGCTCCTCCGTCCATGGGATTTTCCAGGCAAGAGTACTGGAGTGGGGTGCCATTAGCAGGGTCCTTATAATGTGGAAGGTAGAGGGGGAGAGATGTGAGAGATGAGATGTGGAAAGACTCAACTGGCTTAGCAGATGGGATGGGAGGCCATAAGCCAAGGAATGCAGGAGCCTTTAAAAGCTTGGAAAGACAAGGGAACAGATCTCCCCGGAGCCTCCTGAGAGGTCCTGCCAACACCTTGATTTGGGCCCAGCAAGACCTAGTTCAGATTTCTGGCCTCAAGCACTGCAAGATGGTGAGCTTGCTTTGTATTAAGCCATCGAGTTTGATATGACTCATTCTAGGAGCAGTGGAAAATACAGGTGACTTTAGGAAACTTCCCTGTGCTTCCCATGTCTGTGGGTTGTCTCAGTCTGTTCAGGCTGCTATAACGAAAACATCACAGACTGGGTGGCTTATAGACAATGGAAACTTATTTCTCACGGTTCTGGAGGCTAGAAGTCCAAGTTCAAGGTGCCAGAAGGTCGGGTGTGTGATAGGATCCTGGTTTTCTCAGCTGGCTATCTTCTGTGTCCTCACACAGCTGAGGGGATAAGGAGGCTCTCTAGGGGGTCTCCCTCATCAGGGAACTAATGGCAGAAGGCTCCACCTTTATGACCTAATCACCTGCCCAAAGCCCCACCTCCAAATACCACCTTGAGGGTTAGGTTTCAACCTATGAGCCTGGGGAGGACACAGTCTATGCCAGCATATAAACGGGAAGAGGCAGGATGGCCATTCTTGTGCACGTGATCCATGGGGCCTGTTTCCAACTTGGATTCCCCAGCAGGATGTAGGAAAAATCCCTTAGGGTCTGAGGGCCAAGCTGAGTTCTGGATCCAGCTTTTACCAGAGGCCAACACCTGCAGAGACATCACTTTGCTGACAAAGTCCAAATAGTCAGAGCTATGGTTTTTCCAATAGTCATGTATGGATGTGGAAGTTGGACCATAAAGAAGACTGAGTGCCAAAAATTGATACTTTCCAACTGTGGTGCTGGATAAGACTCTTGAGAGTCCCTTGGACAGCAAGGAGATCAAACCAGTCAATCCTAAAGGAAATCAACTCTGAATATTCATCAATCCTAAAGGAAGGACTGATGCTAAAGTTGAAGCTCCAATACTTTGGCCACCCAATACAAAGAGCCCACTTATTGGAAAAGACCCTGATGCTGGGAAAGACTGAATGCAGAAGGAGAAGGGGACGACAGAGGACGAGATAGTTTGATGGCATCACTGTCTCAATGGACATGAGTTTGAGCAAACTCCAGGCAATAGTGAAGGACAGGGAAGCCTAGCATGCTGCAGTCCATGGGGTCACAAAGAGTTGGACAGGACTGAATGAATGAACAGCAACAAATCACCTGTCTACCCAGGATGGAGGTTTGTAACATTGTACAAGAGGCAGTGATCAAAACCATCCCCAAGGAAAAGAAATGCAAAAGGCAAAAATGGTTGTCTGAGGAAGCCTTACAAATAGCTGAGAAAAGAAGAGAAGGGAAAGCAAAGGAGAAAAGGAAAGATAGAGATACCAAGGAATATTTCATGCGAAGACGGGCACAATAAAGGACAGAAACAGTATGGACCTAACAGAAGCAGAGGATATTAAGAAGAGGTGGCAAGAATACACCGAAAAACTATACAAAAAAAGATTTTCATGACCAGGATACGATGGTGTGATCACTCACCTAGAGCCAGACATGCTGGAATGTGAAGTCAAGTGGGCCTTAGGAAGCATCACTGAAGAAAGCTAGTGGAGGTGACAGAATTCCAGCTGAGTTATTTCAAATCCTAAAAGATGATGCTGTTAAAGTGCTGCACTCAATATGTCAGCAAATTTGGAAAACTCAGCAATGGCCACAGGACTGGAAAAGGTCAGGTTTCACTGCAATCCCAAAGAAAGGCAATGCCAAAGAATGTTCAGACTACCTCACAATAGCACTCATCTTACACACTAGCAAAGTAATGCTCAAAATGCTCCAAGTAAGGCTTCAGCAGTACTAGAACCAAGAACTTCCAGATTTTCAAGGTGGATTTAGAAAAGGTAGAGGAACCAGAGATCAAATTGCCAATATACGTTGGAACTTAGAAAAAGCAAGAGAATTCCAGAAAAAAATCTACTTCTGCTTCACTGATTATGCTAAAGACTTTGACTGTATGGATTACAACAAACACTGGAAAATTATTAAAGAGATGGGAATGCCAGACCACCTGACATGCCTCCTAAGAAACCTGTATACAGGGCAAGAAGCAACAGCTAAAACCAGACACAGAACAATGGACAGGTTCCAAATTAGGGAAGGCGTACATCAAGGCTGTATATTGTCACCCTGCTTATTTAACTTATATGCAGAGTATATCATGCAAAATGCTAGGCTGGATGAAGCACAAGCTGGAATCAAGATTGCCAGGAGAAATATTAATAACCTACGCCGATGACACCACCTTTATGGCAGAAAGTGACGAGGAACTAAAGAGCCTCTTGAAAGTGAAAGAGGAGAGTGAAAAACTTGGCTTAAAGCTCAACATTCAGAAAACTAAGATCATGGCATCCGGTCCCATCACTTCATGACAAATAGATGGGGAAACAATGGAAACAGTGACAGGCTTTATTTTCTTGGGCTCCAAAATCACTGCAGATGGTGATTGCAGCCATGAAATTAAAAGATGCTTACTCCTTGGAAGAAAAGCCATGACAAACCTAGACAGCATATTAAAAAGTAGACACATTACTTTGCCATGGTCCATCTAGTCAAAGCTATGGTTTTTCCAGTAGTCATGTGTGGATGTGAAAGTTGCACCATAAGGAAAGCTAAGCACCAAAGAACTGATGTTTCTGAACTGTGGTGTTGGAAAAGACTCTTGAGAGTCCCTTGGACAGCAAAGAGATCAAACCAGTCAATCCTAAAAGAAATCAGTCCTGAATATTTATTGGAAGGACTAATACTGAAGCTGAAACTCCAGTACTTTGGCCACCTAATGCCAAGAACTGACTTACTGGGAAAGACCCTGATGTTGGGAAAGATCGAGGGCAGGAGAAGAGGGTAAAAGAGGATGAGATGGTTGGATGGCATCACTAACTCGATGGACATGAGTTTGAGCAAACACTGGGAGTTGGTGACAGACAGGGAAGCCTGGCGTGCTGCAGTCAAGCGGGTTGCAAAAGTTGGACACGATTGAGTGACTGAACTGTACTGTACCAGCTCTTAACAAGCCTCGACTGTCACACTTCCTCAGGCAAAATCCCAAGACAGAGACAAACCCAGACCTGACAGAAGAGCTCAGCCTGTACCCAGGCTGTAATGAAGACCACCCAGGCCCCGCAGGAATCAGGTCCAAAGAACAAGAGGGACCCCGGGGCTCCGGGCACGATGCTCCAGGTATCCATATCGGAGGTGTTCCTCTGGGCTGCCTCGTCACCCACACCCTCTCAGTCACTCCCTGACCGCTGGTGACCAGGAAGCCCCTGTTACCTCACAGCTGAGAGGGGGCTTAGAGCAGGTTCCCTAGAAACAGACTCTGGGACAGAATGTCCATGAAGAACGTTTTTGCCAAGTGATCCCGGGAGACCCACAAGAAAGGGAGAGAGGAAGGTGAGGCTGGGCAGAGGGAGGGGCTGACCACAATGCAGTGGGTGGTGGGGTGGGGACTAAAGCCTCAGCTGGTTCCAGGAGAGCTCTGGAGCCAGGGTGGCCCCCTGGAACTGCCCTAATCAAGACCTCCAGAGCTGCAGCCTATCCTCATGAGCCTCTTCCACAGCTAAGGGAATGGGCTACACCGGGGGCAAGGCAGATCCCTGCGGCCCAGGGCAATGTCCAGTGAAGGGTGCAGCTGGATGACAGTCTCGGGCTCTGGGAAAGGGGTGCGAAGGCCCTGAGGATGCAGGCCTGTGTGCAGAAGCCCCAGTGGTCCCTGAAGAGGGCCCTGCAGTGGATGGAGCCTGGGTGGAAGGGGTAGCTCTCATCCCCTCCAGTCCGGGTGGATGGTCGGCTCAGTCCCCCATACCTCCCAGGACCCCACAGGGACCCCAAGACCTCAGTGAGCCAGCCTGCATCCCCGCAGAGGTGCTAACAGAGACATCAAAGCTGCAGCATCTCGCTTTCAAGAAGCTTTGAAACGCGCTTCTGAAATGGTTGTGCCCGGGAAGATTAAAAGTCTTCCTATTGAAGAATCCGAGGGGCTCAGGCGACAGAACAGAGTGGGTGGGCTCGGGGATATAAAAAGTGGAGTGCTATTGTGCGCCAGGCAGTGCAATAGAAAAACCAGAATAAAAATACATACAGTGAATCGAAGCAGTAAAGGCTTAGCTCCAGAATCTCTAAAGTAGCAATGTAAGTGAGCAGGGCCCCAGCTGGGGTCAGGGAAGTGAGCAGATTGCCAAGAAATCAAAGCCCTTCATTAATTCACTCAATCACTCCTTCATGCAACCGTGAGTAATGAGTACCTACTAAGTGTCAAGACCCAGGGAACAGAGGGAACAGCACAGACCTACTCCTCCTCCCACATCAATGCCGGCCTGGTGGGGAAGCCAGACAAAGAGATGAGGGTACAGTGTGCTGAGATGGGGAAGCACAGGGGCCGTGGCACTCCAGAGGGAGTCAGGGAAGACTTCCTGGAGGAGGGAGAGCCTGAGTGGAGCCCCACAGGATGTGCAGGAATGACTTGGTAAAGGAGGGCCAGGAGAAGACAGGATGGGCGCAGTAAGAGGGAAGAACGGGTTGAAAGTGAAGGTGGGGTGGGGCAAGATACGGATGTATAATTATGGCTGGTTTGCTCTGGCGTGGGCTTCCCCGGTGGCTCAGATGGTCAAGAACCTGCCTGCAACCCAGGAGATGGGATTCAGTCCCGGGGCTGGGGAGATCCCCGGAGAAGGGAATGGCACCCCACTCCAGTATTCTTGCCTGGAGAATCCCATGGACAGAGGAGCCTGGCGGGCTACAGTCCATGGGGTCGCAAAGAGTCGGACGCGACTGAACGACTAACACTTTCACTTTTCACTTTGTGTTGTGGCATGACAGAAACCAACACAACAGTGCAATCAATTTTCCTCCAATTAAAAAAATCTTTAAAAAAAAAAAGAAAGAAAGAAGGGGAGAGAGGTGAGGGTGGGGGCAGGGGTGGGGTCGGATCACACAAGGCCATGAAGGTCGGGCCATAAGCACAGGCTCATTCATCAAGAAGGCAGAGAGCAGATGAGGAGGGGGTCTAGAGTGGGCGCGTGATGGGATTCCACCTGTGGGTCAGGGCGATGGAAAGTGCCCCAGCACTGCAGACTCACTGAAAACACTCTGGGTTCACAACCACAGTCCTGCCCCAAGGCGGGGGCGCTTGAAGGATACGGGTCAAAGCCCTGCACCATCTCATCCTTTTCTAAAAGCCAGGCCCCTCTCTCATAGCTCCCTGATCCAAAAATGCTATCCCCTATACACCCCTAAATCCCTGGACTCCACCCAACGCCCTGCCATCCACTCCTCCAGGCCTTGGCTCCGCCTGGGATTCCCTATCCCCTGCTCACCTCACCTGGCTGACTCCTACCTGTCCTAAGCTACCACCACCTCCAGGCCGGCCAGGCGCTTCCTCTCAGGGCTTCCCTGGGGCCGGGATTCCTCTGCAGTCCCCGTTTCCATGTGTGAGAGTCTACCCGTGTGTCTACCTGCGTGTCAGAGCCGGGCTCTTAAGGGCAGGGACTGCACCCATGCAGAGCAGCCTAGCAGTGTCCACATCCTGCTGGTTCTGGGCTCCCACGGGGACCAGGCCTTCCACAGACATCCTCTCTGGTCATCCTCGGACATCAGAAGGGTCAGACACCTGCCCGAGGCCACAGAGCCAGGCAAGAGCAAACCCAACTGGGACTCAACCTTGGCCCTTCCCAAGGCTCCTTCCCCGTTACTGTCCGGTCCGGTTCTCAAAGTTCTCCCTGAAAAGGCAGGTGGCACATCCATTACCAGGGTCTTCAGTGCCCCAGGTGGAGCATCTCCTGCCTCCTGCGTATTCACGGCCACTCTGCCTCCCCAGCAGGGCTGCAGATCACCATGCAGATGAGAAAAGAAGGAACACATCCCTGGGCCCCGTGTGTGTCCTGGGAGCTCACATGGGTCAGCTTTCCTCCTGGCTCCCCCAGGGGCTCCCAGCAAGCAAAACTCGGCATCCACACAATAGCTTTTCCCTGGTTTCTCAGAGCCCAAGGCTCACAAGCCCAAGCCAGTAACCATGTCTTCTTAAGGCAAGGAAAGCAAATTGGAGCAGGGGATGGTTCAGCATCGTCTGTGGCCCAGGCAACCAGGCACAGCACCTGCCCCCGAGGAAAGGGCATTTCGGTGCCTGGCTCAGGTGACCACTTGGCCCAACCAGATTCTCTGCGAGAGCTAAGTCGCTGTCCCTATTTATAACAGGTGGCACCAGTGGTAAAGAATCTGCTTGCCAATGCAGGAGACACAAGAGATGTGGGTTCGATCCTTGGTTTGAGAAGACCCCTTGAAGGAGAAAATGGCAACCCACTCCAGTATTCCTAGCCTGGAAAATTCCATGGGCAGAGGAGCCTGGTGAGCTACAGTCTGTGGGGCCACAAAGAGTCAGACACAACTGAAAGAGTGAGCACACACAGCCTGTTTATAACAGTATCTTGCATCTCCCCTGGAAAGCCACCAGATTATGGCCAGAGGGCAGGGCCACCTTCTCAGCATGAGGAGCTGATCAAGAAGAGCATCAGGGAGGCTGACAGTGACCCGGGCCCTTCAAATCAGCCACTTTTTCTAGGAACCAAACATACTGACAGTGCCTGCACAGGACAATCTGAGAAAAACCTTGAATCTTTACATTTAAGCTCAGATCATGTGGTGGGCATGACCTCTCTGAATGGAAGGGCTGGGGAAGTGAGGAGCATCTGATCCACGAAGGACCATCAGATGCAGCAGACGCCGTGTCGTGATGTGAACAGCGTCCTCCCTTGTTGCTCTTATTTATATTTTATTAGGACTTTATTGAATGTTTTCTTGTAGGTCAGCTGAAACCCTTGGGGGAATAAAGCAAAGCAAAACTAAATAAATGCTTTGAATCATAGCGGAGGAGGGACGGCATTCCAGGGATAGAAGTGAGCATGCAGGTGATCAGGGGGATTGTACAGAGACACCAACCCCAGCCACAGGCAGCAGCTCCCATCTCCCGTGGCTAAACTTGCTTAATGCCCACCGGACACCTCCTACGTTAAATCAACCAGTCGGCATGCTTAACCCGGCATCCGGGCAGCCTGGGCTTCTGGGGACCTGCTCCTTCCTTGGCCCCCCGAGCCTGCGCCGTGTGTAGGGCAGGGTGGGGCAGGGGGGCAGCCAGAGTGTGGGGCATTGGCTGCCAGAGCACCTGAACTCCAGCCCTGGTTCTGTTTCTTCTGCTGTGTGACCTCGAGCACAGCTGTCACCGCCTTACCTGAAACGGGGTCAGTCTAGCACCTGCCTCCACAGAAGCTCGTGGATGGATATCGAATGAGCATTCAGCAAATAGCCATTCTAAGGCCCATTCCCCGGGAGTCACCTCCCCAGTGGGGAAGCCAGGTGATCCAGGGCCAGTGGGCTCAAGGTGGGGGCTGAAACGTGGGGCCTCAGGGCAGGGAAGCACTGGAGAACCTTGGGGCAACTTCCTGGAGAAGGAAAAGCCTGGGGCATCTCCAGAAGTGAAGAGGAGGACAGATAGCGCTCCAGAAAGGGGAACCCCACACACAAAGGCGTGATGACCAAAACTCAGTGGACATGGAAGACGGCGGAGCGGAGCCAGCCTGGCCGCCTGGGGGACAGAAGGAAGCAGATCTCCCGCTGGACACAGAAAACTGAGCCAACAGACCAACAAGGTGAACTCGCACAGGCAGATGGGTTCAAAGCAACCTGCATGTGTGACCTGAATGCCGTGTGAACACTGGAGTCTGGTGAACCAGAGAATTCCTGGGTTGATCCAATTGACACAGGGCCTGGAATTTCTGCCTCTGTGTTTAAAAAAAATTGAAAGTAGTCCTCTGCCAGAGAAGAAGGCATTCCTGGCTTTGGCAAAGGTTAAAATAAAGTGCCTGGTATGCCTTCAATAAACACCTCTGGAAGGAAGGAAGGGAGGGAGGCACAAAGGGATTGAAAAGTTCATTAATATTTTTGGATGCACTCCTCTTGTCTGCAGGCTTCCCAGGAGGTGCTAATGCAAGAGATAATAAGAGATGCGGGTTCAGTCCCTGGGTCGGGAAGATCCCCTGGAGGAGAGCATGGCAACCCACTCCAGTGCTCTTGCCTGGAGAACCCCATGGACAGAGGAGCTTAGCGGGCTGCAGTCCACGGGGTCACAGAGTCGGACACGACTGAAGTGACTTAGCACACGCGCCTGCACTCTTGTCTACAAGTTGGGGAAACGACTGTGATTTCGTCAGCCAGGCCGCTCCCTGAAGACACTGGGCCATTCTCACTGGTGCACCGACACTGAACTTCAGGAGAAGAGGGCCTTCCAGGCTGGAACTTCCAAGGTCAGTGTTGCCGGGATCTTATTTTGAATATGCCCACTTGTAATTCTTAATTAAAATCCCGAAGAAAGGGGAGGTGGAGCGGCAGGGCAGAGTGAGGAGGCCACTCCCTCCTGAGGCTGAAGCGTAGAGCAGAGCCCCTGGCTTCTTCCCAGGGGCTCTGGGTGGGCTGAGCCAGGCTCTCCCACCTTGGTCCACAGGTTTCCTGGTCCCTCTGGGTTCCCTGGTCCCTACCAGACCATTCCTCAGGCATCCAACACCTCCTCCTGCCTCCACACCCAAGGGGTATGCTCCCCAAGGCTCTACCCATACTCTGTAGCCCCACACACATCCACTACAAGCTAAAATGCCTAACAATGTGCAATGACTGAGCACCTATTGTATGCCTGGCTCTGTGCCAAGTACTCTTCATGCATCATTTCATTTGCTCCTCATCACCATTCCTCTGAGAAGGTCTTATAAACCCTGTTTACAGATAGGGAAACTGAAGCTCAGAAGTCCAGGGCCACCACCAGAAGAATCAGAGGATCTCCATCCATGACTCCAAACCTGGGCTCTCACCCCACTATAGTCACTGGTGAAGGAGCAAAGGGATTTTTACTGCATTCCTGCACCACCTGGACTATTGTTTATTTAATATTTTCCTTTGCACTGACTCCCTTTATTTGTAACTCAAATAAATGTACTTAAAGGAAGTAGAGTATCACTATGGTATGTGTATATATATATATATAGCATCACTCCTCAAAAGTAACCAGGAAAGAAGACCCAGTGTAAACTGCCACTGGGCTCTGCTGCCTGCTGAAGCACCTGCTCACTCTTCATCTGAGAGGCAGATTAGCACAAGCCAGAGGGGCTCACTGGCACCAAGCCACCTCCCTCAACAAGGCAGGACTGATGGACAGTCCAGAAGGGGTCGGTCTCCCACTCTGTGACCCAGCGCTGTACACACCGTAGGCCCCTGATGACACCGCCCCATGACCCTCAGTGACATCTGACCCACCCTGAGTGAAACGCTGCCCCTCCGGGAGCTGGAGCCCACCCACTCCCAGGGCTTTGATGCCTGCCTTGCCCTGAGGGCCTCCAATATGTGTGGCCACAGCCCAGGCCCTGTGGCCAGCTTCTCAAGGGTCAGGTTCTCCCCTGGGCATCGGCCAAGACCCGAGCCCAGTCAGTGGCCACCTGCGTGCACCTGGGCCCACACACCTGGATGTACTGCCGTCAGCCCAGGACCCTGAACTGGAAAGCGGTGAGGCATTCTCACCCCCTCCCTCACCCCTACACCTTACCCCAAACATCTGTAAACATTCCTGCAAATCACTAGGCTGTGAGCTTAAACTTTTTTTTTTCTTGGCCTTGTCACGCAGCTTTCGAGATCTTAGTTCCCTGACCAGGAATTGAACCCAGGCCCCCAAAGTGAAAGTGCTGAGTCCTAACCACTGGATTTACAGGGAAGTCCCAGGCTGTGAGCTTAACGAACCAGGCATATCCACCATCCCCACTCTGAGTTCTCTTCTGAATGACAGGTAAATCATGGTTCTGCGTGCAGATGGCTCTAGCTGAGCTAGGAGAAGTGTGGGAAGATGGACACTCGGTGGTGGGAGGGTTTGGGGACTTTAAAAAGAAGTGACGCTTATTTCGCAGTTAAGAAAGCCTCTTTCTTCCATGGCCATATGTGAATCTCAAAACAGGTCTGTGGTGAACCCAGGGATGTCTGACCCATTTTATAGATGAGGAAATAGAGACCAAGCAGGTTTGAGTAACACATCACACTGGCTCTCTGAGGTGGAGCCAAGATTGAAAAACTCCGTCACCAGATGGGTTCTTTTGCCCCATATGCTACTGTTTCTCATGTGGGCATTCGGGTAACGTTCATTGTATTGAATCAAATTTCTGTATCTCCAAACTGAGTGCAAAGCCCTTGAATGCAGAGCCTTGTCTCTCAAAGAAGTCCCCACCATCCTTTAGTACCCCAGCACAGTGCCCACTGTTGCCTGCAAATCAGAGGTGCTCTCAGTCAAATGCGCGGGGTGGGCAGCTACCAGCAGGAAGAGGAAGAGGAGGAGGAAGAAACAGAACACATTCCTCAGCTTCCTCCCGGGGGAGACGATGCCCAGGGACCTGGAGTTGTCACGAGACAGGCGCCTCTGGAAGGTTTCCCGGGAGAGGTCACCTTGACTTTTGGTTATGTTTCGCCCGGAATGTAACTGCGCTTTTCGCATTCAGGAGGGAGGCAGATTGGTGAGGAGGGACCCGGATATCGCTTAGAGATGGGGGTTCCTTTAAATACTGTCCACCTCTGCCAGGCCAGTCAGCGGTCACGCTGTCCCCAGCCCAGCCTGCGTTCGGAATCCTGGGTGGAAAAGGCACCGATGCTGAAGGGTCCCCTTGGGCTTTGTCCATCGCGGGAGCGCAGCTCTTGGCTGAGAACCCTCGGCTCCCTCTAGTGGCCATTTTGGGTACCAGCACCCGACAGAGCTATAGCTCTAAGGAGGAACTCCGGCCTCTGGCTAGAGAAGAGGAAGGTCAAGGGTAGGCAGACAGGACCGCCTGGTCTTCTCCCGTGGGCCCAGCCCCAGTCTGAGACACCCCACGCAGGGCTGTGTTGGAGGCAGGGTATGAACAGCACTCTGGATGCCCCCAGATGTTTCCTTAGCTCAGCATCTGCATGACTGAAAGTTCTCTTCCTCTGAAGGGCTTTCATAACCCAGGGTTTAAATGCCATCTCCGAGCTGGAAATTCATAACTCTACTATTGACACTCTACCGGCTTTAGATGTGCTCCTAAGGGCTTTCCTCCCCAGATTCCTGTATCTAAATAATTGATAGCTTTAAATAGCTATTGTCGAGTCAATGGCAGTTGCATATTAAGACACTTGTGAGTTTTCTGCCTCCTTTGCCCTGGGAGTGAGGGAGGGAGGTGTAAGAACAATGGCACTATTCACTGGCCTGAGCCGCCCACAGCCTGCGGCAGAGAGGAAGGTACAATCAGGAACCCTCGTGGTCCTCCCAGTCAGGCCTGCTCCGTCCTCCCTGGCCGAGGAGGCACACGGCCACCCTGTGTGCACAGCTCCGGGCGGCTGGGGCAGGCTTAGCCTGGGAAGGGTCAGGGGGAAATCTCCTAGCAGCAGTGAAGCATCAACAACCCATAAAATACCCCCTTGGGGAGAAATTACCTTTGGGATGTCAGTTCCTTAACTGCCTGGTGGGCACAGCCCAGAAAACCTGCCAAGGGGTGTTGAGCAGCAATAGGAGGGCCTTCACCAAAAAAAAAAGTGCAAGTAACTCTTGCCAAGGCCTTTTCGGGGCTCGTGGATTGGGCGGGGGGTGCTTCCAATGCATCAGTGATGGGTTTTCCTAGGAATTGGCTCCCACATCTATGCCTTGCCCTGAGGCTGGGCAGCTTCCAGGGGCAGGACAGGGAAATAACAGCACCAGGAAACATTCGTGGCGATTGCTGCAGATGACCCAGAATCCAGCAGGTATGGAGCTTAATAGCATGCCAACTGCTTTCTTTATATGCACTTTGAATATTCATTGGAAGGACTGATGCTGAAGCTGAAGCTTCAATACTCTGGCCACCTGATGTAAAGAGCTAACTCATTGGAAAAGACCCTGATGCTGGGAAAGATTGAAGGCAGGAGGAGAAGGGGACGACAGAAGATGAGACAGTTGGATGGCATCACTGACTGGATGGACATGACTTTGAGCAAACTCTGGGAGCAGTGAAGGACGGAAGCCTGGCACGCTGCAATCCAAGGGGCCACAAAGAATCAGATGCAACTTAGTGACTGAAAAACAACAACCACATACATTTTGGCACTAAATCCCCAAACACCTCCAGGACAGAGGCTGTTATCAGCCTTACTACAGAGATGATGAGACTATGGCTTAAAGAGATTTATTCCAAGAGCAGAGTTCCAGAGGCAGGAGACAGATGCACATCTGTCTGACCACACAAAACTTCCAGATGCCAAGCGGAGCCCACCCACTCCTCCCCCACCCCCAGGCTCTCTGACCAACCCTGCATCATGCTTCTGCACCCGGGCTCACTACCAGCTTTTCCGTCCCAAAGCCACCTCCAGGGTCACACACACAGCCATGTCCATTTCCAGGCAGATACAGGGGGGTCCACGCGTGGCCATCCAAAGGGCATGAGGCTTCTCTCCAGTGAAGCCTCCCTTCTGTCCTTTTGAATGGTGATTGTGTTGTGCTACTGACTCAACCTGTGTTCTATTTACATCATGGCCAATCAGTTCTCAGCAGCTCTGCTGGGTGGAGATGAGGTGTTCCCTCCACTCCCATGCCCTCTGCCCGGGGTCAGGCAGCCCCTGGACCAACCACAGGAGGAGTGTCCCACAGGTCTCAGGTTAAAGCGGCATACCCCCATGCATCCTCTTAGCAACTGCCACAGACAGGCGGCCTCCAGCATTTAACCCCTTGCCCTTCTCCCCCATCTTCAAATCCTCCAAAAGCTCCCCATTGCTTTCAGGAGAAAACCCAAGTTTCTTATTTGACACGTCACGTGTTTTATGACCGACCTCTCTAAGCTCAGCCCCCAATGCCCGGCTGCCCACAGGTGGTGCCTGTAAACACGCACATCCCTGAATCCCTTGTAATTTTCAGTGTCTCTGGACATTAGCACATGATCTCCCCCTCTCTATGCTGCCCTTCCTTTCCACGTGGCTTTCTACCTGGGAAAAGGCGATTCAGTCGGCAAACCCTGGCTCAAGTGTTACTCCCCTGAGACGATGTTCCTGGGGTTCCCCTACACACCCCGCCCCCAGGCAGTGAAAGCAGTGCTCTTCCCAGGACTCCCTCACACCCACAGTGCCCGGTGCATCCGTCTGCAGTACATGCCTCTCACCACTGTGGACACTAACAGCTGGAGCACATGTGTTTCCCCTGGTCTGGGAGGCCCTGGAGGGCAGGGCGACGCTTGATTAACGACTACAGTCCGCAGCTGAATGCTGGCCCTGGGAGTGGATAACACTAAAAGAGTTTGTGTTGAGTGGGGGAGGAGACAGCCCTGCAACGGGGAGGGCTAGGGTGAGGCCAGTGGTGACGGACGCACAGCTGATTGCTGCCTGTGGGCCCGAAGACCCTGTCTCCACCTTGGCTGTCCCAGTAACTACGGTGAGTCAGCGGACCTTTCTCTTGCCCTCAGTTTCTGCATCAGCCAAAAGGACTCAGTAGCAACGCACTGTCAATCTATAGCGCCTTCCCGGAAGTCAGTGGGAGAGCACGACCCTCACTGAGAGAGAGTCCCTGCTATCTGACTCAGCTCTGGGGTTGTTTCCACGGGTTGGGACACCATGAGGAGCTTCGGGCCAGGTGAGTAAAACATGGGCAGATGGATGAAGACAACAGGAAATCTGTTTCAGTTGAGAAAATGATCTGGGAAGCCTTCGCCAGGAGGAGGGAGTAGGGAAAAGTAAATAAAGCTCCTTTTCAGCACCTACTGTATACTTAACACATTGCAGCCTTTTACTTCACACTCCCAGGAATCCTCTATGAGCAAACGGGGCAGGGCTGCAGCCAATTTCTGCCACCAGTGACACCTTTAAGAAAATGAATAAAGCAGCTACAGACTGGGGAAGTTATACATTCAAATCCACATTACACAATGAACTCCTACACACCAACAATAAAGGACAAACAACCAAAATTTTTTTAAGTGGGTAAAAGACTAGAATAGACACATCACAAAAGAAAACATATGAATAACCAATATGCAGATGAAAAATAAGACCAGGATCATTAGTCATCACAACCCACTCCAATACTCCTGCTTGGAAAATCCCATGGACGGAGGAGCCTGGTAGGCTGCAGTCCATGGGGTCACTGAGTCGCAACTGAAAGTCGCAACTTGCACTTTTCACTTTCATGCATTGGAGAAGGAAATGGCAACCCACTCCAGTGTTCTTGCCTGGAGAATCCCAGGAGGGGGAGCCTGGTGGGCTGCCGTCCATGGGGTCGCACAGAGTCGGACACAACTGAAGCAACTTAGCAGCAGTAGCATTAGTCATCACTGAGGTGTAATTAAAACTGGAATGAGAGACCACTACTCTGTCCGCTGCTAAGTCACTTCAGTTGAGTCTGACTCTTTGTGACTCTGTAGACTGTAGCCCACCAGGCTCCTCTGTCAATAGGATTCTTCAGGCAAGGATACTGGAGTGGATTGCCATTTCCTTCTCCAAGTTTGTCCACTAGAGTGGCTAGAATTTTAAAAGAACACCACCACTGAATGTTGCAAGAGTGCGGAGTAACTAGAACTCTCTTACACTGGGAGTGAGAGCGTCAAATGGTCTAACTGTCTTAGAAATTGTCTAGCAATTATAATGTTAAATATACATCTCCCTATAAGCCAGTGATTTCACCTCAAGTATCTACCTAAGAGAAATGAAGATGCATATCCACATAAGGTTTTGTAGGTGAATGTTCAGAGCATCTTTATTCATCTTAGTCCATGATGAATAGAATCCTATCCCTGGGAAGGGAAGAAATCCTAGAATTTACCCTAATGTCCATCAGTAAGTGAAGGGATCAACAAAGCATGGGGTATCTATACCACAGGATCCTGCTCACCAATAAAAACAACCAACTATTGATCCATGCAGCCATATGGATAAATCTCAAAAACACTGAGCTGAATGACAGAGGCAGTATTTAAAGTATATATGAAGGAGTGAACACACTGTATAATCCCACTTCTACAAAATTCAGGGATGAAATGTCCCTATAGTGACAGCGACCAGAACGTGGGTGCCTCCTCGTGGGGAGCAGAAGCTTGAAGAATGATGGGTATGTCCTGTACCCCATCTTGAGTGCTGCTTACATGGAGCAATACACTTGTCAGCAGTCATGAACTGAATACCTAGGATCTGTGCATTTTGCTGTATCATCATTACCCCTCAATTTTTAAAAAGACATTATATAGTCAGAATGCCAAGGCTCAAATCCTAACCCCAATTGTATCAGTTTTGTGACCTGGGCTGATCTCTGCGACTCCACGGCCTTGCCTACAGAATGGGAAGGACACAGCTATTACCTGGTTACACCACAGCTAGTAAGTGAGATAATTTACCTGTGTGAAGAGTTTGTCTTGGAGTCCTGAGACTTGGGAAAGCATACGATTTGCACTGAGGAAGAGCATCTTGCCCAAGGCCCCTAGCAGAGTGAGGTCCAGGCGAGGATGACCCCAAGGGTGTGTGTGGACAGACCTAGGGACGTCACCAGCCTACACACTACCCCAGGAGGATGAAGCGAGGCCAGAACCCTCAGAAAACATGAGGGCCAGTGTGCCCTCTGGCCCCAGACATACGCAGAAGTTGCCATTGCCATTTATGAAGGAGTCATGATTTCTGGGCTGCTGGAGGCTGCAAGGAGGAAATGAGTGGGTGCTATCTAGTGATATGCTGTGGGCGTTGTGGGCCTGAAGAGCAGGGAACACCCAGGCTCAGAGAGTGGCTGGAGTGATGGGAGGGAAAACTGAGGCATATGCACAGGCCAGACACCAGGGTGGGGTGAAGAAGTTTTCTCTCCATGGCTCCCCTGAGCCCAGGGGGAGGGCACGAACCAACTAACCACAGGCCAAACATGCACTCCCTAAAAGCGCCCACCTCCTGCCGAGTTCAAAGGGCTCAGCCCTCTGCAGAGCCACAAAGACTGAGGTCAGATGTCCACGGGACTGCCTTGTCCCTGGCAAGGCTGCCAAAGGGGCTTCCTCTCCACAAACGACACTAATTAATTTGTGATCCCTGGCAGGGGGTCCGCCACACTCTGCACCTGCCAAGCTAATTATGAAACGGCTGGCTCACGGCCCCAGGTGACGCTGGCACGGGCACCAGCAGCTGGAGGTAACAACAATAATTTCAAGAGAAAATGAATTAAAAGTCAGGCCTGTTGATTATGATAGTGATCATCACACTAACAGTTGTTTATCCAGCTCCCGTAAGGTGCCCTGTACTTTACAGACATTACCCCCAATATTCCCAGTGACCCTAAATGTTATCATTAGCATCATTTTCCAAGTTCAGAGAGGTGAGGAGTTTGTCTGAGGTCACACAGATTTAAGATAGGAGAGCAAGGATGGCATACCCAAGGCCCATGTTTTCACAGTGCCGTGCACCTCCTAAGGGGTCCCTTGCCTCATTGTTGGGGGTGCACTGCTAGATAAGGTTGAGTCCATCAGCCCCAGTTTCCAGGAACAAAGCCTGGGTTACCACCCACATCAGTGGCTGGCTGGGCTCCAACAGCAACTCAGTGAGAGCCCGCTCTAGGGACAGAGGCCTGGGGTGGGGACCACTGAGAAGAGAGGTCGCACTTCTTATTTTATTCCCAGGCCTCTGTCCTGCAGGCAGGTGCCAGCTTCCCCTACTAAGGTCTCAAAACTATGCGTGTTCCACCTGATGAGCTCTGCAGCAAAGAGCAGTTAATTAAACACCTACTGTGTGCCTCTAGCCTCATTCAAGTCACATGGAGGTGAACAGTAAGGGAAAAAGCAGATACAGAAATGGGCAGAGATAAAAGAGGGCAGGCTGTGATCAGCACTCAGCAATCAAGACAAAGGGTGGTGGGAGCGCAGAAGGAGAAGGGAGGCCGACGTCCCTGAGAGGAGGCTGGGGGACCAGGAAGCCTGTCTGTGGGACCTGGAGAAGCCAGTGGGCTGTGCGCATGTGGAGTTGAGGCAGGAGGTACTCAGGGCAGAGGAACTAGTGGGGAGCAAAGGAGCAGAGAAGATGGGTCTGCTCAAGACAAGGTGGGGATGGTTCATTTATACACACCACAAATAATTCATCCAGGAAGCGGAGGGTCCAGCAAGGGAGAGTGACGGAGGAGTCCTAAACGCCAAGCCACACAGATGTATCCCCAGGGCAACAGCGAGGTTTGAAGGGTACTGGAAGGTGCAGAAGTCATCACACAATCAGGGCCAGTAGCTGGAGAAGCCAGCAGAGGGCGGAGAGGACAGGGCTGGTGAGGTGATGCTGAGCTGTATCAGCCCTGCATCCTGTCAGCCCCTGAGCATCCTTGGACCAGGCGGAGAGAGTGACCCCCTCCCCGCTGCCATTACAGGGGACTTGCTGCCTGAGCCCCAGCCCTGAAGCCTGCACTTGAAATCTTCATTTCCTAATTCCTATAAATTATAGCACTTTTTCATCCTCTCCTCTCATGTACTTGGGGTCTTTGACATTCTCCTCATCAGAGAGAAAATCATCTGCAAATAGAACGGCACAGCAGCATATCATATTTGAGTATTAGGGGAATAACACTGGCTCAGAGAAAAAAAGCTTATTTCAAGCAAATGTAGCACCAGTGTGTGCATGCGTACACATACACACACCCACCCACACCTCTGAGAGGATGCCCACCAGGGGGCCCCTGAGAGGCCCAGAGAGTGGCAGGGAGGTTGGAAAATGCCCCCAGAGGACCCGCAAGGGCAGGGTGTTGGGGCGGAGTTAGGGAGGTGTAGTGGAGAGGGGCTGGGGTTCCCCACATTTACTAGGGGGCCTGGGGGCCCTGGCTCCTGCCTCTGCCCAACCACCAGGACTCTCATGCCTGAGCAAGCTGTCAAAAAGTCAGAGTCACTTCCCAAATCCACTCTATCCAAATCGAAGGTGGGGCCTAGGAACCTGTATTTTTACTGGCTCTTCCAGGTCATTTAATCCACATACAGGTTTGGGAAAGTGCACTCCAGCCTTGCCCTCTCAGAAGGAGGGACTGGCCTCCTCTCCCTGCCCGGGCCCACTTTCAAGCCCCTTGGGGTCCCTAACCAAGGGACCCCATGCCTCATTCTGAAAGTCCTGTGCTGGGGATGAGATCCTGAGCCCTGCCTCTCAAGGTGATGGGCAGTTCCATCCTGGTTTCTTGGGGGTGGGGTGGAGAGTGCCCCTGGTGTGTAGGTTGAGTGGCAGTAATGCCCCTGGCCCTGAGGTGTTCTGATTACCTTGAGTTCCTAGTTTGAAGTTCAAGCCTCTTCTGCATCTGAGGAAGGGATGGGTCAGGGAGCCCTGGGCCCAGACCCTTAGCTTCCCCAGGTGTCCCTTGTGGGCTGCCTCTCCTATCCCCCAAACCTGATGAAAATCCACACACACACCCCAAATCCTATGTCTTTAGCTGGGGGAAACTAACCAGCCTTGGCTGCAACCCTTCTCCTCTTCCCTGGACATGGCGTGGAGGAAGGAGACGCTGAACCTGGTAAATTTTCCTTACTAATGAACCCTGTACATATTTATGTTTCTTTTACTGAGGATTTTTTTTTTAGTTAATGAAGCTCTTTCTAGTCCACTGATTGCAAACAAGTGGTTGCAAAGGTAAAGCCACTTAATACTCTTAAGACAGTAAACAATCATGAAACAAGGGCCCTCACTTGCTGAGGGTCTGCCGTGTGCCAGACCCAGTCATGGAAGCTTCTAGAACAGGGGTAGTTCTCACCCCCAGCTGCAGACCTGAGTTGCCTGACAGTTTTTTTAAAAATGCAGATGTCCAGACCCTGCTCCCCCGAAATTCTGATGAAATCCACTCAGGCCTGGCCTCTGAGTGGACCCAGGCACTGGTACGTGTTTTAATCACCATGGTGATTCCAAATGGAACATCAGGAGTGAGAACTGCGGACTTGATTCCAGCCAGGTGGCTGTTGCTAGTGTCCTCATTACGCAAATGTGGGAACAGAGGCCCAGGGGATTTAGGGAGAGCTGGAGGTGGGAGCAGGGGATGCAGTGCAGAGGGGTAACCAGACCCAGTAGCTGGCCTGGCTGTTTGTGACAGGGTGCTGCCCCCACCCTAGTGCTGTCTAAGGTCTTGTCTGGGGCAGAGGATGGAGGGGTTGGGCTTGGGCCGTTCACAGCAAGTCACCGGTGGGTGGCCCTGGGACAGAGGAAACAGCAAAAGAAGAGGATGCCCAGGTGGGTGTCCCTGCCTGCTTTTGCACCTACCTCCCCACGACACTGGCTGGCAGTCGCCCCAGACAGCAGCCATGCTGGGCCCGTACCTTCCCGAAGGCCAGGCTGCACCCGCAGATCACAGCTGGCTGGGTGTGGCTGGCAGGGCTGAGGCAGGAAGTAAGAACAAATTTCAGATAGGATCCAATGGGGAGGGGGCGGGAGCAGCCCTTGTGAATAAAATACCATATGAGGGTGGGGGTGGGGCAGTGCTCCTGGCCACCCCCTACCGACCATCCCGCTTCAGTTCCCACAACCGGCAGTGGGGTAATAGCCAGGATATATAATTAGCAGCTGTTATTACACTAGCGTGTGTGATACATGTTGATGAGGCGCCTGGGTCTGTGAGAAAGCTTCAGGCCAGGAAAGCAGCAGGAAGACGGTGGGGTGGGGTAGAGGACCCTGGGCTGAGCCTCTGGACCTCTCAGAGTGGCCCCAGTGCACCCAGGACACCCCCCACCCACCCCACCCCACTGACCACCCACCAGCCGGCCGCCCCTAGGGCACCGTCTTCCTCTTACGTGGGATGAAGCATGCCCTGCTGCCCTCTCAGTCTGCTGGACCTGACAACTGCTCCTCCTCAGCACATCATTCCAGGGGAGCAGTGGTACTTAACATTCCCCGTCAAGCTCTCAGAAGACACTCTGCGTGCTAATCAATTCAGGACACTTTGGGATTCTGAGCAGCTGGTTATTTCAAAGCAGCATTTCACACGGTCCAGTAGGCAAACCCTGCCCAGAACTGAGACCAGACGGGCCTTGGCTCTCAGAGTAGCTTTTTCCAGGTCTGCTGGGGCAGAAGCGAGTTGCACCCCCAAAACCACCAGCCCGCTGATTTACAGAGTAAAGTCTTTAAGGCTGGAGGAGGGATGCAGTGTCTCCTGGGGTGCTGGGTGGCAGGGGTTCTAAGCCACAATTCCCAAAGTGTTTTTACGAGCCACCCATGTCTCACGCAGTGCTTGTAAAAACACTGACCCCAGAGTCCCTGTCCTACTCTGCTGAATGACTGCAGGGAGGCGTGAGACTCTGTATTTGTAACACGTTTCTTCCCCTGCCCCACAACCCCGATGATGGGGATTCACACTGATGTGTGGGAAGCCTGAACCTGAGGATGAGGTGAGAAGAACAGCCAGATGCTAAGGGGGACTTGTTCAGAGGCCCAGGGGCCGAGCTCCCGCAGTGGCCAGACCCTTCCCAGGTACAATCTCATTTAAGCCTTACAGCTCTGGCAAGGGGCGAGCCTCCATCACCGTCTTGCAGAGCAGAAACCCAGGGTCACACAGGTTCAAGTCACAGTGTGGTTGCATCACTTCCTCTCAGGGACAGTCATCACCCAGGTCAGTGGAGCCCACAGTCACAGCACTGGAAACTGCTGGAAATCATTCTGTTCAGCGGTGTGTCTGTGTCCACAATGGCCTGGACAAGGTCCTGCGTGTCACTGCAAGCTCATCACTGCACCTGGGCGCTCACTGTGGATGGAGGCAATGAGGCCAGGGTTCAGGACTCCAGAGGCAAGGCCTGCCCCAGGCAGGATGAGGCAGGGTGCAAGCGGGGCAGGCAGGCGCCCCTACCCCCAACTGGAGCAGCAGGCAGTGGAGTCAGCGCTGCCCTCAAGGCCCTGCCCGTCGAGGAGCAGGTGTAGGAGCAGGAAGCCTGGTAGGGTCCTTGCTCCCAGTCTGCAGAGGAAGAGGCCGATGTCAAGGAGGGAAGCGTGCGACCCAGTGCTTCCCAACAGGTGAACACCAGGCTGCCGCCCACACACGCTCTTGCCCCCTCCACTGTTCAGGCTGGGATTCTTCCCTGTGGGGAATCTGGGAGCTGCATCCCACCTGGGACTGAGGTCAGCCAACCCCCAGCTCTCCAGGGTCTGCTGAGTGAGGCGAGGCCAGGGAGGAATGTAGGCAAACAGCCCAGTCACGTCCCCCAGCCAAAGACAACTGCAGTCGAGCCTCCTTCTCGGAGAGACTAATATTTATGCTGCATGTAAAGCGGCTGCGGCAGCTGGTCCACAGTGAGGCCTTCGAGCCCGCCCCACCGGCGCCGGCTCGGGCCCAGAAAATGGACTTTTAACAGGCGGCAAATGAACATGTCAAGCCCAATCATTCCACAGCAGGCAACCAGGCCTGTTGGAGGTGGGGGAACAGCCGAGGGACAGCGACCTGATGGCAGGGCTGTCCCCAGTAGTGCCGACTCCTCCCGTGCGTGGAAACCAGCTTGGCCCCTGGACCCTTTAGTCCAATCCTCGACACACCGGGCCTGCACAGAGGCCCCAGCGGAGCCAGAGTGGGGGTTGGGGAAGTTTGGGAGGATGGGGGAAGGTGTCAGGAGCAGCTCGGGGGTGACACTTGGGGTCAGGGGACAGGCTGGTGCAACAAGGCAGGCTGGGCCACTCTGGGAAGGGCAGAGCAGGAGCAGGGCCTCACACAGGCTTCGACAGGCAAGTCTACAGCCCCAGAGCCAGGAGTTATTGTCCCTCTCCTCCCCGCTCAGGGCGCCAGGTCAATAGGAACCTTCATGCTCTACCCCTCTGAAAAGCTCTGAGGAAGAGTCCCTGACCCAGGGGAAACCATGGGAGGTCTTAGAGCTGGTATACAGCTCAGACACCCTGACAGGCTCCTGCAGGCCCTTGGACAGCCCCACCTTGCAGGCACAGTGTCAGTCACGAGAGGGTGCTGGGGACCACCTCTGACTGTCCCCCACAGACCCCCAACCCCCAGGCCACCTCTTCCTGCAGCCCCGGCCACAGTGGCCTTGCACAGGGCTGTCTGTCTGGATGGTAGCTTCCAGACAAGGAAGAAGCACCTCTCCCTGCATCCTAGGGTCAAGCCCAGACAAGGCTCGGCTGAATAAACATGGAGAGGGCCCCTACCGCATGGCAGCCGTAGGCCTTGGGCCTGGCCTCTGCTGAGTTCTTCAGATGCCACGATGTCCCTGACAGAGGACATCAACATCACCGCTTTAACAGGAAAATGGGCCAGCAGTGCCAAGAGGCTGGCTGAAGTCACATAGGGGCACACCCAGGGCAGTCCAGGGCAGCCCAGGACAGCCCAGGACACCCTCAGGACAGCCCAGGACACCCCAGGACACACTCAGGACAGCCCAGGACACCCCATGACAGCTCAGGACACCCCAGGACTCTCCAGCACAGCCCAGGACACTCCCAGGACACCCTAGGACAGCTCAGGACAGCCCAGGACAGCTCAGGACACCCCCAGGACACCCCCAGGACAGCTCAGAACACCCCCAGGATACGCCAGGACAGCCCAGGACAAGCACATTCAGCACACCAGGACTAGAAGCCCGGGGCCTTCTCCCAGCCCTCCCCATCTGTGCTCACCTAGGTGCTGTATATCTACAACTGCAGCAGAGAAGTTGCTTCCTTTTCATACACAGGTATCATCGTCCCTTTTAAAACTGACCAACAAAAACTAGCCCCATTTACACAGGTGTTTATCCCTCACCTGCTTGGATTCTGCAGTGACTAACCATCTGACCCCCACGACCTCACCTCCCTTTTCCCTAAACCTCAGTGTACATCCCCAGACTTTAGGCGGTGACTGGGTGGTGGATGGATGCTGCCCACATTGAGATCTCCTGCCAGGTGGCGGCTAAGTGGTCATCGTGAGACCTCCTCGGGGATAGCGGCCTTCCTCAGCCTGCTCCCCTCCCCCCAGCTCTGTTCTGAAGGAGAGAGGAGGCCCCTGCGGCAGGACCAGGGTCAGGCTCAAAGCAGGCTCTGGGGCAGGCAGGCCCTCTGGGGGTGCCTGAATCTCGCCAGCACAGCAGGGCGAGGGCGTGCCTGCAGGTCTGTTGATCTCTGGTAGAATTAGCTCCAGATCAGGATTTTAACTGAAGTGCACTTCTCCCAAGAAACAGACGTGGCAAGCAGGAGTCACAGAGAAGGTTAGGATTGGAGGGGTGGGGGTGGCATTGTTAGAGACTGCAAGGTCGAGCCACCTCTCTCCTTTCACAATTGGGGAAACCAAAGGGAGGATGAGGGGCCTGCCCAAAACCACACAGTAACGTATGGCCCTGTCAGGGCTGCAAACACTACCAAGGGGCTCAGCTCACAAGCACCCAGACACTGACCCATCCACCCACCTATAAGCCAGGAGCCTGAGGCTCCAGGGCCCATCCTACCCCCCTCCACCCCCGCCTCCCCACCCCAGCCACAGGAGTGGCTGCAAGTCAGCTCTCCCTCTCCAGGGCCACCCTGCAGGGTTTCAAGGTGAGTTCTTTTGTCTTTTTGTAATTGAAATATTATTAATAACATCTAACATGATATTAGTTTCAGGTATACATGATTCAATATTTGTATATATTGCAAAATTATCACCACCATTAAGTCAACATTCATCATTACACGGATTCACAAATTTTCTTCCTTGTGATGAGAACTTTAAACATCTACTCTTAGCAGCTTTAAAATATTTGATCCAATATTATTAACTACAGTCACCATGCTGCATATTACTTCACCAGAACTTACTTATCTTGTAACTGGAAGTTTGTATCTTTTGACCCCTTTACCCATGTCACCCACTCCTCACCACCACCTATGGCAACTACCAATCTGTTCTCTGTATCTATGAGTTAAGGTGTTTGTTGTTTATCTCTTTGGTTCCCCATGTAAGGGAGAGCACACAGCATTTGTCTTTCTCTGACTTATTTCACTTAGCATGATGTCCTCAAATGGCAAGACACCCTTCTTTTTCTTTCATCTTTAATGAAGAGAGAAATTGAGCTGGTACGTAAGCTACTGAACTGAGCAGGGCGTCCCAAAAACAACAGACGGGGCTGTGCCTCACAGCAGGACCCCACTCGCTCCGGGGACTTCAGCGGATGCTGAGTCCTCAGGAAAACAAGGCAGCGCCACGGACAGTCTTACAGAGGAGAAACCAGCAGCAGATGCAGCGAACAGAAACTCAGGGTGGCCTGTTCCATTGGAGACAAACAACGTATAGTTTGCATAAGTGCATTTGTTTCCTAGAGCTGCTGGGACAAGGAGCACAAACTGGGTGGCTTTAATTAACCTTCCTCAGTCCTGGAGGCTGGAAGCTGGAAATCATGGTGTTGGCAGGGCCACGCTGTCCCTAAAGTATCTGCGGGAGACTCTGCTCCATGCCTTTCTCTTCGCTTCCCATGTTGCCGTCAGTTCCTAGGCTGGCACACGTATAGCTCTGACCTCTGCCTCTGTCACTATGTGACATTCTCCCCATGTCTCCATGTCTTCAGGTGGCCATCTTCCCTTTCTGGGTCTCTTTTCCTCTCCTTACAAGGACACCACCACTCATGTTGGATTTAGGGCACACCCTACTGCAGTATGACCTCATCTTCACTTGATTACATCTGCAAAGGTCCTATTTCCAAGTGAGGTCTTATTCACAGGCACCAGGGCTTGGGACTGGGGTGCATTTTGCAGAGAGACACACCACAGCAGGTTTATCCCAAGTATTGCACCTGACACTTATTTCCATCTTAGTCCATTTGGGCTGCTATAACAAAATATCCTCGCCTGGCTGGCTGAAACAACAAACACTTATTTCTCACAGTCCCAGAGGCTGGGTCATCCAAGATCAAGGAACCAGCACATTCGATATCTGGGAAAGGTTCACTTCCTGGTTCATAGCCAGTCTCTCTGTGTCTGCTTATGGTGGAAGGGGGCCAGGGAGCTCTCTAGGGTCCCTTTTATAAGGGCACTAACCCCATTCATAAGGGCCCCACCCTCATGGCCTAACAACTCCCAACACCACATTGGGGGTTAGGCTGCAACATATGAAATTTAGGGGAATACAAAAATTCAGCCTATTGTAAGAACAGAAAAAAAGTATCTGTTCTTTATCAGCAATTCAAATGTAACAGAGCATCCTATATTTAAGTTGGCAACCCTATACTGACATCACGTGATCCTCCACAAACTGGCTCCTGGTTCTGCCCTCTTGGAAGTCAATTATTTCACAGAGGGAGAAATGATGGGGAGGAGAAATTGACTATGGATAGTGTCCAAAGACACCAGAAAGTGACAGAACATGAGGGCAGAATGGAAGCAGAGTGGGACCACCTGCTGTGTGTCCAGGTCTGTGCGGGGCACTCAAGAGAGACAAAGATACCCCAAAGGCAAGGTAAGGTAGGTGCTGCTATGTCTTCAATGGCCAGAGGGTGCGCAGAATAAAGACGGATGCTCCAGGCAGTACACCTGCATAGGACCTGAGCATGTGGTCTGAGAGAGCATCACCTCTCCAACTGCGGGGTCCTTAGCCCTTTAGACCCCTCAGCTCTGCCCCAGTGGAGCATCCTTGAGCATCGCTGAGCTCTATAAGTCCAGGGAAGGACACCCCAGTCCCACCTGGCCCCTGAATCCCCCCTGGCATCACCACTGACGTCACCGAGCATCATCACACGTGATAGGCTGTCACCTGCCTAGGTCTCCCTGAGGAGGGTCCATCTGGGGAGAAGGACCTGGTAGGCAGCAGGAGAAACAGGCCTGGCTTCCTGACCTGGAGGACTGGCACTTCAAGTGAGGCAAGACTCAGCATAGGATGCAAGTTGACTGAAGCCTGTCTAACGGTCCCTTATAAGTTAGGGTGGAGGTTGACCTCACTGGTGGGGTTCCATGGGGCTTGGAGGTTTCTCGTCTGCTGAGAAGTTACTGCTGAAGCCAGGGAGACAGCAGGGCCACAGGCCCAAGATGAAGATCTGAAAGCTAGGGAAGAAGGCAGGGTAACCTTGCCGAAATTCATCCACATCGACAGCCGTTACTGAGGGCTTCCTTAACAGAGTACCAGATAACTTCACCTGCACCCTCTCTAAACTGGAAGGGCTGGGAGGGCGAAGGTTCCCAGCAGGTCGCCCCACATATTGCATGGCTACATTAAACTAAAAGGCAAGTATCAGAGTGATCAGGGAACGCTAGAGCTAAAAGCCACCTCTGGACCACGTGCAGAGCAGGCTTAGATGACGGATGGCCATGACCGGCTGGCATGAGCAGGGCTGCAGCAGCCCCCGCCTCTTAGAATGAACCATGCAGCACAGAGGGGAACCTTTGCAGCCAGGCTCGGGGCAGAAGGACACTGCCTGTGCTTCCACACTCTCAGCAGAGACCACACGCGTGAGAGCAGGCAAGCAGGACAGAAGCAGCTCACCGAGAGGGCCGAGGAGGCTGGAACATCTGCCTCTAAATACGGCCTCAGCGGCCAAGTGACGAGGACAGCATGCACCAGAGGGAGCTGGTTGTTCATCCCTCAGAAAACCCTCCTCCGGGACCCACAAACCAGTCCCATTCCAACTCCTCCTCCTGCTCGCTGCAGACCCAGCACCCATGCACTTCCAAACCACACACGCATGCATGTTCTCAGCCCCACCTATCTACACACATGACAGAGTGCACACCTCACGCACAGAGCGGCACTTAGGCACACGCATCCTTCCATGGACACCAGCACCTGTGCTCACACACACCAACCCGGGACCGCACCCTGGGTGCCCTGGATTTACACACACACAGGGCTCTCACCACAATGCCCAACTCTGCAAATGCACTCACGGCTTATATTTAAAGCACGTCCCCGGCTCTCCAGTGGAAAATACATTTCTTCTCACACTTTCCGAATCTGCTACCTTCAACTCGGTGCCAATTTCCCTTTAAAAGATGGCACCCAAGAAAGACCGAGAGCCTAAAGAGGGAAATGAATCACAGCCTGGCAGGTGCTGGCCCCAGAGTGTCCCTCTGGTGTGACTGACACCATTAACAGGCTGTCTTGGGGGCCAGAATGAAAGGGCAAGGACACAGGGCACTATCTGAATAGAAATATCACGACGGCACTGAGGTCAGTGAAAATGGACAGTGGGAGGGTTCACGGCCCACAGGAGGCAGGCGTGGAGACAGTGAGGCTAACTGGCTAGCAGAGCAGGAGGGCGTGGCAGAAGCGCCCACGAATGAGTCCAGGGCTACCTGCCATGACAGTGGCTGCACAGGTCAGCAGGGGCGGGGGTGGGCATCTGGGGTGACTTTCTGGAAAGTACTCTGGCAGCTTGTGCCCTCATCAGGAAGCTGGGCTTCTCCCCTTGGTGTGCAGGCAGGATGCACGGAACGAGGTAGCTGATGAAACTCCCCCACTAAAACGGGAGAAATCACGAAAGCCCTGAAAAGGTGTAAGTTTGCTGGGGCTGCCATAACAAAGTATTGGGCTGGACAAAAGTTCATTCGGGTTTTTCTATATGACATTACAGCCAACCCAACACCACAATCGAGGGGTTTAAACAACAGAGATGGACTGTCTCCAGGATCTGGGGATTGCAAGTCGGATTCGAGTTGCGGGCAGGTTTGGTTCCCTCCAAGGACTGGGAACGAAGGATCTGCTCCAGGCTCCCTCCTTGGCTTAGAGACGGCCATCATCTCCCTTCATTCGCTTTTCCTGCTATGCGTGTCAATATGCAAATCTCCCTGTATTATAAGGACACCAGTCATGTTGGAGTAGGGTCCACCCTAAGGACCTCATTTTACTTGATTCCCTCTGTCATCTCCAAATAAGGTCACATTCTGACTCCTGGGGATGCCAACAACCCACCCCACCGCACCCCAAGATCAAACCACCACCTTAACAGCGGGACTGACCACAATGCTGGAGTGAAGTGTGGCCGGTGGTCCTGGCCTGAGCGGGTCAGCAGACAGACAGACAGACAGGCCCTGGTTCAAGGGGGCCTCTCACAGTCGTCACAGAAGGCTGCACCATGTTTTCAAGTTTTCTGTGTTTTTAATGTTTTCATTTTTCACTTATTTTCCTTGTGAAATAATCTTTCTAGAAGGAAGAACACCTTTATGTATGTTCCTAACCAAGAAGGGGCACCGTTGTGTGTGCTGGTTGGGCTCATCCAAACTAGATCTGGGAGGCCCACGTGGGCTCATCTTCACAGAGTTACTGAAAGTAGCCAACCTCCTGTAAAAATCGAAGGCCAACAACTTTAAGTAAATGAACAGTTTTCGACAAATGTTCTTAACAAATTTAGTTTCCCATCACGAATACTGTCTCCAAAGTGAAAGTCGACTGTCCTTGAAACTATTAGAAGAAACCCTTTGATATTTTAGGAACACTCCTTGTCCCCTCAGGAAATGCACTTGGACAGAAAATCGACTTTATGACGACAAGATACAGAATAAATGTGGCTTCTCTTGAACTCCATGACAGCTGGTTATGTAAATATTTGTTGCACTTGTCATATCTATCTAAATAAAAGCCAATGACTAATTCAGGGTTCTGCATCCTTTAAAGTGCTTTGCGTCCACTCCAGGTACCCAGTCCTGAAGCTGGAAGCCTCTGGCCTCAACTTAACTGTAATCAAAAGTCAGATTTTAAAAGTGCTTGGAGTTCATCCTTTTTAAAAAATTTGTACTGGAGTGTAGCTAATTTACAATGTTGTGTTAGTCTCGGGTAGCTTCCAGCAAAGACGCTTGGGGCATCTTTCTTAGAAGGGGTGACCTTGAGGGGGTCTTGGGGCAAATTAAGTAAGACAGAGCCAGGTTCAAGAGCAGAGATGGAGGGGTGCTGGCCAGTCTGCGTTGGAATCGCAGCTCTGCCCCACACTAGCCATGTGGCCTCATATAAAGCATGGTTATCTTTCTCTGAGCCTCAGTTTTCTCACTTGTAAAATGGGGATAAGAATAACACCAGTTCTACAAGACTGCTGTGAGAATTAAATAAGATGATATGTGCGTGATGAATGTTACGATGTGTCTTCTGCTTTGGAAATGAAAGCTTTATTTCTGTTGGAAGACAGCCTCCAGCTGTCACCCCTCCTTGTCGGGAGGTGGGGTACCTCAGGGGCAGAAAACTGCCTTGTCCAAGGTCACATCTCTTTCTGGCAGCCTGTATTAGTGACTGATCACGGTATAAATGTCCATGCTCTTGTGCCTCCTCAGCCAGCTCCAGAGGACCGTCCCAGCTCCAGAGGACCGTCCCAGCTCCAGAGCTTCCCAGGGGCTGGCTGAGCTCTTTGTCAGGGCTACATCACAGCTCAAGTCCCCTCTGCCCAGTCTGCTCTTTCCCCCTTCCTTCCTCTGGTGCCGAGCCCAAAACACCCCCTCCTCTTTCATGAAAATCCTGCCTTCAAGTATCTGACTCAGAGCCTGCTTTCCCAGCAAGAACATGTAACAAGATGTGAAGTGTGTAGAAAAGCGCCCGGCACAGAGTAAACGTCATCTAAGTGCACTGTAAATAAAAGGGTAGACGAGGCAACGACCACATGCCTTGGGAGTCAGATGGAGTCCAAAACCAAACTTTCCTTTAGAGACAGAAGCTTTGGGGGAGATCTTGGAATGGGAAGGAGGGAACATAATCAGGCTGCATGCCCCGGACCAGGGGGCCCCTAACGCAACTCCCTGGGAAGGAAAGCAGGAAGTAAACATTTGGGGGCTGGTCTATACCTCGCTGCCTTGAAGCCGTGTGGCAGAGACGGGTGCAAAGGTGGGAGCCACGGAACTCGCCTCCTGGTTTTTTCAAATTCCATTTTAGCAGAGATCTCTGGATGCTTCCTGCTGTTGTAGCTCAGCATTGTTCCCAGATTAGGAACATGTGGGGCAAACAGAAGAGCAGAATTTAGACCAGAGTCTAAGAGACATCTAGGGCAGTTCTTAGCCAAAGGTGCCTAGGACAGGATATGAGTTTCTCATTTAAAATTTTCAAATCTCCAGCCTTTCAAGCTTCTCACTGTGGTATGGGACCCACTCACAGCCAAGGGACAGTAAGACTGGCCACAGAGACCTGACTCTTATCACTACTCAGCCTGGACAAGTATATACCATCCCCATCAAAAACTAGATGTCATGGGCGTGAGACTAGTGATAATGCTAAAAAAGGGCTATAGATGCAGGGGAAGCCCAGAGACAACAGAGATTAATTCTGTCTGGAGCAACAAGGGTGGGCTTCCTGGAGGAGGTGATGTTAAAAGTGGATTTTGACAGATGAGTAGAAGTTCTACAACCACACAAAGTACAAAGGGATTTCTAGGTGGAAGAAACAGCATATCCCTTGACACCTAGACACATACAAGCAGGGGATGTTCCAGAAAAGTTTAGCTCATTTGGTTTGGCTGGAATTTGGGGCATTGAGAACTGGCTTAAGAGGAAGTAGGAGAATCACACACGAAATCTGCCCATGGCTGGCCCAGAATCCCAGATCAAAGAACTTGAACTTTACTATGAAGATGATGGGGTAACCACAGGAACTCTTGAGCAGGAGACTGGCCAGACCAGACATGGTTTTTGGAAATACAACTCAGGTGGTTGGCATGGGGGATGTGGTGAAGGGCTCAACCAGCCACAAGACATACCTTTTCAGTTTGGGCTGATCAACTAGGAAGCAAAACCTTGGGTTGTGCACATCTATATGAAAGCTTGATGACAAACACAGGTTTGAAAAGGACAGAAGGCCCACAGTTGGAGGAAACCAGGGAGCTGGAGCAGTTTTCTCTGAAACAGCTGTGGTGTACAAGCATTTGGATTTGGCTTGATTATTTAAATGAAATGTACTTCTCACTGCCTCTCCTTGTTTTATGTCAACATTGGAGGTGGCCGCAACAGTCTCCAAACGATCCGGGGACTTTCTGAGCCAACAGCAGACACTCGGCCATGAGCCACAGCTGGAGGGCCCATTTCTCTGCGAAATTTCCAGCCGTAAAAGGACCCAGATGTTCTGAGATGATTTTCTTGGTGCTGAAAAGATGCCAGTTCTCAGCAAGAAACTGCCAGAAAGATGGTGTCTTAGAGTGGGTTCCCTGGGAAACTCTGGGATGTATCTTTGCACACATGGGCTTACTGGGGAGCATTTCTGGGAGATACACTTGAAAGGAAGAGAAGGTAGGGCTGGGTGGAGGGAGAAGCTGACTCAGCCAATCCCACGAAAGTTTTGGAGCTGGGGAGGCAGGTCTTGGTATCACGTCTACTGGCTGCGGGGCACCATAACACTGCCCGAGGCAATTCCCAATGAGAGATGCAGCTGGGAACTGATACACTCAGCAACGAGGGATGGGGATATGAGCCCTCAAGGTGGGGACCTGGGCCAAGCACCCCAATATTCACCACAGTGTGATATATCTACATCAGCCTTCTGGTCCACAAGACCACGGGGGTGCAGCTAGAGCTAGATTCGGGGACAAGGGAGGAGGAGGGGACCACCTGCCCAATTCAATCCATGGACAATGGCCCCTCGGTCCTCTGGGCCAGCAAGGTGAGGTCCAAACTCTGGAGCTGCCTTGAGGGACAATGATGCCAGGAGCCTAGGCACATCTACAAAGCCCTGCTGGAGACCCAGGATCACTCCGGACAGCTCATCTACGGTGGACTATCGGCGGGGATGGGGGGCCCACCCAGACAAGTGTCCTCAACACTTTTACATGATTACATGTCAGTCAAGCTACCACCAGACTCAACTGTGAAACTTTTAAAAAATGTACATGCCTCCCCACCTCCCACCCCAGTTCCTGCTTCAGAAAATCTGGGATGAACCTGGGAACCCATATACAGTTGACCTCTAAACAAGGCAGAGTCTCCGGGCATCGCCCCCGGACCTCAGACAGCCGAAAATCCAGGTGTGACTGTACAGTCAGCCCTCCAGGTAAGCGGTTCCACACCTGCAGAGTCAACACCTGCTGATCGTGCAGTGCTGCACTACACACTTACTGAAAACAATCTTAGTGTAAGCAAAAAATTGGCACAGTTCGAACCTGTGTTGTTCGAGGGTCAGCTGTGTTTCAGGAGCTGCATGGTTGATTCTGACATGCAGGCCTCTGTGTGGCCACTCTCCTACGCCAGCCCAGACTGACCAGTGTTCAGACTCGTGTGGCCCTGGGGTCGCAGACTCGAAGGCCCAGAGGGCATCACTGTTACATAAAATGAGTGGCTCGGGGACCTCATGGACATAGAAGGGAAAGGGCAGAGGAGCCCACCGGGGGAACAGGACTCAGTTCCAACTGAGAGCTGATATTAATGAATGGGATTGGGGTCTCCGTGAGACCAGAGCTTTCCAGATAAACTAGAAATCTGGGTTTTTATGTGAAATCGCCTGATGTTAAAAGGCTGGCAACTAATTCAAATATCCTTAAACTTTCTGTAAGCCACATAAAACCAATCTGCAGGCCTGGTTCTGTCCTTGGGGTATCAACTCATGGCTTCTGGTTTAGGTGCCCCCAGAATGAGCAGGGTAAACAGTCCTACACAGAACAGGAGAGGCCATGGGTTGAGTAATAGGGATGATTCTGAATTAGGCTAGCTATCGAGTTGACAGCACGGGGGTTTTGGAAGGAACTGCATAGGCCACTGAATGTGATAGCGTGGATAGTCCGGGGGTGGACAGTGTAGACCTGTGATTCCCAGTGGGGGCAATTTTGCCCTCAAGGGGCCTTGTCAATGCCTGATATTTTCTACTGTCACAACTCAAGGCGGGTAGAAGCCTGGGATGCTGCTAAATCTCCTGCAAGGCACAGGGCAGCCACCCTCATCCCTAACAAAGTATCCATCCAAAAAGTCAACAGCGCCACCTCCAAGAAACAAGGGTGCAGACTATCCTGGATGAAAGCCTGGACAATCCTGGGAAGAAGGGTGTAGAACTGCTCAGTCAAAATGGTAGCCTCCTGCCTGGAACACCCCATGGACAGAGGAGCCTGGTGGGCTGCAGTCCATGGGGTCGCTAAGAGATGGACATGACTGAGCGACTTCACTCTCACTTTTCACTTTCATGCACTGGAGAAGGAAATGGCAGCCCACTCCAGTGTTCTTGCCTGGAGAATCCCAGGGACGGGGGAGCCTGGTGGACTGCTGTCTATGGGTTCACACAGAGTCAGACACGACTGAAGCGACTTAGCAGCGGCAGCAGCCACCTGTGATGAGTGAGCATTTGCAATGTTACTAGTGAAGCTAAGGGCTTCCCTGATGGCTCAGTGGGTAAAGAATCCACCTGCAGTACAGGAGACTCAGGGGATGCAGGTTCAATCCCTGGGGCAGGAAGATCCCCTGGAGGAGGAAATGGCAACCTGCTCCAGTCTTCTTGCCTGGGAAATCCCATAGACAGAGGAGCCTGGCAGCCTACAGTCCAAAAGGCCACAAAGAGTCAGACACAACTAAGCACGCACACACACAGGGAAGCTAAGGAACTAAATGTTTCATTCAGTTTAATTCACATGCTATGACATCTAAATTCTAACCAAGTATTTCCAGTGAAATATTAACCTCTAAATTAAGATGTGCTCTAAGTATGAAATACACAGCAAATCTCAAAGACACCGTGCAGAAAAAGGTAAACGAGCTCATTGATCATTTTTATATTGAGTACGTGTTGATAACATTTTCAATCTGGTGAGTTAAGTAGACATTATTAAAATTGATTTCACCTGCTTCTTTTCACCTTTTGGGATGTGGCTATGGGAGAACTCTGAACATGTGGCACACGCTGTATTTCTATTGGACAGAGCTGGTGCAGAGCATCTTGAATCTCGAGCTCAGATAGTCCTGACTTGGGCAAAACAGATCATCTTTAAGTCACTGATGTGAATCACTCTGGGCTGAACAATGTAGACCATTCTGAGTTTGTTGGCATGGATAGGCAGGGTGGATGGGGAGGGTGGCAGAGGAGGGGATACCATGGAAGGGGACAGAGTACCTGTCCTCACCAGTTTGTACCTCCCGTGACCTAAATGAACGGGGAGGCCCTGAAGGGTTTTAGCAAGCACATGATGTGATTAGATTTGTGTTTCAGGACAAGTCCTCTGGCAACAGAATGAGAAATGAACTGGAAAAAAAAAAGAGAGAGACAAGTCTGGCTTTTCTGCAGAAGATGCCCCAGCAGAGACTGTGACTGGATTTAGGTCCCCTTTGCATCTCTCATGCCACCTGGCACATGGTGAGTGAACAAATTCATGAACAAATAAACACCTGAATGAACAAATCAATGCCTCGAATATTCTGTTCCCCAGTTCAAGGCCACACCTGACCACTGCCTAGCTGGCAGCACCTTTGTCTTTTCTTTCCTGAGTACAAATTATTCTCAGCTCTCACCCTCCTGCATTAAAAAAAAAAAAAAAAAGGAAAAAGATATCATTTCTTGGAAAGAAAACCTCTCTGTGGCTGCTTTCCCTTTTCAAGTTCTTAAGCAAGAATATGTCGTTCAGAGAGAAAGATTAAAGATGTAAAACTCAGTATTCATGTCCCCCAAATAATCTGTTTCTTTTCTGGGCAAAGAGATGAGAAGAGACGGTGCAGGTGCCCAGAACCTCCAGCAGCTCAGACTTGGCCCCCTGGGGAGACACAGGGGGAAAGAGGGGCCCATCCAGCCACAGGGAACAGACTCTACCTGGGGTGGGACAGGGAGTGGGGTAGGGCTCTGTCCCAGGAACCCAACACCCAGGGCTGATGGATTCCAGGCTGCGCAACCCTCGGCAAGCCTGCACAACCTCTCTGGGCTCACCCTGCTCCCCAGGGGTGGTTACTTTAGCTCAGGCACAGCGCTGGTGACCTGGAAGAAGTCTTTAGAGTCCACAACCACCAGGTGGCGCTAGTGGTAAAGAATCTGCCTGCCAATGCAGGCGATGTAAGAGACGCGGGTTCAAACCCTGGGTTGAGAAGATCCCCTGGTGGAGGAAACGGCAACCCACTCCAGTATTCTTGTTGGGAGAATCCCATGGACAGAGGAGCCTGGTAGGCTACGGTCTACTAGACTGCAAAGAGTCAGACACGACTGAGCGTTTGACCACAGCACGGGCACTGATGGGAGGGGCAGGGGACAGGGGCAGCAGGCAGGAGCCTTGGTGTCCCCGGAGCGAAGAATAAACCATGTTCATTCTTGATTTGGGGTCGGGGGCACTCTCTGCCCCCTCTCTTCCACAATAAGGGGCTGGTGTCTGGAAGACGGAGTATTTTCTGAACGCGTGTCATGTGCTGCCCCACCCAGCATCTGCTACAAGGGTCCCCTGCCGCATGCCAGAGACTGCTCCCCGACTCTGGTGTCTTCTCACCCCCTCCCCCTACCCTGCAGCCCCTCCCCATCTTCTCTGCTCGATTCCCTTCTCCCTGTACCCCTACCCCCGGGCCTTCACAGGCTGTAGTACCACCTCCTCCTTGATGCTCCCCTGACCTCCTGAGTCTCCTTGTTCTGAATGCTTACTGCTTTTTCAACACCGACCAATCGCCCACAATGCAAGACACCTGCACAGTCAAAGTCGGCTTCATCTGCATAACAAGCTTTGGAGGCTGACTACAGAATTATCCCAGCTCTTCAGATAAGGACACTAAGGATCAGGGGGCTCAGGTATCCAGGCAGTGGCTGGAGAAGACTCGGGCTGTGCCTCCTCCACCTTGTCACCAGCATCTCCACCCCCCCACCCCCACCCCCATCCATGCAAGCTGGTGCCATAAGGCCGGAAGGGCATAGACTTTGGAGTAGACAAATCTGGATTCAAAACCTGATTCTGCCACTCACTGGCTTTGTGATCTGAGTAGCTCCCCTCATCTGAGAGGGACTCAGACTGGGGGAACGGTCATCCCAGTCCCACTGAGTAGCTGAAAGGGGGAGACGAGGTTTTGTGCACAAAGCTCCTTGCACAGGGTCAGAAGAGATGGCTACTGTCATCATTGTGATAGCACATGAGTCCAGAGATGCCAAGCAACTTGCCCAAGACTCCAAGGCAGGCTGGCAGCAGAACAGGGCTTCTCCCAGGTTTCAGGCTGTTCATTTTCCCTCTAGTTCTTGCTGCAGTTGGTTTCAGAACAAAGTAGGTTGAGTAGCCCTGAGCCTAACTTCCACAGAGACTCACAAATGAGGATTTTCGCCTTAGACTTCTATCTGCTTACAAAGCCACCACACGCCCGCCACTCCCTTCCCCATCTCAGGTGAAGGCAACAGAGCTCAGCAGCGATGACTCTTCTGGCCGGTCCCCCTGAGGCTGGCTGGGCGTTTAGTCACAACAAAACCTCTGGCAGGAGGTTCAGGGAGTCACAGTACAACGGGCACTTAGGGAGTGCGGGATGTTTTTACACACACTGCTGTCCTCCAGTGTCCCAGTGAAGAAGGTCAATAGCTCCCAGAACTGGATGTAGTTCACGGGCAAAAGAAAAGAAAAATGGGCTGGCGCAAAGAAAGAGCTGTCTGATGCTTTACTGTTTGCATGAAATTGGATGGTGCCACTTTCACTGTTTGAAAGCCTCTAGTGATGCCCTCTCGGAGAAGGCAGTGGCACCCCACTCCAGTACTCTTGCTTGGAAAATCCCATGGACGGCAGAGCCTGGTGGGCTGCAGTCCATGGGGTCACTAAGAGCAGGACAACAACTGAGCGACTTCACTTTCACTTTTCACTTTCATGCACTGGAGAAGGAAATGGCAACCCACTCCAGTGTTCTTGCCTGGAGAATCCCAGGGACGCAGGAGCCTGGTGGGCTGCCGTCTATGGGGTCGTACAGAGTCGGACACGACTAAAGTGACTTAGCAGCAGCAGCAGCAGCAGCAGCAGCAGCAACAGCAGCAGTGACGCCCTCTAGTGGTAGATCTGATAGAACAGCCACGGATCATCGAAAAGCAAGAGAGCTCCAGAAAAACATCTACTTTTGCTTTCCTGACTACGCCAAAGCCTTTGATTGTGTGGATCACAACAAACTGTGGAAAATTCTTACAGAGATGGGACTACCAGACCATCTGACCTACCTCCTGAGAAATCTATATGCAGGTCAAGAAGCAACAGTTAGAACCAGACATGGAACAACAGCCTGTTTTCAAATCAGGAAAGGAGTACGTCAAGGCTGTATATTGTGCCCTGCTTATTTAGCTTCTATGCAGAGTACATCATGAGAAACGCTAGGCTGGATGAAGCACAAACTGGAATCAAGATTGCCAGGAGAAATATCAATAACCTCAGGTATGCCGATGACACCACCATTATAGCAGAAAGCGAAGAACTAAAGAGCCTCTTGATGAAAATGAAAGAAGAGAGTGAAAAATATTGGCCTAAAATTCAACATTCAGAAAACGAAGATCATGGCATCCGGTCCCATCACTTCATGGCAAATAGATGGGAAACGAGGGCAACAGTGACAGACTTATTTTCTTGGGCTCCAAAAGCACTGCAGATGGTGACTGCAGCCATGAAATTAAAAGATGCTTGCTCCTGGGAAGAAAAGCTATGACCAACCTAGACAGCACATTAAAAGCAGAAACGTTACTTTACCAACAAAGGTCTGTCTAGTCAAAGCTCTGGTTTTTCCAGTAGTCATGTACTGATGTGAGAGTTGGACTATAAAGAAAGCTGAGTGCCAAAGAATTGATGCTTTTGAACTGTGGTGTTGGAGAAGACTCTTGAAAATCCCTTGGACAGCAAGGAGATCAAACCAGTCAATCCTAAAGGAAATCAGTCCTGAATATTCATCAGAAGAACTGAAGCTGAAGCTGAAGCTCTAATACTTTGGCCACCTGATGCGAAGAACCGATTCACTGGAAAAGACCCTGATGCTGGGAAAGATTGAAGGTGGGAGGAGAAGGGGACGACGGAGGATGAGATGATTGGATGGCATCACCGACTCAATGGACATGAGTTTGAGTAAGCTCCAGGAGTTGGTGATGGACAGGGGAGCCTGGCGTGCTGCAGTCCACAGGGTCGCATGAAGTCAGACATGACTAAGCAACTGAACTGAACTGAACTGAGCTATTTGAACTAAATTTTAAAGAAGCTTTCCTGGTGGCTTAGATGATAAAAAAATCTGCCTGCAATTCAGTAGACCTGAGTTTGATCCCTGGGGGAACATTCCCAAGTAAATTAAAATTTCAGCTCCTCATCTGCACCAGCCACACTCAAAAGTTCTGCTGGACCTGGAGCCCATTGTCCCCATTTGGCAGATGAGAAACTGAGGCTCAGCAAAGGGCAGTGATTTTTCCTCAAATCAGCACAGCCAGTAAACGTTCAAGCTCAGACGCAAACACACGTCTGGCCCGTAAGCCTTCATCGTCTCTTTCAAGTTCTATATTGCCCTGTAACACTAAGGATGAGCCCTTCATCCTGCTCTGCCCAAGCCCAGCTCCACCCCCTCCAGGCTCCCGCCTGACAGCCTCTCACAGGGCAGAGCTGAGGTGCCCTTCTGCCCACGGCCATGGCAAGGTCAAGGGCAGACTACCCAGGGCACAGCCCAGCCCTTCTCTTTCATCAGCAGAAGGAGCGATTTCCCCCAGGCTGCCGGCTCATACTGGCCAAGAGCCCAGCGTAGACAGAGCAGGGGCAGGAGGGATCTTTTAAAACAAGAAAACAGCTTTAAAGACGTTTCTTTTTCTTTCTTTTGGCCTCACGTTTCTTTCTTTCTTTCTTTTGAACAGCCTGCCAGATCTCAGTTCCCCAACCACAGACTGAACCCAGGCCACGGCAATGAAAGCCCAGAATCCTAAGGACTAGGCCACCAGAGAACTCCAGCGAAGACACTTCCTGATGCCAGTAACTGTAAGCATGTGTTCACACACAGGAATGCACACGCTGGCTAGCACATCTTCACACATAAGCACACCTGCAGAATGACACACAAGGCGACTGGCACACACACACACACACAGGAGCACACTCAAGGCTACAGGAGCTCATCAACAAAGACGGCCGTGCCCACACCCAGAAACATTCCAGAAAGACAGCCAGGAGAGTGTGCCCCAACTTCACGCAGAGCTGTTTCTCTGAAGGCAGCGGCCTTTCCAATTTATTTCTGACAAGTCCCCAAGCACCAAAGACAAGCGCCCGTGAAGGTTGTTGGGAAGCACACAAACAGCCCTCGCAGGTGGGCTGAAAGCCAGTCAGGGCAGGGCACAGCGAGAGGGGTGGGGCAGGACCACCCGGGTGTTAAGGCTGGCCTGCAGAGGGCAGTCTCAGGGAGGAGAGCAATGACGGGACACAGGAAGCCGTCCGGCACGTGGACCAGACTGAGAGGATGCTCGAGCCACCTCCTGACCCCCTGCAGTGAGCTACGAGTCACCACCGCCCACACACTCACACACACAGCCAGGAGCCCATCAAAGCCTCTTCAACATCGGTGGCTGAACAGGTGCCGCCCGGAGGAGAGAAAGAAGTTCAGGATAGGGTGAATTTCTGGAGCTTGTGAACATTTGCAAAAACACCCAGGCCAAGGAAACGTTATGACTTCTCACAACAGCCCCCAACAGGATCCGTCCATGAAGGTACAGACGGGGCACATTCTACGTAGAACGCAATGGAATGTTACTAGGGAGTTAAATGAATAATTATGTAAACCACTGACATTCAACAATGTGGCCACACATCAGGGCATAACACAGAGTGAAAAACGGCCCAGAGGGGGAAAATCCTGCAGCCCCTCTCTAAATTAAAACCAGCAACGGGCAACACTAATTTGTGCAGTGAGAAGCCAAAGGGTGGTTCCCTCTGGTGGAGAGGGAGGTGGAATTCATGAGCTACTGGAATTATCTGTTTTTCCATTGAGCTGTACATTTAAGATGCGTGGCCTTTACTGCATGTGTGTTATGCTTCAACAATTTTTTATTTTTAAGAGGAAGGCCACACGATGGCCAGCAGGTGTGTCTGTCAGAAGCAAGGCTGGGAGAGCCCCCCGTAGGGAGAGAGCGGGCGCTGCCCCTGCTGAGCCGGCCCCAGGAGCCGGAGAACCCAAGCCCCAGCAGACCGCGCAAAGTGTCTCATAGGAGCCATTCCCAATCAGCCTGGACCCCACCCCACCTCCCTTTCTCTCCCTCTCTCTCCCTCTCTCTCTCTCTCTCTCTCTCTCTCTCTCGCACGCGCACGCACGCACCCACACCCATACCCACACCCACACACACACTCACACCTAATGGAGCTGAAGTGCGGACCCCAGGTGTCACCCATTAGGGCAGCGTGGCCTGGAGGAGGGAGAATATGGGCTCCGTCTCGCCGAGCATCAGTGTGACTGTCAGGAGATGCTGAGCCTACCACCCGCAACATCCAGGCCGGGCCCCTGCGGTGGGCCTGTGTCCTGGAGCAGCTCCATCAGCGCCCCAACATGGCAGTCTGCCGCCTCCTGCCTCAATCTCTATGGCTCGAGTTCTTGGGCTGCCTCCTTGAGCCTCAGTTTTCCCCATCTCTAAAATGGGGTTGTCATCACCTTGAAGGCTGGCTGTGGGGACACAATGTGACTGTGCCTAGCCCAGCCTATATGTCCGCCCGTTCTGTTTGCCCCCTTCCCTTGCTGTGGTAAACTGAGTGTGTGGCCAGTGTGGCGGGGTCTCCAGACTGAGGAATGCCCTGGGCCCCAGTGACCATACAGCGTGTCTCACACCCCTCCCAGGAGGCTGGGCTGCAGTAGAGCTGGGCAGGGCCGGGCACTGTGTTTTTCATGAGCTGCCCAGTAACTCTCACATGGGAGACATCAGGGAAGCTCTGCCGGGCAGGATGGGGGCACACAGACTCCAGGTGGAACGCTGGTATCTGCCTCATCTGATGGTTCCAAAACTCGAAGATGGGTGTGGAGGTGTGTGTGCTGCATTCAGAGCCCCATCCTCAAGGCCAAGCACAGAGTAGATGCTCAGATGGTTGTATTATTGTAGGAGACTCAGCAATGGATCCAGGCGGGAGGGACCAGAAGGAAAAAACAAATCCAGGGGCTGAACAGGATCCAGGGCCAAGGCTGAGCCCCCACAGGCCTCTTAAATCAATGAGGTCCCAGACAGGTTATGAAGGGGTCCCAGAGTGGGGTACAATCTGCAGAACAGTGCAGCCCCCAACTGGGAGCCTTGGGTGCTCAGAAGGGAAGCTGACTACAACCACAAAAACGACTGCCACCTACCTGTTCTGGCTCTCGCTCTGTGACCCACACACCCTTGGAGGCGCTTGCCAACCTCCTTTCACAGAGGCCCATCACAGGCGAAAGGCAGGAAGTCTCAGGGTCACATTCTGACTTTCACAGGTCTTCAGCATTTCCACCTCTGTGGGCACCTTTCCCCACCAAAAACAAGCCAAAAAAATTCGTTAAAAGTTCTACTTAGGACTGCACTGCTATAAAGAGGAATATAATCCAGCTCAGATTACATTTATTTTTCTTCTGATCTTAAAAGAAATTAGAATGCTGTTGTGGGCCTTGTGTTGGTTTCCTCCTGCTGCTGTAACAAGCTGTCATCAATGCAGCAGCGTAAAATAACACTCATTTATTGTCTTACAGTTCTGGAGATCAGAAGTCTGAAACAGGTGTCACTGGGCTAAAATCACAGTATCAGCAGGGCTTCCTCTTCAGGAAGCTTTAGGGGAGAATCTTTTCCCTGCCTTCTCCAAGCTCTGGAGGCTGCCCACGTTCCTTGGCTCGTGGCCCCTTCCCCCATCTTTAAAGCTGCTCGAGTCCTTCTCACTTAAAGTCACTCTCATGCTCCCTCTCTGACTCCCTCTGCCACATGTAAGGATTGTGGTCATTGTGTTGGGCCCACAAGGATAACCCAGGCTGATCCCTCTAGTTCAAGGTCAGCTGATAAGCGACACTAGTCCATCTGCAACATTAACTTCCCTTTGTCATGTAGCACATCGTCTTGACGGTTTCCAGGGATGGAAATGTGGACATCTTTGGGAGGCCTTCATTGTGTCCACCACAGCCCATCAATCAGTATCTTGGGCCCTGGGTACTGCACCTAATGGGTAAATTGGGTCTGAACATTATTGTCCTTACTTCATAGCTGAGAAAGCTGAGGCTCAGAGAGTGCAAGCAATTCATAAGAGGCTGCGCAGCTTGGAATTGAGATTGCCTACCTCTGAAGTGGGGGGATGGGGTGGGCAGTATGGCCAGGGTCCTAGGGAAGGTCGTGCTGGGATAGCAAAGCCATCTGCACCAACAGGTAGGGTGCTTGGAAGGGTCTGGGTTTGGTGGGGCTGGTTGGTGGGGGCTGACCCAGCCCCTCAAGGCTCCTAACACTCCACAAGAAGTGATGCTGGCAGACGCGGACAGTATGGGGGTGGGAGGGGTGGGAGGGGTGGGAGGGGTGGGAGGGGTGGGAGGGGTTGGGGGGTTTGGGGGGGTTGGGGGCTCATGATTCCTGGCCTAGCAGATGCCTCCCTGCACTTATGTGCTGATTCTTAATAAAACAGATTCATTTATCTCTGTTTTATCTCATGTGTCTCTGGCATTTATGACCAGAGACAGAAATCACACTGGGGAAACATACTACTTTTCAAATGCACACTTGTTTCTTCCTCATCACCTACCAGTAAGCAGATGTGGGTAAGGGTTATTTATCTGAGGTTCCTATTAACCGGTAATTAGGTTGCTAACACACTATGAAAAATGCAATTATCCGGGTGAGGACATCCTCTTTGGGATGGGCAAGCCTGGCTGCTGAGTTGGCTGAAAACCTTGATACCCTCCCGCAATGTAGGCCTGGTGACCCAGGGAACCAGAGCGGCTGACAGCGGAAGGTGGAAAGGCTGGAGGTATGTCCAACAGAGGTCAAGGACCCTCAACTCTAAGACTGGGAATCTGGTGATTTGAGGGGCACCCTGGAAGGTGATGATGGATCATCCTGGGGCCGCAGTGGGGCTCAGAGCAGGACCCAAACATGGTAGGAGGAGGACGGGCCCAGGACTGGAGGGTGGAGACCCCAAAGTTCCTTAGTGCACGCTCCGGAACAGTAACTCATGGCATCTGCACAGCACCTAATGTGGAAACCACGGCTGACAGCTGTCAGCAGGATGGCTGTCCCTGCACCTCACACAACACTTGACAAAGTATTCCCAGTTTTCCAGGTAAAATAATAATAATAAGGCACAGAGAGGTTAATTCACCTTCCCATGGTCACACAACTTGGGCACCAAGATTCACACTTAAGTGTCTATATACCAAGGGCAAGAGGGCTGGCCCCTCCTTGTTCTGCTGGGCTGCTCTGAGAAACCAAGTCTTGGGAGGGGCCCCAGGCCCTCCCTCATTTCCCCAAGTCCACTACACACATCAGGCCACCCTACCACTGGCAAGGGTCCTAGACCAGGAACTGAAAGAAAGGCAGGCCAGGGAGGCAGGAATCGCCACCCAGAACCCCCAGCTGTCTGCACAGATTGCCTCACAGATAATTTACCCTAATGTTTATTGCTTTTCCACTTATTTATTAGCCAGGTTGCCTCAAAATTTATGCCAAATCCATGTCGTAGCAACAGCTCAGCGGCAAGGATTGATTTCTTTTACTTAAGATGAAACTAGTTTAGCTTGAGGCCCTGAGCAAAATCCTCATGCTTGCTGAAAAGGTGGTGCTTGGCAAGGGGATTCCTGGGAAGAATCCTAAAGCTGGAACCCCTTGGGGCAAGCTGCCATCCTTCCAGGCTCGCAGGTCCTAAGGTAGTGCCATCAATGCCTCGGAGGACAAAAGAGGGGAAGATGCGTCACTGAAGCAGGCACCACCACACACACCACCTCCATAAAGGGCACGCCTCCTCCCCTCCAAATCCTAAAGACAGCCACGGAGGCACAGAAATATTGAGAAACTCGCCCAAGCCACAGAGCAAGCTAGGTTTATTTACCTATAAATATATGAGATTTCTCTGAACCAGGTGATGGGGACAGATTTTCCCCAAAGTAAATACACTGAGTTTCTGTAACCACATCATAAAATGAATTGTCATGAAGCAGAACACGTTTCCCCATGGGAACTCTGCAAGGTATTCAGCCTGGGATCCTGATCAATGGCTGGGCATCCAGCACATCATAAATATGACGAGCCCTGTATCATAAATATAAATGTACAATACTATAAATGTCTTAACAGTCAGCCAAAACATAAACCCTAAATGGTCATGTAAAACTTGTCACAAGTCCAAGGGACTTGGGAATAACTACAGCATGCATATCTGTCATAGCAGAAACCCTGAAGTATTATAAATAATGCATACGTACAGTGGGGGAAAACAGAGCGCTCCCATACCATAAACTCGACTTTAAAGTAATGAGTTGCTATAGCAGAAGCACAGAACTGCAGGAGAAAGAGGGGCCTTTAATAAATAAACTTTATTTATCCTAGCTCCCATTTGATGCTGGGATGCTCACTACAACAGCATTGCCAGGGTCGTCCAGCCTCTGCTTGAACACCCCCAGGGACAGGGAGCTCACTACTTTCACTACCTCCTAATCAACTGTAGGTTAAGCTTCCTGTCACTGTTCCCCAGCATCCTACAGTTGCCTGAAAGGAATGAGCACAGCACTCTAGTCAGGGTGTGGCCAGCAAGCCTTGCAAGGAAATCTTGTCTTTGGTTAATGTTCTGTTCCCAGCAAGCTGTGTGATCCTAGGTAAGCTACTTCACTTCTGTGAGCCTCCATTTCCCTATCTGTTGAATGGGCATTAATAATAGTACCTACATCATCAGTTCAGTTCAGTTCAGTCGCTCAGTCGTGTCCGACTCTTTGCGACCCCATGCATCGCAGCACGCCAGGCCTCTCTGTCCATCACCACCTCCCGGAATGCACTCAGACTCAGGTCCATCAAGTCAGTGATGCCATCCAGCCATCTCATCCTCTGTCATCCCCTTCTCCTCCTGCCCCCAATCCCTCCCAGCATCAGAGTCTTTTCCAAAGAGTCAACTCTTCACATGAGGTGGCCAAAGTACTGGAGTTTCAGCTTTAGCATCATTCCTTCCAAAGAAATCCCAGGGCTGATCTCCCTCAGAATGGACTGGTTGGATCTCCTTGCAGTCCAAGGGACTCTCAAGTCTTCTCCAACACCACAGTTCAAAAGCATCAATTCTTCTGCACTCAGCCTTCTTCACAGTCCAACTCTCACAGCCATACATGACCACATGAAAAACCATAGCCTTGACTAGACAGACCTTAGTTGGCAAAGTAATGTCTCTGCTTTTGAATATTCTGTCTAGGTTGGTCACAACTTTTCTTCCAAGGAGTAAGTGTCTTTTAATTTCATGGCTGCAATTACCATCTGCAGTGATTTTGGAGCCCCCCAAAATAAAGTCTGATTCTGTTTCCACTGTTTCCCCATCTATTTCCCATGAAGTAATGGGACCGGATGCCATGATCTTCATTTTCTGAATGTTGAGCTTTAAGCCAACTTTTTCACTCTCCTCTTTCACTTTCATTAAGAGGCTTTTAGTTCCTCTTCACTTTCTGCCATAAGGGTGGTGCCATCTGCATATCTGAGGTTATTGATATTTCTCCCGGCAATCTTGATTCCAGCTTGTGCTTCTTCCAGCCCAGCGTTTCTCATGATGTACTCTGCATAGAAGTTAAATAAGCAGGGTGACAATATACAGCCTTGACATACTCCTTTTCCTATTGAGAACCAGTCTGTTGTTCCATGTCCAGTTCTAACTGCTGCTTCCTGACCTGCATACAGATTTCTCAAGAGGCAGGTCAGGTGGTCTGGTTATTCCCATCTCTTTCAGAATTTTCCACAGTTTATTGTGATCCACACAGTCAAAGGCTTTGGCATAGTCAATAAAGCATAAGTGGATGTTTTTCTGGAACTCTCTTGCTTTTTTCATGATCCAGCAGATGTTGGCAATTTGCTCTCTGGTTCCTCTGCCTTTTCTAAAACCAGCTTGAACATCAAGAAGTTCACGGTTCACATATTGCTAAAGCCTGGCTTGGGGAATTTTGAGCATTACTTTACTAGCATGTGAGATGAGTGCAATTGTGCGGTAGTTTGAGCATTCTTTGGCATTGCCTTTCTTTGGAACTGGAATGAAAACTGACCCCTTCCAGTCCTGTGGCCACTGCTGAGTTTTCCAAATTTGCTGGCATATTGAATGCAGCACTTTCACAGCATCATCTTTCAGGATTTGAAACAGCTCAACTGGAATTCCATCACCTCCACTAGCTTTGTTCGTAGCGATGCTTTCTAAGGCCCACTTGACTTCACATTCCAGGATGTCTGGCTCTAGATTAGTGATCACACCATCATGATTATCTGGGTCGTGAAGATCTTTTTGAACAGTTCTGTGTATTCTTGCCACCTCTTCTTAATATCTTCTGCTTCTATTAGGTCCATACCATTTCTGTCCTTTATCGAGCCCATCTTTGCATGAAATGTTCCCTTGGTATCTCTAATTTTCTTGAAGAGATCTCTAGTCTTTCCCATTCTGTTGTTTTCCTCTATTTCTTTGCATTGATCACTGAAGAAGGCTTTCTTATCTCTTCTTGCTATTCTCTGGAACTCTGTATTCAGATGCTTATATCTTTCCTTTTCTCCTTTGCCTTTCGCCTCTCTTCTTTTCACAGCTATTTGTCAGCCCTCCCCAGACAGCCATTTCACTTTTTTGCATTTCTTTTCCATGAGGATAGTCTTGATCCCTGTCTCCTGTACAATGTCACAAACCTCATTCCATAGTTCATCAGGCACTCCATCTATCAGATCTAGGCCCTTAAACCTATTTCTCACTTCCACTCTATAATCATAAGTGATTTGATTTAGCTCATACCTGAATGGTCTAGCGGTTTTCCCTACTTTCTTCAATTTGAGTCTGAATTTGGTAATAAGGAGTTCATGATCTGAGCCACAGTCAGCTCCTGGTCTTGTTTTTGTTGATTGTATAGAGCTTCTCTATCTTTGGCTGCAAAGAATATAATCAATCTGATTTTTGTGTTGACCATCTGGTGATGTCCATGTGTAGAGTCTTCTCTTGTGTTGTTGGAAGAGGGTGTTTGCTATGATCAGTGCATTTTCTTGGCAAAAACTCTATTAGTCTTTGCCCTGCTTCATTCTGCATTCCAAGGCCAAATTTGCCTGTTACTCCAGGTGTTTCTTGACTTCCTACTGTTGCATTCCAGTCCCCTATAGTGAAAAGGACATCTTTTTTGGGTGTTAGTTCTAAAAGGTCTTGTAGGTCTTCATAAAACGGTTCAACTTCAGCTTCTTCAGCGTTACTGGTTGGGGCATAGACTTGGATAACTGTGGTATTGAATGGTTTGCCTTGGTGACAAACAGAGGTCATTCTGTCATTTTTGAGATTGCATCCAAGTACTGCATTTCGGACTCTTTTGTTGACCATGATGGCTGCTCCATTTCTTCTGAGGGATTCCTGCCTACAGTAGTAGATATAATGGTCATCTGAGTTAAATTCACCCATTCCAGTCCATTTTAGTTCTCTGATTGCTAGAATGTCGACGTTCACTCTTACCATCTCATTTGACCACTTCCAATTTGCCTTGATTCATGGACCTGACATTCCAGGTTCCTATGCAATAATGCTCTTTACAGCATCAGACCTTGCTCCTATCACCAGTCACATGCACAGCTGGGTATTGTTTTTGCTTTGGCTTCATGCCTTCATTCTTTCTGGAGTTATTTCTCCACTGATCTCCAGTAGCATGTTGGGCACCTACTGACCTGGGGAGGTCCTCTTTCAGTATCCTATCATTTTGCCTTTTCATACTATTCATGGGGTTCTCAAGGCAAGAACACTGAAGTGGTTTGCCATTCCCTTCTCCAGTGGACCACATTCTGTCAGACCTCTCCACCATGACCCACCCGTCTTGGGTTGCCCCGGGAGCATGGCTTGGTTTCATTGAGTTAGACAAGGCTGTGGTCCTAGTGTGAATAGATTGACTAGTTTTTCTGTGAGTATGGTTTCAGTGTGTCTGCCCTCTGATGCCCTCTTGCAACACCTACCATCTTACTTGGGTTTCTCTTACCTTGGGCGTGGGGTATCTCTTCACGGCTGCTCCAGCAAAGTGCAGCCACTGCTCCTTACCTTGGACGAGGGGTATCTCCTCACTGCTGCCCTTCCTGACCTTCAACATGGGATAGCTCCTCTAGGCCCTCCTGCGCCCGTGCAGCCACCGCTCCTCGGGTTGCTCCTCCCAGCCGCCGCCCCTGGCCTCGGGCGCTGCCCCTGCTGTAAAGGCGAAATAAGGTAATTCCCATTAGCGAACGTTACTTTCGAGCAGGGAATATAAAACCACCCAGTACCCTTGCTGCAGGAACCCCATGAACGTACGGACAGGGAAGCCCAGCTGTCCATGACAGGGACGTGCTGCAGTCCGTGGGGTCGCCAAGAGTCAGACGCCACTGGGTGACTGAACAGCAACAACATGCTTCCATTACCCTAACTAATGATGAAGCGTCCTCAGTGACTCTCCTATGTGTCTCCCTTGTCTCTGGGCAGCAGCCCCTGATTTGTTTTTTTAAGCCCAGGTGCTGGGTCTCAAACTCATTCTTATAATATCACATATTGTTACTTTGAACCATTTCTTTACCCTGTCAAGACATCTTGGATCCCAACACTGTCACCCAAGGCATTCTCCATCCCATCAGGGTCTGAACAGCTCATCAATTTGATTAGCAGACAATCGGCGTCTTCTCAGTTACTGATGAAAAATGCTGATGGAGATGGGCCTGAGGTGGAGCCCTGTGGCATACCACTGTAGATCTTTCTCTAGGTCAGTGTTTCCCAAACTGTGCTCCACAGAACCTTTATCTTCCATGAGATGTAAATGTGTGTTTGGGAACAAAGGAGCCAGATGAGATTGACACACACTGATAATAACAGCATTTGCATGAAAAAGCAAAGATATAATAACATCTAATGGTAAGCTTCCAGGCTAGATGGTTTACCTTCCAATAGTGTGGGAAGTTGGTATTCAAATCCCTTTTGTCTACTATAATTTAATTTTATAAAAGAATTTCAAGCTACATGTAAAGATGCTTCATGTTACTAATCATTTCAGACATGAAAATTAAAACCACAATGAAATGTCTCACTTCATATTCATAAGGATGACTACTATTTAGAACACAACAGAAAGTAACAAATTTTGTGAGAATGTGGATAAATTGGAAGATCTGTGTACTGCTGACAAGAATATAAAATGGTGCGGCCACTATGGAAAATTGTACGGTAGCCCCTAAAATATTAAAAATATAATTACCACATGATTCAGCAATTCTATCTCTGAGTCTACACCCCAAAGAACTGAAAGTAGGGTCTTAAACAGATATTTGTCTATATTTGCCATGTTTATAGCAGCACTATTTGCAGTAGCCAAAAGGTAGAATCAACCCAAGGGTCATTCGACAGATGAAAAGAAAGCATGGTGTGTGTATATATATACAATGGATTATTATTCAGCCTAAAAAGGAATGAAGTTCTGCCATATGCCAAAGCATGGATGAGCCTGGAGGACATTCAGTTCAGTTCAGTCGTTCAGTCGTGTCCAACTCTTTGCGACCCCATGAACTGCAGCACGCCAGGCCTTCCTGTCCATCACCAACTCCCAGAGTTCACTCACATTACGCTAAGTGAAATCAGCCAGTCACAAAAAGACAAATACTGTCTGATTTCACTTAGATGAGGTCCAGAGTAATCAAAACCATGAAGACAGGAATTAGAACAAGGCTGACAGGGGCTGAGTGAGGAGGGAATGGGGACAACTGTTTAATGGGCACAGAGTTTCATTTTTGCAAGATGGGCAGATAAGAGAAGAGTGGTGGTGATGGTTATACATCATGCCACTGAACTCTACATTTTAAAATGGTTCAGATGGTAAAGCTTCCGTTATGTGTACCTCCTGTGAGTGCCTTCCTCCTTCCTTCCTCAGGCACTTTATTTTTTTCAATGCCCCTGCCCTGGGTGAGAACCCCAGCCACACCAGCATTTGAGAGCTTCTTGTTTGCTTCTTTCGTTCTCCAGCAGCCGGCAGTGTGGGCAGCAGCCATCAATTCTGACTCATCCCTGTGGGCTCCTATTCAAACCCTGGGCGTCAGCTTCAAGAAGTGAAGTGAAAGTCCCTCAGTCACGTCCAACTCTTTGAGACCCCATGGGCTATACAGCCCATGGAATTCTCCAGGCCAGAAGAGTGGAGTGGGTAGCCTTTCCCTCCTCCAGGAGATCTTCCTAACCCAGGGAATGAACCGAGGTCTCCGGCATTGCAGGCAGATCCTTTACTAGCTGAGCCACAGGGCTGCCCCCCAATACAGCCACCTCAGATGCCCCAAACTAGGGCACTACTCCCTTCTCACCTCACCAGCCTCCCCTGGAGGCCCTCCCAGGACCGAGAATAGACCTGATGAGACCAGGGGAGATTGGATACCCCAAACAGTCTATGCTTATCTCCTTGAAGTCTGAGAGTCAGCACCTACCTGCCTCAGACCTGACCCACAGTGGCTGTTTGTTGAAAGAATGAATGCCCCCATGGAGGCGAGCTGAGTTTTCCTGTCCAAATGACTATCCACCCTTTCAGATTACTCTCTCCCTCCCTTTCCAGTCCAGCCTGGGACTGAGCCTCCCCAGTGTTAAAGGAAAAAAATGTATTTATGGAACTTGTTAAAGATGGCAGGGCAAGCTCTACCCAAGACCATCACCGAACGTGTGGGGATCACTGCAATATGACTTGCAGGGAGGGAGGCTGGCAAGTGGGAATTTACAACCAAGGATCAGGATGAGTGGGAGTCAGCGGAGGGAAAATGACTAAGATGAAACATCAAGGGTAGGGGGAACTCCAGTTAAACTGACTGAGCTCTTGGTGAATTATGAACTAACCAGGATTCTTGCTGAAGGCAGGCCAGGGAGCTCAGACATCACCTGGAGGGTACTGTAGGATGAGGGACCTGATCAGATTTCAAGGCTCTAGTTACACTGACTTGGCAGTTCAGTTCAGTGCAGTCGCTCAGTCGTGTCCGACTCTTTGTGACCCCATGAATCGCAGCACGCCAGGCCTCCCTGTCCATCACCAACTCCCGGAGTTCACTCAGATTCACGTCCATCGAGTCGGTGATGCCACCCAGCCATCTCATCCTCTGTCGTCCCCTTCTTCTCCTGCCCCCAATCCCTCCCAGCATCAGAGTCTTTTCCGATGAGTCACCTCTTCGCATGAGGTGGCCGAAGAGTTCTGGCTAAAACTAGATTTTACAGGGAAGTGCTCAGATGGGCCCAGGAGAAAGTTAGGAAACCTGACTCAAGTCTGATCAAGAGACTCTGTCTCAGTAACATGGACACTTACATGACCATATGTAAAACAGATAGCCAATGGGAATTTGCTGCATGACTCAGGGAACTCCAACAGGGACTGTATCAACCTAAAGCGGGGAGGGATGGGGAGGCAGATAGGAGAGAAGTTCAAGAGGGAGGGGACATATGTATACCTATGTCTGATTCATGGTGATATTTGGCAGAAAACAACAAAATTCTGTAAAGCAATTATCCTTCAATTAAAAAACAAGTTAATTTAATTTAAGGGGAAAGAAAGACTGTCTCCAGCCTCTCCTGGGGTTTGTGAATGAAATCTAATCAGCAGTGCTTACACATGAAACCTGCCATCAGGCCGCTCTCTTTTTACATGAAACCTGCCATCAGGCCGCTCTCTTTTTCACACACACACACACACACACACCCTTTGGAAACATAGGCTCACATCCCATCAAAACTTCTGTCTAAGCAATGTGAATGGTCACCTCTCCCACCCACGTGTGTCCCCTGAGAACAGTCACTGAAGTCCTGAAGATGCTCGTCAGTTCTCATTACTGGCCACTAGATGGCGACATGGTGCAACTGTAGAAACAACACAGGCGCTCTATATTAAACAAAAAGTCGCCAAGAGCCACTGAGCACCCAGAGGACAAGAGGAAGGAAACGAAGTGAAAAGGTAGGGACTTTGAGCTCCAGCCCCGCCTCCCGCTATGTGGCTACATAATCTTGAACATGGCCTTCAATCTCCCGAGCTTCTGCACCTGTAAAATGGAGCCAGTGGTGGTAGCAGCCCCCAAGGCAGTGATTAGAGTCCAGGGGTGCACATTAGGGTCTCCTGGGGAGCTTTAAAACACAGTGAAGTCCAGCCCCCATGCTGATCAATTGAATCAGTCTCTAAGGGTGCCTCTCCTCAAACTAGCACTCAGGACAGGAGCAAGACAAAAGCTCCCCAGGTAACTGCGGTGTGCAACCTGGGGAGAAGCGCAGCTCGAGGGTGAGTTCTCAAGCTTGAGTGCATCAGGATCACTGGACGCTCTTAAATAACACAGGTCGCTGGGCCCCACCCCAGAGTCTCCGATCTAGCAAGTCTGCCTGCGGCCAGAGAATCAGCTGATGCTGCTGCGGAGCAGAGCCAAACTTTGTGAGAGGCCCTGCCAGGAAGAGAGAGTCGGCCGCTGCATCTGCAGCACTGAGCACCACGCCTGGCACAAAGCAGACCCGGGACGAGTGGCGGTTACTCTTCTCCTTAGCCCACTGCCATGCTCCAGGCTAGCTGTGGGTCACCCTGACACTAGTGGGGGCCCAGATTTCAAGCTGACATCCTGCCACCTACTCGCTATATGCCCAGGAAGGAACTGAGCCTCAACTTCACATCTGTAAAATGAGAGTTAAAGTTCCTGCCTTGCCAGCACGTGATGCGGAAAGAGAATACATCCGTGACACACGGAAATCTCAAGATGGTGGCTAATCTTCATGACCTTGGGTAACGCAATGGTTTCTTTGGTTTGATGCCAAAAGCACAATAAATAAAAGGAGAATATATATATATTAATATAAACTGGACTTCATGAAAACTAAAAGCTATTGTATTTCAAAGGACACTGTTAAGAAAGTGAGGGACTTCCCTGATGATCCAGTGACTCCATGCCCCCAATGCAAGGGACACAGCTTCAAACCCTGGTTGGGAAACTAAGATCCTGCATATGACACAGCACAGCACCCCTCCCCCAAAAAAGAGTGTAAAAACAACCAAGAGAATGGGAGAATACATTTGTCAACCACATATTTGATATGTGGGGCATATTTGATAAGGAACTTACATTTGGACATACAAAAACTTGCAACACAAAGAAAAAAAGGGCAAATAACCCAATTAAAAACCAGCAGATGATTTAAACAAACATCTGTCCAAAGAAAATACACAAATAGCCAATACACATGAAAAGAGGCTCAAAAATACTAGTCATTTAGGAAATACAAATCAAAACCAGGAGACACCACTGCACACTCACTAGAATGACTAGACTCAAAAGGACAAATATTAACAAGCGTTGGTGAGAATGTGGCGAAATTAGAGCCCTTCTGTATTGCTGGTGGAAATGTGGAAGGGTAGACCTGCTCTGGAGAGCAGAGGGACAATTCCTCAAAGATTAAATCCAGAGTTACCACGTGTGTACAGGTGTACTTAGTTGCTCAGTCGCATCCAACTCTTTGTGACCTTCGGACTGTAGCCCACCAGGCTCCTCTAACCATGGGATTTTTCAGGCAGAAATACTGTAGTGGGTTGTCACTTCCTCCTCCAGGGTATGTTCCCAACCAGGGATCAAATCCGTGTCTCCTGCATTGCAGGCAGATTCTTCACCTGCTGGGCCATCACAGAAGACCAAAGTTACCGGATGACCCAGAAACTCTATTCCCAAATACATACCCCAAGAGAATTCAAAACATTTTCACACAAGGATGTAATCAAACTCACAAGCTATCACACAGCAAAGAAAACTATAAACAAAAAAGAGACAGCCCACAGACTGGGAGAAAATATCTGCAAACGATGCAACTAACAAGGGATTAATCTCTAAAATAAACAGACAGCACATACAACTCAGTATCAAAAAGCAAACAACCTAATAAAAACAAATGGGCAGAAGACCTAAACAGACATTTCTCCAAAGAAGACATACAGATGGCCAACAGGCACATGAAAAGATGCCCAACACTGCTAACTGTTGGAGAAACTCAGTCAAGAGTACTACAAGGCGCCACCTCATACACAGTCAGAATGGCGAGCATCGAAAAGTCTACGGTAATGCTGAAGTAAAGGGAATCCTGCTTCACTGTTGGTGAGAATTAATGCAAATTGGCGCAGCCACTATGGAAAACAGTAGGGAGGTTCCTCAAAAACTAACAGTAGAGTTATAATATCAGCCAGCAATCCCACACCTGGACATATATCCAGAAAAGATAAAACTCTCAATTCTAAAAGATACATGCACCTCTACGTTCAGAGCAGCACAATTAACAATAGCCAAGATGTGGAAGCAACCTAAGTATCCATCAACAGATGGATAAAGAAGATGTGGTATATACACAGAATGGAATATGACTCAGCCATGAAAGAGAATGCCATCTACAGCAACACAGATGGCCCTAGAGACTGTCATAGTAAGTAAGTCAGACAGAGAAGGACAAAACATTATTTCATTTATATGTGGAATCTAAAAAAATGGTACAAATGAATTTATTTACAAAACAGAAACAGACTGAGAGATATAGAAGACAAATTTCTGGTTATCAAAGGGGAAGAGGGAGGATAAATTAGAAGTAAAAGATTAACAGATTAATTATCTATATATGTGTGTGTGCTTAGTCGCTGAGTCATATCCGACTCTTTGTGACCTCATGGACTGTAGCCCTCCAGGTTTCTCTGTCCATGGGGATTCTCCAGGCAAGAATACTGGAGCGGGTTGCCATGCCCTCCTCCAGGGGATCTTCCCAACCCGGTGGAAGGGAACAGGGATTAAACTCAGGTCTCCTGCATTGCTGGTGGATTCTTTACTGTCTGAGCCACCAGAGACGCCCATAAATACTAGTGTGGGTAGCCTATCCCTTCTCCAGGGGATCCTCCCAACCCCAGAATCAAACAAGGGTCTCCTGCATTGCAGGCAGATTCTTTACCAGCTGACCTACCAGGGAAGCCCATATAGTGTGTGTGTGTGTGTGTGTGTGTGTGTGTGTATATATCCAAATCACTTTGCTATACACCTGAAACTTACACATTATTATAAATCAACTGTACTTCATTTTTTTCAAATCTTTACACAAAAGCTTATGCACAAGTGTTCACAGAAGTCTTATTCATAGGGGCCCAAAAAAGCAGAAACAACCCAAATGTCCATCAACTGATGAATGGATAAACAAATGCAGATATCTACACACTGGAATATTAGTCATAAAAAAAAAAAACAAAGTACTGATACATACTACAACATGGATGAACATTAAAAACATGAAGCTACGTGAAAGAATTCAGCCATGAAAAGACCACATGTTGTGCGATTCCATTTACATAAAATGTCCAGGAAGGGCAAGCCCACAGAGATAGAAAGTAGATTCTTGGGCTAGGGGAAAGGGGAACTGGGAGTGACTGCTAGTAGGGTACTGGATTTCCTCTGGGGTGATGCAAATGTTCTCAGAATAGATAATGGTGACTGATAACACAACTCTGTGAATATATCAATACTAAAAAAAAAACCCACTAAATAAAGGTTCTTATATATAAACGGAGAAGGCAATGGCATCCTGTTCCAGTACTCTTGCCTGGAAACTCCCATGGACAGAGAAGCCTGGTGGGCTGCAGTCCATGGGGTCGCGAACAGTCGGATACAACTGAGTGACTTCACTTTCACTTGTCACTTTCATGCATTGGAGAAGGAAATGGCAACCCACTCCAGTGTTCTTGCCTGGAGAATCCCAGGGACAGGGGAGCCTGGTGGGCTGCCGACCATGGGGTCGCACAGAGTCAGACACAACTGAAGCGACTTAGCAGCAGAAGCAGCAGATATATAAAGTGTCCTAGAAAAACACCAACAAATCTAAACCATCAGAATCCAAATCAAACAGGTGTCTGAGGAGAGGAGACAAGCAGGGAGTGCCAAAGGGCCTAGGACAAGCTTCAGGAGCAATAAACATGCCCAATGTGCTGACTGTGGGGCTGCTTCCACCATCGCATACATACGCCAAATGCCGCCAGACTGAATACCTAAAATGTATGCAATTTATTGTGCATTAATTACTCCTCAATAAAACTTTAAAAAATAAACAAAGCTCACTAAAACTGTTTTGATTTTTCAAAGAAAACAAAACTCTATTCTTTATTGTTGTTTGTCATGGAGAAGATGAAGTTCGGATTGAGTTTCAGGGAGCTGGAAGATCTAGAGGTGCTTTGGGAGGTGGAATTCCACAGGGCTGGCACATGCCAAGGTCTTGTGGCCTGCACTGTGCTTGCAGAGGGCCAGAGCGGCAGGATGAGGAGCAGGGCAGAAGGGGGCAGCAGGGCCTTAAATACCAGGCTGAGGAGCTTGGACCTTGTCCCAAAGAGCAAAAGATGGTGGTCATTAGCAGGAACGAGCACCAAAGAGCAGACTCGTGAGGATGGAGGTGTGATGTGGCAAGACTGTGTGCGACCCTCCCCGTCACAGTGAGGGAGGGCCAGCGCGACCGGCCCAGGAGCCAAGCCAGCAGCGCTGGCCTCACGCGGTGGGCGGGGGCAGCAGACAACCCCCACCCAGCCTCCCTTGTCACCAGGAGTCTAGACCCCTCCCCAAACCTCACCACCCTGACTCCAGTCTTCCTTCTCTCCAGCCATGTGTTTCCTGTGAGTGACCCCGGCCAGGACTCACAAGCGGAAGGAGACTTTTCCAGAAGTACAAGTAGACTGGGAGGAGCTGTTCTCAGAGGTGGCTCCTCAGCCCAGGGCAGGGGAGCCCCCGACGATGGCCAGAGACTCAGACACAAGGGGCTACAGAGACAGCCTGAGCCTCTGACATCGTCCACACAGACCAACAGATCCCCAGTTTGCTCCTCTCCACTGGCAGGACTGCCACAGCACCGCCCGCCTCTCCTGCCAGCATCCTTGTTAGAACTGTATGGAAACTGAGCGCTACCAGGCTCAGAGATACCCCTGTGGGGGGCAGCTTGGGCCCAGGAGCCGGAGAGTGTCGCTTTGGGCTGGTAGAGCTTCTCTTGGTTCTCTCCTGGTTCTCAGTGGCATGGCGGGTGGGTGAGGCTGTGGGACCCCAAGACCTCCACCAGCTGCCTCAGTTTCACCCAATCCGCCTTGAGCTCTTCCTGGCAGGCTCCTTCCCCTGGGCCAGCCCAGACTCCTCATCCCCTGGCTGGACTGGGGCCACAAGGGGCCGCCTCAAGCCACAGGCGGTGGGATCTGGAGATGGCTGAGGGGCCTGGAGATGGGCCGGGCCAGTGCAGGCAGGAGGCAGACAACCCAGGCCGGCTAGGTTCTGGTCCTGCCACCACACTGCCTGAGGCTGTAGCCTGAGCCGGGTCTGTTTACCCCATCAAGAGGCAGCCCCTGACCCACCTTCCTGCCTCGCAGAAGGCAAATCCTCTGACCCATTGTTCTCCGGGACAGTTGATGGAGGGCGCAAGGAATGTGGGGCCCAGAGGCAGGAAGTCCTGGCTTCCGCGTGGGCGAGCTCTTTGCCAGACTCAGGCCTGCCCTCCAATCAAGGAGGAAGGGCCCTTGGTCCCATCCTGCACTCCCAGCTCGCTGGGCCACCCTGGAGCAAAGCCTTGCGCTCTCTGGGCCTCTGCAGGAGACAAGGGTGCAGAAGGCTTGGTCAACAGGGTCATAGAAGCAGATGATTTCCAGTTAATAGAGGCGGAAGGGGCTGGCCCCAGGAATGGCCCTCCTTTGGCCCAGCTGTACCCCTTGGCCCACTTGTGCACATAAACACACATGTCACGTTGATGTAGATGCCTAACACTGTCCACATGAGCTCTGGCACGTACATATGTGGCCACACAGCTGCCAAACCAATGCCGTGCACATGCGCACACCCTCACCCATGCACACGTGCAGCTTCACCATCAACCTCTCTGCAGCATCACTGGCATACTAACACTTATTGAACACCTACTGTATGCCAGAGGCAGCTTTACTCGAATCTTCTTAATGACTCCTTCCAGCAACCCCACAAGGAAGGCATGTGGTTGCTCCCATTTTACAGAAGGGGAAACTGAGGCACCGAAGTCTTGTCCAGGATCAGCGGGACAGTAAGCAGCAGGTATGCCTGGGACATGACCACAGGCATCACTCTGAACCCTCACATTGGGGGTGGTGCTGCTCCTGGGTACCCTTCAGCCCCAAGTGTGAACACAGCTTCCTAAGAGCCTGCCCGGATACGGTGGAAGAAAAGTGAGAAACAGCTGGGAAAGTGCTGTGCGGATAACCCATTGTTCTCACTGTTGGGAATTCAGTGCCTGCTCCAGTGGGCTCTTCCTAGCCAAGGAAAGGCCTCACTTGGTCCAGCTCTAGCGACTGTACACATAGCGGCCACAGCTCGTGGCTCACCAGCCAGGCCACAGACCATCAGACTGGATGGGCGATTTGCCTGGCGTTCAGTTTCTCAGAGGCCCTGCCTGAGTTCCCCCATGCAGCTCGTGAGGCTTCGGCCGCCTGGCTTCACCCCAGCCAGTCCCTGAATCCCCCTCCCAACAGTTCAACCCTTTCTCCTGGGGGAATGGCTTCTCCTTCCCAAACAGGCAGGAGACACCGGTTGGATTCCTGGGTCAGAAAGATCCTCTGGAGAAGCGATAGGCTACCCACTCCAGTATTCTTGGGCTTCCCTGGTGGCTCAGAGGGCAAAGAATCTGCCTGCAATGTGGAAGGCCTGGGTTCAATCCATGGGTTGGGAAGATCCCCTGGAGAAGGGAATGGCTACCCAGTCCTATATTCTGGCCTAGAGAATCCCATGGACTGTATAGTCCATGGGGTCACAGAGTTGGACATAACTGAGCAACTTTCACTTTTCACTTCCAAACAGGCCTCCCTGCTTGGACCTTGCCCTTCTCTGTGGCTGGTCAGTCTTTCCTCTTGCCTGCCCTTCCTTTCAGAGCAGCCTGGGCACCCTGTCCTCTGGCAGCTCCCCAGGCTACCTCCTCCAGGCACCCCCAGCATGGGGGACACACCTCTGTCACCAGCCTGACCCCACCCAGTGCTGCTCACCCTGGCCTGACACGTCAAAAGCAGGGAACCCGGCCTGGATGATGTCTGCGTCCTCACCCTCTCCCCCCTGCCCCCTACCCCCGGCTTAGAGCGAGGCAAAGCCTGCATATCATTAAGTGTATTTTTAAAATAATATACAAGCACAAAACATTGTCAGATAATGACATGTTGCCCAGATGCAGAGTGAACACTCAACTGGGTACCAGAAGACGAGGGCTGGAATCCTAGCCCTGCTACTCAGGAGCTGTGTGACCTTGAGCAGGTTACTCAGCCTCTCTGTGGTTCAGCTCCCTCCTCAGGGAAAGAGGAATATGAATAGTATCTACACTTCTCAGGGTTGTAGTGAGGAATCATTATGTAAGAGGGGAGGAGCCTGGCAGGCTTTGGAACTGAATGAATGGGGTGCAGGCGGGGTGGGAGCTTCCACATGGAAAGACGCTTTCCAGAATGGGAATCTGGAAGGGCTGGGTGGAGGGGTGGTACGCTGGAGCTGGGAGTGCAGGAGGATCGGGTAGGAAGGAAGAGCATCCTGGGTGCAAGGACAGCACAGGGAAAGGCCCGGAGGGAGGCAGACGGCTGCAGCAGCCCAGCCTGAGCTGCCCTGGGGTGTCCAGTGGGGCTCAGCACTCTCATGGGAGCCCTGGCTTCTGGTGCGCAGCGCACTGGGTTAGTACTCAGCGCTGTCAGAGGGACAGAGTCACATGACCTTTCAAGGTCACCCCAAGTATTAAAAATAAGGCACAGAGCCTGGGACAGGGGAAGACATGTACTGGGTTGCTGGCTGTAACCCAGGCCACCCAGTCTCAGCGTCTATCCAGGGACCGTCTCTTCCACTTCCGGAGTCCTCACCTGCAGCTGGCACAGAGCTGGGCACCCAGCAGGCTGAGAGGCCGCCTGGCTGACTGTGCCCTATGTGCTAGAAGGTACCGTGGACCCCAGGTACACGGGGCCCCACGCCCGTGTCTGCCTCCACGCGCCAGGGACTCATGCTCACACTCATCCATGCATTCTTTCATTCAATGACCCAGCTCTGTGCCCACCCTGAACTCTGCTCTGTGCGCCAAGGTGAGCCTAGCCCAGTCCCTGCTGGAAGTGGCTCTCCCTGGTCCTTGTGGAGCCACAGCTGAGGGTTAGACCCCTCCCCTGCTCCTGAGCCCCAGCAGCCTATCCTATGCTGACCCTTCGTTTGTTTCTGCGAAGGTTGTGTTCACTCCCTTTTCCACAGCCAGGGCGCCAAAGGCCATAATGCTTCCCTTTCATCCAAACCTCTCAGCAGGCGGCTCACATTGCACCCTGCGCTCCATTCCGGTTAACACAGCCCCCTCCCGTCCACTCCACCCCGCCCCATCGGGCAGCCTGGGAGCCCCAGGAACTCAACTGTCCCCTCTGATTGCCCCCTCAGGCCAGAGAAAGTCTGAGCCTCGGGTCCCCACACTCTTCATCAGCCACAGATTTCTAGCAATTATCTAGAGAAAAAGGAAGGGATTGAAAAATATTTCAGCAGACAAATCAAGCTACGGACAGAATCTCAGCATACATCCCAGGAACTTTCTCCCAAGAGCATGCTAACTGCATCCCTCCCTCGTGCTCTGTGATTACGCACACTGTGCTCACACGCTCACTCAGGGCTTTGCCTACTGGTCCGGGGCCACCACGCACTCCCAAAGGCCCTACAGAAGTCGCAGGTCTGATCCGCAGCAGGCCGACTGCCCTTCCACGAGTCCATGGTTTCAACTCCCTGTGAGCAAAGTGCTCCCTGTGCTGGGCACCCACCAGGAACTGACAGGCACAGGCATACAATCACAGTGCAGGGAGAGGGGAGCGGCAGATGGGTGGGGCAGCAGGCGGTGGAGGGGGTCCATGTAAAAGGTCTCAGGAGCCCAGAGGAGGCAGAGGAGAGAGGAGAGGGCAGAGGAGGCAGCTCCGGACAGAGCAGGGGGTTGGGGTGGGGGGTCCGTAGGCAGGCAGGCGAGGAGGCAGTCCAGTGAGCAGATCTGAGCATGGGCAAAGGCCCAGTGGTCTGGCTTCCTGTCCCTTCCTTGGGTCTCCCACACTGTAGAGAAGAAGGAACAGGCTTGCCTCTTGATAAGCCCCTTTTGTGCACCAGACCCAGATGGGCAGGAAAGCTTGGTGGGCAAGGAGACAGCCTCTGGAAAGACAGGCTTGGCTAGGAATTTCCCATGTGCCACTAACGGGCTCCGTGATCCTGGGAGCACTGGGTTCCCAGGCTCTGTTTCTCCATCTGTGTAGTGGGAATAAGAATAGAAGCCCCCCATCTGCCCGCTCCCCACCCCCACCCCCGCCCCCTCCCCACCCCCTCACCTGGCCCCTCCCCACCGCCACCCCCCCGCCCCGCCCCCCGCTGCAATTCTCGTAGCTGTCCTGAGGATGAAGAGGGAACCCTACGGAGGGAGAGCTCCTAGGGCATGGCCCTCCAGTGTGAGTGTGCAAATGCAGGGCCTGGAAGCCACAAACGCATAGGTCTCCGGGTTCCATTGGCAGCCATTCTGCTTCCACTGCCCTGGGGTGGGGCCAGAAGCATGTGCATTTCCAGTACATGCTTTTCCGGTGATTCTGAGACAGGTGGCCACACTCGGAGAAATATCTGTTCAACGAATGTGTGCTATTACCATCATTTATTTTCGTTGTCTCATCTGCTGCTCAGACCGCCCTGCAAAGTCTGAACTGGTAACTCAGATCACAGGTGAGGAGAGATTCAGAGAGGCAAGTCTGCTGGCCCAGGTCACAGAGCCAGCAAGCGGCCCGCTCAGGATCTGAACTGGGTCTGTGTGCCCCCAAGCCTGAACCTCTCAGAGCAGGATGTCACGGGGCCACCTCCTGGTCAGCATTCGTCCTGGCAGAGGCTGGGCGGGGGGCGGGGGGGGGTCCCCAGGCCTTGTTGTCACACTCCCCAGCCCAACCGCACCACCTCCATTGTTGCTTCCCTCCCCAGACACTAATCAGGCCTCTCAGACCATCTTGACTCCTGCAGGTCAACTGGCTGCCTCCTCTGCTCCTGATTGTACCTTCCTGGCCTGTGCCTTCCTGTCACCTCCTCTGCCTCCAGAAGGGACTGGAATCGGGGTTGGGCAGTGGCAGAAATCAGGCAGAAGATCCTCAGAGGCACCAGCCTCCCTCCCGTGGCCTGGGCCACCTGTGCGTGGAGGCCCCCGGCCCGCCCGGGGCACATGCCCAGTCAGCCCTTCCCTTGTTTACAGACAGCAGGGACAGTGGGCTTCAGGGCAGAGTCAACATCCCCGTGGACTGGGAGCACACGGGGTCCTGGTGGGTGGAGTCAGGACAGACACCATCTCCACATGCCCCCCAGGGTCGAGTCTGAGACCCAGCAGGAAGTGGGCACCAGGACCTGGCCCGACCTCATGGGCACCTCAGCCACGAGGGCAGGCAGCAGGCACGGGCGAGGACAAGGAACACTCAGGCTGGGGCACCGGGGCGGAGCCCTGGCCGGCCCTGGCTCCTCTGTGGCCACCCCCACCCCCAGCAGGAGAAGGCAGAGTTAATCCTGTTGGAAAAGGAAGTGCAGAGCCTTTGTGATCCCACAAACAGGGAGCGAATGGGCTGCATCCTCCCGCACAGAGGCCCGCCTCGGACCAGCCTCTCTCCAGCAACGTCTACCTTCCTTTCCCTGCTGCTGGAGTCCCCTTAGCGCACAAACAGGCCAGCAGAGCTTTAAAACCAAACCTAAAAGCCTCCCATCTCTCCGTGCCATTCACTGCAAGTCTAGGGGAAGGAGCGGTGACCGCACGCCCCCACGTCCTGGTCCCCCACACCCAGTCCCCTCGGTCCATCATGCCTACTCCTTTCCCTGGGCCTGCTCTGGTCACATCCATCAATGACCTCAAATGTCCAGTGCTCAAGTCTCAGGCCTCACCTTTCCCAGGCTGACCCAGCCGACACCATCCTTCTTCCCTCCTGGCTTCGGACACACCTCCTGGCTTCCCTCCTCCTTCCCTGGGCTCTCTCCTAATGAACCTACAGATCTCAAAGGCCGGGGCCTCCCTCCCTGTAAGCTCATCCACCACCACGACCTAAGGTGGCAGCCAAAATAAGCTCAGGGCTTCCAGACCTCTCTTCAGGGTGGACTGCATCCACCTGTATCCAACTACCTACCTCTCTCTCCAGTTGCCAATCTGACCTGGGCACTTGCGGGTCTAAAAGCCATTTCAAACAGGCCTGGAACAGAGAAATCTTTATCTCCCCTCCCCTATCTCCACACCAGTGGCCGCTGACTTAGTGCCCCTGGGCAAACCTCTCTCCCTCTGAGGTCTCATGTTTGTCCAGCTGTATAAGGGATCCCGTGCGGGACTTCCCAGCCATTTATCCATCCATGGAAAAATAGGGGCAACTATTCACAGATTCCCACTACCTGCCCTGGGAGATTCCAAAGTCAGCTGCACTGGGGTGGGGCCCCGGTCTCTACAGTTGGTAAAATCTCCCCTATGACTCTCATGACTGACAGAATCTGAGCACCTCCGGCCCCCAGCTTCCTGGTTCTAATAGTCCCTGGTCCTGCCTTCAGTTTCCCTTGTCTTCCACATTATCTTGGACTCAACAGCCATGTGAGGCTGAATTTCTGATTATCCCCATTTTGCAGCAGAGAAAAGTGAGGCTGGGGTGGAGTTGCATGACTGGCCCATGGTCAGCTCAAAAGTGGAGTCACTCGGTATTCCTAAACCCAAACAGGCTGGCACCTCACAGCTGGCACCCAGGTCCACCCTCACTGGAAGAAGCCGATCCAGTGCACACAGACAAGGGCTGCGGTCTGTTTCCTTTCTCCCACCACCCCCGCCCCCACCTCCGAGGCTCCCCCAGCCCTCCTCCAGCATGTCATGGGTCACCTGGGAAAATCTGGTCTGTGTCCTGAGCTATATAAGGCAGGTGATGGCACCTGCCCTCAGGGTTACAAGGAGCACGAATGAAGGCCCTCGGCAGGTGCTGGGCTCAAAGCCCCAGGGCTGAGGCCTGGGGTTGGGGTCCGAGTTACATATCCGAGGCCAAATCTGAAAATAGGCCTCCATGGGGACAGCCCGCCTGGGCAGGCCCATTGGGGGCTTGCCTCCCTGCAGCCAGCGAGGCCCTCACAACTGAACAATAACAGGAAACCATCCTGGTGGGGGCGGAGGGTGGCGGGGGGACATGGGCTGGGGCCAGTTGGAAAACCTGCAGGGGCGGCGTCCAGGCCTCCCTCGCCACTGGGTGGGGCTCCCCTCCAGAAACTGTCGGCCGAGCTCCGCAGCGCTCCGCGGCACGCTCAGCCCCAGCCAGACAGCCAGACGGAACAGACACACTGTGAGCCCACGGACACGGTGAGTGAGGGGCCTCGGCCTTTGCCTCTATAGAATGGTCATCAGCGACTCCCCCAGGAAGAGCTGCTCCTGAGGTGGCCTGCGTCTCCTGGTTAGAGCGGGGCGGGGAAGGGGCGTCTGGTGGTGGTGCGGTGGGCACAGAAGGATGTTCTCGGGGGGGGGAAGCTCGGCTCTCCCACGGGTAGACTCCCAGACTTGAGGGCCCAGAGGCATCCGTGGGTGCCAAGCTCTGATGCTCAGAGGACAGGATTCCACCTAAGTCTCCTGGCACACCAGGGGCAACAGCCTGGCACCCAGGCGGCGCCCTACTCCCGTGGAGAGAGGACTTATCCAGGCTGACATCCCCTCTCCCGAAGGCTCTGCGCTGGGAGTGGGTAAGGAGCCCTGAAAGGGGAGCTCAGAGCCTCGGCCCCCTCCCAGCCAGCCCCTGCCCCCATTTTTAGTACAGTCACGCTGAGGCTTGGCTCTGAGTACTCGAGGCCCTGCCTGTGGAATCCTGTCTCCTCCCCTCCCCAGACCTCGGGAGCTGTAGATTCTCCCTTCCAACACCCAGGTACCCGTAGATCAGTTGCCAAGAGACCTGGAAGCCCTCATATTTTAGAGAAGTTCTCCCAAAAGACTTGAAGGCAGGTGGTCTAGGGTGAAAGCCTGGCTTGGAGGCCATCTTCCTGGGTACAAGTCCCAGCTCGACCAGCCGCTTCTGTGATTTTGGTTAAGTTACTCAGCGTCTCCCAAATTCAGTTTGCGTGTCGGAACAATGGAGATGGTGGTTCTTTCTTGAGAATTCATTGTAAGGGCAGGAGATGAGGGCCACAGAAGGCTCTGAGGCACTGGAGCCCATTACTGTATATCACACCAGCAAGCAGATGAGTTAGACACAGCTCTTCTCCATTTCTCAGTCAAGGCAACTGAGATATGAAGCGAGATCTCGCACCCCAAAGCCCAGGTTCTTCCCAGAACCACACAGCTTCTCACGCGCCAGCCTCCTCATTTATAAACTGGAAGAAAGGGTCTTTTCATGAGTCAAGGGAGGTGATGTATACACTGGCACTGGGTATGGATTGTAGGAGAAGAGCTTTGAGAAATCACAGCTGAATTTACCTGCCACCTGGAACTGACCGTGGCTAGAATGTCATTAAGGTTATGACCCCTGGGGTTGGTCAGTCCCCAGCAGGTAAGGGATGCGTCAGCTCGTCTTCCAGAGAGCACTCTGGGGAGCAACTCCGTGCCAAGCACTGTGTCTTTTCCCCACCTCCCACCCCATGAATGTTTCTGTCATGGGTCGGGGGCAGATAGGATCCTAACAGGACATGAAGGGCATTCCAGGGGAGGCAGGGAGCCTGGGCAGCTTGATGGACCTGGAGAAGCCAATGTGGCCAGAAGGTTTTAGAGCAGGGAGTGGTGGGAGGGCAAATGATGCTGAGGACCAGGGGGTAAGTACCAGGACTAAGAGCCCTGGTTCACCTTCAGGCACTGGGGAGTAGCAGGACCCTCCCGACTGACCTGAGTCCAGCCATGTGTGGGTCCCAGCCTGGAGGGTAGCAGGAGATCAAGGGGACCGGGAGCTGCTGTGCCCCCAGGCAGCCCTGCTAATTCTGGCTTACCGCGCTAATTACCCCGCTAATTGTGGTGAGGGGGTAGGCGAGGCGCCCACTGGCCTGGCAGGGGTTAAGCTGCCCGCCGCACAGTCTGGACCTGAGCGATTGTGCTGCTGAACAAGGGCCGGACACGGGGGCAGGAAGCCGAGGGGGCCATGCTTTTCTTCTCCTAAAGCTGGATGACTCACAGCTCTGCTGCTACCCCGAGGACACACAATGGACACAATGGCCACTAACTAGCTCAGGGAAAAAAATCTTGGAGCCCCCTTGCCGATGGAATCCATCCCTGCTACTTCCATCACCTCTCTGCACCTCCGTGGTATCTGTGAAGCTACTAAAAGAATTGCCCGTTGAGAGACAGAACCACAGAGTCTGAGAGAAACTGAGCAGCCAGTCCAAGGTCACACTATTACTATGAAGTGAAAGCAGGATATGAATGAGGCCAGCCCCTTCTGACCCCATTGCCCTGCCACACTCCGTAGGGGAAGCCTGGAGGGGGAGAAGCTGGGGTGGGGATTGAACTGGACAGTTCAAACCACAGAATCAGGCACCAGACTGAGCCAGGAGCCCAGCGATCCTGGAAGAGGAATGTTCTAGGAGTCTAGGAGACAAGTGCTGTCCTGAGTAACCGGCTTCTTGCTGGAGAGATACTGGCAAGCCTGTCCTAATCCAGCTCCAAGCTGATGTTGGGTGGAGAAATCACAGAAGAGTTCCTGGAGGAAGAGCAGGAGCCCCCGAAGGTCTTGGGTGTGCTCTCTGAGCCTCGGGCTTCTCGTTTCTCTAGGGCAGGGAATGGACTGCATGGCCCCTAAATTCACATGAGGACCACTAGGCCGTGCGCCACAGCATAAAGGTTGGATTCTGGCAGGCGCCGACACTGGGAGGAGGGGACAGTGGGCCCACAGCGCTGGGCCAGGAAGGCGGCGATGAGATTCCCTTGCACAGGCGAAGAGAAAGGAGCAGCAGACGAGCCCAGGGCAGAACCAGGAAATGAGGTCAGGTGTGAGTGCCCAGGGCAGAACCAGGAAATGAGGTCACACCCACAGCTGCCAGGCCATGCTGAGTGGGTAAGGCGAGAGTTGGGACACCCACACACTAAGCACCTACTGTGTGCTGAGCTTGGCACCCATGATCTCATCAACTCTCCATCAGAGATGAGGAGGCTAGAGTTCAGAGAAGGCAAGGAATGGGCCTAAGGCTACAGAACCCATGAGCAGAGGCAAGTGTGTAATACTTGTTGCCCCCACTGACTGCCTCAGAGCCCCAGGCAAAGTCAGAAATCCCAGAGGAGGCTGGAAAAGGCTCTCCCAAGGGTGGGTTTTCTCTCCTTGAAGCTTGGAGCTTCCCCTTTAGGATATATCGGGGTGACCCAGAGAACCTAGCATACATTTGTTTCAAATGACAAACTAGTCCTGATGAATTGATAGTCTCTAGCTCAAAGATTGTACTGAAGATTCAGGAGCTGAGTTCGAGTTCAGCAGGAATGAACACAGATTTATCACCGATGTCTGCCATGAGTATGAAAAAGGCTGAGTGGCAACCCAGGACTTCTGTTTTGTCAGTCCTGCCTTCAGAGGTACCCTACACACGGGTATATGGTCATCGGGACCCATAAGAAGGATAATCTGATTGTCCTCAAAGGGCTGTGCGTCTGACAAAGCGGTGAGCTATCAGAGATGTTATTTGGGGACAGGGAGGAGCTTCTCTGAGTTGTTTCAACTACTGAACCTGCTCTGAGCACCCAAGGTGTTGTCTGCAGATGCGCAGATTTGTTTGAAATTCTGTGAGTGCGGAGGGAAGGAGACCAAGGCGGGCTCACAGTCAGAGACACTCGGGAGTCCGTCAGAAGATGTCGTGGAGGACACGGACTGGGGCTTGAAAAGAAGCAGAGCATTCAACCCAGGGCCACAGCAAGGAAAGGCATTCCGGGCAGAGGGACCAGCCAGGCAGAAAGCCTATTAAAGAGAGGAGGAGCACTGTGTACTGCAGAGACACCCAGGCCTCCTCTCGGCTGGGAGGGGCAGGAGGGGCTGGAGGGGAGAGCCAGAGGGTGGGCAGGGATGCTCAGGAGCAGGGCCGCGTCCTGTAGGCAGTGGGGGGGTGGGGGGAGGGGAGGAGCCAGGAGGAAGCTGTCAGCAGGAGAGCAGCATGGGCAGCTCTGAGGGGAGCCAAGACCTGCCAGGCGGGCTGTTGGCAGAATCCCGATGGGAGGGGATCAGGTCTGGGACCCTCAGGAACAGGTCATGGGGCCGAACAGAGCCCCAGTTCAGGATGAAGCCCCAAGGGGCCAGCTCACAGCTGCCCAGCCCCACTCCCAACACTTCCCATCCCTGTGGCTCCTGGGGCCTCACCCCTCATCCTCCTGTGTGAGTGACTGCCAAGGCCCAGCTGTAGATGCTGGGGCTCAAGGAGACAATTTGAGAATCCCTGAATGAGTTTGGGGATCACTGGCTCCAAACTCTGCCCTAGACTGAGGCTTGAGGTGGTGAGAGGGCGGTGGGGAGAGTGGTCCAGGGCCACACAGGGAGCAGGGGCTCCAGCGCCCCACCCTTCAGGCTCTGGGCCTCTCCTCCCACCTCCCAGCCCCTCACCCTTGACCCAGGGTCCCTGGGCAGGAGCCCAGAGCCTGCAGGAGGCTGGGCTGGGGTGGAGTGTCCAGTGCACCCTCCGAGGCTTTGCCTGCAGCTGGGCTCTGCTGCCAGGTCTTGTCCCAGCTCACAGCAGGTGTGAGGACAGGAGAGGGGCCAGCCCTGCAGAGAGAAGGCTCTTCGGGGGACACAAGTGTGTGCTTGCCTAGGCAGCACATGTCTGTGTCCGTGTGGCCTGAGGATGTTGTGTGTGCTATCCCTGACCTGGAGTCTTTCTCTAGCCCACACTCAAGGGCCCTGCGGTCTGTTCAATAACCCCTAAACCCAGAACCAACCCCTGAAACCTAAGGCTTGAAAAGGTCAGGGCAGAGCTAGCCCAGGCCTTTGCCAGGCTATCTGCTGAGCAGCTCCCAGCTGGTCCAGGCTTCCTAGGGTCCATTCAGCTACATAAAGCACAGCTTCTGCCTGCCCCATCTCCTCCTATATCCCCCTTGTAAAGAGCACAGAGCTGAGCAGATCTCACAGCCCCTCCAAAGCCAAACCCTAGTGACAGATGGAGGCCACAAAGAGAAAGAAAGGGACCAAAAGGAGTTCTGCCTACTGTCCCACAACGGGTCAGAGAGAGGCGGGGTCACTCCTAGGCTGAGACCCTCCGAGGAATCAGGGGCCCCCACCTCTGCCCTCTCGCAGCCTCCTCTCCTCCTCCATCACACCACACACCACAACCTGAAACTGTGTTTGTCATCAAATGGTCAGTGTCTCTATACGAGGGTGCAGCCTGTGTTTGCTGTCCACGTGTAGGTCAGTGCCTGGCATGTAGCAGATGCTTCAGAAACGTTTGCTGAATGACTGTATAACCCCTGGGCTCTACAGAGGGCCTCAGAGAGGTGGTGACATGTGAGCCAAATCCAGGCAGAGGCAAGAGAACATCAAGGGCAAAGGCTGGAGACTGTGACTAAGCCTGAGGGGCGTCACTGTCCTCCAGGCTGGGGCTACTCTTGGAGGCTCACCAAGCACCCTCGAGGCCCAGACAGGGAACTGGAGAGGGGCAGAGGCATCCCGCCACCCCTGAGCCCAACCTCCACCAACATGGCTCAGCCCTCAGAGCCACACCTCTGTCCTCAGGCCGAGGCATCCAGGTTCTGAGCTCAGTGGCCCCACACACTGTGGACACACACCCAGACCCAGGAATTCTCCAAGGCCGTGACCTCCCATCCGAGCATGACTGAGCCCAGCTGGCCCCCAAATGCTCCAGAGTTCTCCTACCCCTTCTCCTGGGCTCCATATACCCGCTACCCGGGGGCCCCTGGACCTTCCCAGACTGACCAAGGGCATAGAGGACCTGCCTTCGCCCATCAGTCCATTGGAAGCTGTCCCTAAAGCCTCTGCCACAGCTCCAGGGATGGAGCATCATCACAGATACTGGATTAACAGGGACAGAGACCGGCCCCTGGCCCCTGGGTGCCCAGCAGGCACCTCTGAGTAGCCGGGCAAATCCCCCATCCCCAAGGCTGTCATCAGGCAAGCTCCCAGGCTGCTTGGTGGGCATTTCTCAGCGTAGACATCACTTCCAAACTTGTCAGTTGCTCTGCATATTTGTGGCACCCAAACCCAGCCAGCAGCAGCCTGATCTCTCCAAAAACTTGTGAGAAACACCAAGAGACAAGGCTTCTGCTTACAAGAAAGGAAAGGGCTAAAATAAGCCTGACCCCAGCTGTGCGCTGACCGCACCTCCAGAGGTACAGCCAAGGGCAATTCTGTTTCCAGCTGTGGGTCCAACAAATCCTGCCAGTTGACTTCCTCTCCAACTGTAGGATGGAAGAACAATTTCTTGACAAACCCTTCCCCTCAGGAACCCATTTAGATAAATTTCTAACCGAAAAGACAAAAGACAGAAATACAAGAGGCTTTTTAGAAGGAAAAGTCTCTCAGGGCCCTCTGAGATTGGGTATAAGAGAAAGCCCAGGATTTAGAAAAAAGACAGATCTGCATGAGGGTTCCAGAGGTATGACTTGCAAGTTGTTATCTGAGCCTCAGTTTCTTCCTCTGTGAAGTGGGGGTGATAAGTCCTACATGCTGGGGATAGTGTGAAGACTACACGAGATAGAATCTATGAAAGCCAGCATGGAGAACAGCTTCTTATTATTATTACTATTATTATTACATGATAGAGACAGCGTGCCACAGGGAAAAACACTACTAAGTTCATATCTTGGCTCCACCGCTTGCTGCTGTGTGACCCAGGCGGACTCCCTCTACCTCTCTCAGCTTATCTGCAGAACAGGATTACTGACAACTATCTCACAATTTGCAGTTTAAGTGAGACGAAGTTTCAGCATGCCACTGAGGAGGCATTCAGGAACAATGCCCCTGGCAAAAAGGGCAGACCTGGGCAAGCACACCAGGGTCCAGCAGGGGAGTGAGATGGGGCACGTGGTCCTCCCTCTCCCAAAGGTCCCACCTCCAGAGTCCTGGCCCCTCACGCACTGCTCAGAGAGCTGAGCTGGGTGCCAAGGGGTTTCTCTACAGGGCTCACAGCAGAGAGCGATTCCTCTTCTAGACACACAATAGGATTCAAGGGGCTTTTCTGCACATTCAGAGGACATTCCAGGGCTGGGGGTCAGCCAAAGCCACCAAGAGGATGATGTCTCCCGTGAGCCACGCGGCCGTAGCCTGGGACTAGCAGCCTCTGCTGTGCTGAAGGCCAGTGTGGTTGTTTGTCTGGCTGTTGCCTGCTGGCAGCCCCAGGACCACTGCCCTATCCAAGAGGCTGAACAAAGAGAAAGCTGCATCCTCTTCACTGTATCAGATGGAGTCCCAGCTGGAAACATCAATGACCCCTGGCATTCCAAAGAAGAGATTTTATGAAGGAAACATAGAGCTGTGAGCTTAATCATGGGAACAAATGGGATGCTGAGGCCTGCAGAAGCAGGAAGCAGGCCATCTCAGGACCAAGGGGACTAAAAAGAGGGGAGGGTGTTTCCAGAACCCAGTGAGAGACTGACGGGAGTAACAGAGGCCCGCAGGATGGAGAGACGCAGCTACAGGAGGAAATAGGAACCAGAGCAGAGAGCAGTGGGGAAGAAGTTCCTGACTTCTCTCCTCCTTTCCTCAAGACGCCCGCTGCAGACCCTACTGGCCAAATATCTGAAGCTCAAGCCAGAAAGCCCTTGACACAGAGCAGAGGTCAAGGGAGGGGCAGGGGGAGTGGATCCAGCAGGGTGGGAACAAAGCCCCCAGCCAAGTGGCTGAGTAATAAGGAACAAAAGTGGTAAGCTGACTACTCAGTGGAGCAGAACAGAGCATCAGCAAGGATTCATATACACTTAGTTTCATAGTTTCATTCTTACCTACTGTTTTGGCCATGTTACGATTTTTTTTTTAATCAGGCCTGAGAGGCAGACACTAGTGTACAGATAATGAGACTGAGGCTCAGAGAGGTGAAGCGTCATGTGTACAGTCACACAATGACAAAGCGGTGCAACTGACATTCTCTGAACCATAGAGACTGCAGTCACAACCATCACCCTGTTCCACGTCACCCCCAGAGGAGAGAGCCATGTGCCATGTGTGACTGGGCCTTGGAGAGCAGGGAGGATGGGCACAGGGCAGGTGGAAAGCTCTTCTGCAGGAAGGGAAGGAAGCTGTGATTTGAGCCCAGCAGTGGGAACTGGTCCCCAGGCAATGATGTAATAGAAGATGCCAAGGATGCAGGAGGTGCAAGGTGGAGATGGCTCCCCAGATGAGTCTGTTTGGGCTCAAAATTCCAGATGAGAAGCTCACCAGACAGAGAAAAGAGAGAAGATATGTGGGGCCGTCCTGGGCCACTTCTCCTCCCTGTTCTCCTTCATGTTCCAGCCTCCCAGTCTGAGCACCAGCCACACGACATGACCATCTGCAGCTGCTCCAGCCCCTACTTCTCTCCCACTCCAGATCAGGTCTCTGGCAGCTCCCGGCCACGGCCACAGAGACGTCTCATAGCAACTCCAACCTGACACAGCCCACACAGACCTGGTGGCGCCATCACCCACGCATCTTCCAAATCTCAGCAAAAGCCCTAACCTGCAACTGCTCAGGCCAAAGACTGGGGAGGCGGCCTCGATTCCGCACTCCTTGGCCTGGGGGCCCGTATCTCTTCAAGCTCTGTTTCCATCATCCCATCTCCTTTTTCTCGTCCTGATCTTCCTGCCTTCATCTTCTTAAGGATGCTGTGATTTTACTGGGTCTATCCATATAATCCAGGATAACCTCTCTATCTCAAGATCCTTAACTTGACCCTATCTGCTACAAGTCCTCTGCCATGGAAGGTGCCTAGGGAGGGGGGACATGGACATCTTTGAGGAGCCACCATTCAGCCTACCACCCCGACCTGGTCGTCTCTCTGAAGCCCCACAGATTGCTCATTTCTCTCTGACCCAAAGGCCTTCTCTTTTGTTTCTTCAGACAAATGAACCATTTTCTTCTACCTCGGGGCCTTTGCACTTGCTGGTCCTTCTGCCAGGGATTCCCTCCCTTCCCCTGGTATTCCAAGGGCTGACACTCCAATGTTGGCCCAGTAGTCATCTCTTTTGAGAGGCTTTCCCTGGCCTTAGGAGTCTCAGCCAGCTGCCCTCTCGCCCTCTGCTGTGCCCCTCAGCATAATTCCCTGAGGGCCTCTGATCAACAGCTGATGCTTTTCCTCATGTCCTCACTTTCCTGGGGTTCCTACGACAATGCGCACTCCCCACGGACACGTCCTGTCTGTCCTGCTGACTGCTGCAACTAACGCGGAGCACACAGTAGAGGCTCCATTCACGTTCGCTCAGGGCTTAGTCCTGCCCAGGGGCCTGAGAATTCTCTCTTCCCCTTTCTCAGCTTCACTTCTGTTTGTTTCACTTTATTTTTAAAAAACTTTTTTATTTTATATTGGAGTACGGCTGGTTAACAATGTTGTGATAGTTTCAAGTGGACAGCAGAGCGACCCAGCCATACATATATACGTATTCATTTTCCCCCAAACTCCCCTCCCATCCAGGCTGCCACATGGCACTGAACAGAGTTCCCTGTGCTGTACAGTAGGGCCTTGTTGGTAATCCATCTTATTTATTTTTGATGTTATGTCTTTATTTAGGCTGTGCTGGGTCTTTGTCGCTGCCCAGGTTTTTCTCCAGCTGCAGTGCACAGGCTTCTCACTGCAGCGGCTTCTCCAGTTGCTGAACACGGGCACTGGGGCCCTGGGCTTCAGCGGTTCTGCTTCCAGGGCTCTGGAGCACAGGCTCAATAGTTGTGGCACATGGGCTTAGTTGCTCCGCCGCATGTGGGATCTTCCCAGATCAGGGATTGAACCAGTGTCTCCTGCCTTGGCAGGCTGATTCTTTACCACTGAGCTACCAGGAGAGCCCGGTAATCCATTTTAAACAAAGCAATGTGTATATGTCAATCCCAAATTCCCTAACTATTCCTTCCCCCCACCCTTTCCTACTTTTTCATTCTTGAGTCACTTCTCACTTGAGGGATACAGAAAGCAGCAAGACATGCAGGTCATTTCCAGGCAAAGAAGGAAATGACCTCCTGGGCCTGAACCCCATGAGGCTGGCCAGGGGTCACAGCTGCGCTGCCTCTGAGTTAGGACAGCTTCCTGGCAGGACTCTCAGCTCCCTGTGCCTTTGTTCACTGCCTTCCTCCTGCCCAGAGCAGCTGCCCTTTTCACAGCCCACCTCCAAGGGCATCGGGTCTCTTTGGTTCAACCGCCTCACTTAGGACTGAGGAAATGGACCCAAAAGCCTTCCCAGGCACACGGAACTTGCTTTCCAGGCACTGCCCCACCCCAACCCTGCAAGCCCTCTTCCTCCCGGGCCAGCAGCAGGGGCCACAGGGATGCTGGGTGCTAAGATCAGCAGGTCCAGGAGCCAGTCTACAGACACCCTCGGCCCTCACTGAGGACAGCCTGGCGCCACCGTCTCAGAGAAAATGTTACTAGAGTTTAGAAACTTCCTGTGCTGTGCAGAATCCAGCCCCTCCCTCCAGCCAGGGCGGGGGACGGCCAGGGTGGCAGCCTCCCACCCAGCATTCAGTGAGCCCCTCCTCCTCTCCAGATGGGAGCCCTGGTTCTCCCACACAGCACCCCTCTTCCTCTGAACCCTCCCAGGAGCCACAGGTCAGTGACACGGGGCCCAGCATGGGTATAGGCTGAGGGGTCAGGGCTGAGAGGGCACAGTGACACCCACCGTGGGGCAGTGAGAAAATCCCCCTTCCTTCTGGAACTCAGGGTGAAGCCAGGCCCTCTCTCTGCATGACCCCAGATTCCCCATCCAGGGTAATCCCACACCCCCAAGGGTTGCCTTCAATGGGATCTTGTGCTTAAAAGGACCTCATGCTGGGTTTCATGTTCTTCTGCCTCCGTCCTGTGATTCTTAATAACTTCTGTAAAAAGGACCCTATGTTTCCACTGTGTACTAGACCTCACACACTATGAAGCAGGTCCTGTGAGCCCAGCCTCTCAACACTCCCACCCCACCCCAGCTCTGCTCTCGAGACAGTTCCTAAGCTGATCACCAACTGTGAGCTCAGGGTCTGGTGAGGGCCTGACCCTCTGGGTTAAGACATCCAGCTTTCTTAAGAGCCTTCTGAAGACAGCATCAAAGCAGCACTGCTCCAGGGGTTCTTGGGCCAGCCAGGGGGCATATTTGCTCAGACAAGCCTTTAAATCCCACCCCACAGCAGGTGCTAGGACAAAAGAGGGCAGAAAGAAAAAGCAGAAACTTTGGGGCCAGGCCAATTCAGTTTGAGTTTGACTCTGCAGCTTAGAGTCTGGGTGAGCTGGGAAATGTTACTAAACCTCTCTTTTGCTCAGCTCATCTATAAAGTGAGGGCTACACACACCCACCTCCAGGGTTATTGGGAGGATTAAGTGAGATTACACGTATAAAGTTGACATTTATCATTCTGGTGTCATTTTTATTTTTTTACGACATTTATTGATAAATGTCGGCTGTTGAGGTCAGACAACGGTGCTCGAGCCTCAGGCCCACCATTTGCTCCAGCGTGAACGTCACATGCCTGTGCCTCAGGTTTCCCATATGTAAAGAAAGGATAAGCTGGGCATCCCCTGCACAAGGCTCCCGGAGCTCTTGCTCATGTCAGCATCACCCTCTCCTCCAGCAGATCTCTCCTACAGCTCTCCTTTGGGCTCCCCATCACCCTCGCTTACTTCCCTGCCAGCACATGTGAACCTTGCTGCTGCTGCTAAGTCGCTTCAGTCATGTCCAACTCTGTGCAACCCCATAGACAGCAGCCTACCAGACTCCTCTGTCCCTGGGATTCTCCAGGCAAGAATACTGGAGTGGGTTGCCATTTCTTTCTCCAATGCATGAAAGTGAGGTCACTCAGTCATGCCTGACTCTTAGCAACCCCATGGACTGCAGCCTACCAGGCTTCTCCATCCATGGGATTTTCCAGGCAAGAGTACTGGAGTGGGTTGCCATTGCCTTCTCCTAGCCCAATGGAAATGCAGACAAAACCACAAACAGGCATTTCACCAAGGAAACACCTAGAGCCAACAAGCACACAAAGAGATGCCTGGCCTCCTTGTTTTTCTGTTGTTGCTGTTTGTATGTTTTTAAAACTTTTATTTTGTACTGGGATATAAAGCAGGAATTATTTCCATGTCCTTCGTCCCCTCTTGGACTGGGAGCTCTGTGGTGGCAGGAACAGGCCCTGGTTCTGCTGGGCTGAGCAGAGAGTGGAGGACAAAGGGTTAAATGGGTCAGTGCTCCCTGGGAGATGCTCACACCGCAAGTGGCCTGATGGTGTGTCCCCTCTTCCCTCAGAGCTGGGCCTCCCCTCCCGGGAAGATGCAGGCACTCGTGATGCTGCTGGCCGCGGGGGGCACCTGCTACCTGGGCCTGCTGGCAGCAGCTGCAGCGGCCGCCAACCCTGGCCGACCCAATGTCCCCGGCTCGCTGCCCGCTCACCGGCGCCAAAAGAGAGACTGGATCTGGAATCAGATGCACATCGACGAAGAGAGAAATGACTCGCTGCCCCATTACGTGGGCAAGGTAAGCCGCAGGCTCTGGAACAAGAGAGGGCTCGGCGGCAGGCAGCCCACAGCACTGGTGGTGATGGGCAAGGCTCTGATGGGGGCGGTGGGGTGGCCGTAGGGTTAGAGATGATGGCTGTGAGGGCGATGGTCATAGTGGGAGAGATGGTGGAGGTGGCGGTGACAAGGAGAAAGTGGTGGCGGTGGTGACTGGGAAGGGGAAGGTGGTGGGGGTGATGATGACGAGCGTGGAGGTGATGGTGATGGTGGTGATGATGGCGGTGGTGGAAGTAATGCTGCGCACGAGGGTGCCTTTTTCTCCCAGACGTTGGTCTATGGCCTGAATATCACTGGCAGAAGGACCACCCCATGCACAGTTAAGGAGGCCAGTGTCCTCTGAGGGTTCAGGGTTTAGGGTGGGACCAGTCAGTTCACTTCAGTTCAATCGCTCAGTCATGTCTGACTCTTTGCAACCCCATGATTTGCAGCACACCAGGCATCCCTGTCCATCACCAACTCCCAGAGTTCACTCAAACTCATGTCCTTCAAGGTGGTGATGCCATCCAGCCATCTCATCCTCTGTTGTCCCCTTCTCCTCCTGCCCCTGATCCCTCCCAGCATCAGAGTCTTTTCCAATGACTCAACTCTTCGCATGAGGTGGCCAAAGTACTAGAGTTTCAGCTTCAGCATCATTCCTTCCAAAGAACATTCAAGGCTGATCTCCTTCAGAATGGACTGGTTGGATCTCCTTGCAGTCCAAGGGACTCTCAAGAGTCTTCTCCAACACCATAGTTCAAAAGCATTAATTCTTTGGCACTCAGCCTTCTTCACAGTCCAACTCTCATATCCATACATGACCACTGGAAAACCATAGCCTTGACTAGATGGACCTTTGTTGGCAAAGTAATGTCTCTGCTTTTGAATATGCTATCTAGGTTGGTCATAACTTTCCTTCCAAGGAGTAAGCATCTTTTAATTTCATGGCTGCAATTACCATCTGCAGTGATTTTGGAGCCCCCAAAAATAAAGTCTGACACTGTTTCCACTGTTTCCCCATCTATTTTGCCATGAAGTGAAGGCTGCTTTAAATCTGCTCATCTGAGAGGTCTTTAGGACCTGAGCAGATGTCTACAGAATTGTGCTGGTAACAAAGCTCATCACCCAGGCCACAGTTTGCCATCTCTAGTCAAGGCCTTTGGACTTCCTCAAAAGCCCTTTCTCTCAGACCACCCACTCAACCAGATTCTAAGACAGCCATAACAAGGTGCCTGGCACAAGCCAGTCTCTATGACTCCAACCTTCACTTCATCCCTTTGCAAACACGTCCATCTTCAGTCACCTTCCTAGGGTTTGGAGCTACACTGAGTGACTAATGAACGATCTTCATGTGTCAAAGGACTGCTGATGTCAAAAGCACTCTATTGAAAGGAGAGGCTCTAGTGGTGGAATTTCACACATGACAACATGGAGATGGGTTAGGCATTCCAAGAGTTTTCATTGAGGAGAAAAACTCCATTCAAGTGCTTTAAAATCTCGCCATGTCAATTTCCTGGAAGCTAAGCAGGGTCGGCTAAAGAAAGATCAGTACCCTGGTGAGAGGAGGGGTGGTCCCAAGCACAGACTGGGCTCTAAAAGATAACTGGGGACAAAGACAGACGTGGTCCTCAGAGCTTGTGACCTAAAACAGGGTTGACCACATGTCAACCAATGAAGTTAGGACACTCCTTCACACCACACTCAAAATGATTTATTACAGACTTAAATATAAGACATGACACCATAAAACTCTGAGAAGAGAACATAGGCAAAACATTCTCTGACACAAATCACAGCAATGTTTTCTTAGGTCAGTCTCCCAAGGGAAAAGAAATAAAAGCAAAAATAAACAAAAGAGACCTAATCAAACTTACAAGCTTTTGCACAGCAAAGGAAACCATAAATAAACAAAAAGACAACATATAGACTGGGAGAAAATATCTACAAAAGATGTGACAGACAGAGGCTTAATTTCTTAAATACATAAATAACTCATGTAACACAATATTAAAAAAAAAAAGCCAATCAAAAACAGGCAGATGACCTAAGTAGACACTTCTCCAAAGAAGACATACAGATAGCCAACAGGCACATGAAAAGATACTCAACATCGCTAATTATTAGAGAAATACAAATTAAAACTACAATGAGGTACCACCTCACATCATTCAGAATGGTCATCAGCAAAAAGTCTACAAACAATAAATGCTGGAGATGGTGTGGTGAAAAGGGAACCTTCCTATACTGTTGCTGGGAACGTAAAATGGTGCAACTAGTATGGAGAACTGGAGAAGGCAATGGCACCCCACTCCAGTACTCTTGCCTGGAAAATCCCATGAATGGAGGAGCCTGGTAGGCTGCAGTCCATGGTGTCGCTAGGAGTCGGACACGACTGAGCAACTTCACTTTCACTTTTCACTTTCATACACTGGAGAAGGAAATGGCAACCCACTCCAGTGTTCTTGCCTGGAGAATCCCAGGAATGGTGGAGCCTGATGGGCTGCCGTCTATGGGGTCGTACAGAGTCGGACATGACTGAAGTGACTTAGCAGCAGCAGCAGCAGCTGCAGACCAGCATGGAGGTTCCCTGAAAAGCTCAAAACAGAGTTACTATATGAGCCAACAATTACACTTTTGAGCATATATCCAGAAAATATGACAACTCTATTTCAAAAAGATACATCCAACCCAAAGTTCACAGCAGCACTGTTTACAATAGCCAAGGCATGGAAGCAACCTAACTGTCCATCAATGGATGGATAAAGAAGATATGGAGATATGCATATATAGAGGTGTGTGTGTGTGTGTGCCATACAAAGCATGAAACACTGCCATCTGCAGCAACATGGATGGACCCAGAGGTCAGCAGTAAGTGAAGTCAGAGTAAGACAAATATCATATGATATCACTTACATGTTAAACCTAAAAACATGATATAAATGAACTTAATTACAAAACAGAAACAAACTTATGATTACCAAACAAACTCATGATTACATAGAAAACAAACTTATGATTACCAAAGGGGAAAGAAGGGAGGAATAAATTAGGAGTTTGGGGTAAGCAGATATAAGCTATCATGTATAAAACAGACAAACAAAAACGTCCTACTGTATAGCACAAGGAACTACATTCAGTAGATTGTAATAACCTATAATGGAAAAGAATTTCAAAAAGTGTGTGTGTGTGTATACATATATATGTGTGTGTGTGTGTGTGTGTGTCACTCTGCTATACACTAGAAACTAACACAACATTGTAAATCAGCTATATTTCAATTAAACAAATACATGCATAAATAGGGGCTGAGAGAACTGCCCCACCACGCGGTTTTGAAAGTGAAGGTGTGGTTGCCTTCATGCTACAATGGCAGATTTGAGTAACTGTCCAAAGGCCATATGACCCACAGAGTCAAAAATTTTTACTATCTGGCCCTTCACGGGAATAGTTTGCCCACCCTGGTCTAGAAGGGCAACATGTATTAAACAAAGAGCCTCACACATGGCAGATGGGGGCTCCCCGTGATTATAGAGAAACAGGCCAGAAAGGATCCTTAAATGGGGGAGGGTTCAGTCTGGCTATGGTACCAGAAACGCCACCGAAGGTGGCAGTGGGGGCCAGCTGGGGAATCTCCACTCGCAGCCCTGCCCAAGGCCAGCTCCCTGGGCCCAGGCCTCCTCTGGCCACAAAGAATGGCTGGGAAATTTAAATCTTTCAGTCTGCCTTCAGAGGGGAAGAAGCTTGCTGCAGGGTCACACAGGGAACCCAGAAGAGCCCCAGGAAAGCGCAGGGCTCCTGACTCCCCACACTAGAGGAAAATGTAGTCATACCACTGACTCCTCCGCAGTGGGATGACTGGGCCATGAATCAACTTCCAAAGGGAACGGCTGCCCCCAAGGAATACCACTGAGCTGAGTCAGGGACAGTCAGCAAAAGCGGGGCTACAAGCAGCCCCGACAGACTCTGAACAGCTCTCCTGAGATTCTTTGCCCAGCAGGAAGAGCGTCAGGCCTGCCAGTCTCTTGCCACCAGAATGCACTTGGCACCTGGCATGGGGCAGTGGGCGGGATGGGAGCCCCGTGCAATCCCCCACTCTGAGAAGCAGCAAGGCTGCCTGGAAAAGGCAAGGACAGGGCTCCATGGCTCACCTCCTCCCTCCAAAGACGTCATCTGAAGGAAGGAAGTCCCTGTTTATCAAGATCAGAGCCACAGAGCCTTTGTTTACAGAGCTGTTTGCTGGACAATGGAAATGAGACCTGAGCAGCCTTCTGAACCCACAAATATGGGTCAGCATAGCTTCTGGCATTGAGATGTTACATCCAAACACAGGGATAACTTTAAAAAGGGGAGGATCCTCCCAAAACCTATAACCTCAGTCTGTTTAATCATGAGCAAAACAGACTCTAGTAGGGGGCATCTGACAAAACACCCAAGCAGTAGTCCTCAGATGACCTCAAGGTCATCAAAAACAAGGAGAGTATCATAGAGAAAATAAACTTTTGTTACCTAAGAGGAAAGTGGGGTAGGTGTGGGGGAGATTACTTAGGAGTTTGGAATTAATAAAACACACACCAATATATATAAAACAGGTAAACAACAGAGACCTACTGTATATCAACAGGGAACCATACTCAACCTCTTGTAAAAACCTACAATGGTTTGAAAATAATCTGAAATAATCTGAAAAAGAACATGTATGTATGTATAACTGAATCACTTTGCTGTACACTTGAAACTAACACAACATTGTAAATTAACTATGCTTCAATCAAAAAAAAGGACAGTCTGAGAAACTATCCCAGCCTAGAGGAATTTAAAGAAACATAACAACCATTAATAGATGTAATGTGGTATCCTAGATGGGATGGAGAACAGAAAAGCACACTACGTAAACGCTAAGGAAATCTGCACAAACTACAGGCATTAGTTAATAATAATATATAAATATTGGTCCATTAATTACAACAAACGTACCATACTAATGTAATTTGTTAACAACAGGGAAACTGGGAGCAGGACGGATGGGAACCCTCTGTACTATCATCTCAGTTTTTCTATAAATCTAGAACTGTTCTAATATATAAAGTCTACCTGAGAGAAGTTGGAGGGAAGGAAAACAGAAACTTACCTTCACAGGATATCTTTTTTAATGCTATTGATTTGATAATATTGAGAAATTTTTACCAAAGTTGTTTAAGTATGAATCAGATACAACTGTCAACTGAAAAAAAAAAAAAGCACAATCTAAAAGTTGAGAGTCCTGTTTTATTTGGTAGACATTCTGAGAAATTCAAGCCTGGGAGACAGGACTCTCATGTCCCTCTAAGGGACGTCTGCAAAGAGGCAAGGTGGGGAGCCAGGATATACAGGAGGTTTTGCAACAAAGATCAGGTAGTCGGAACTTCAAAAGATTACTGTTAATTAAAGAAAAACAGACATCTCAAAGAACTTAGCCCTTTTCTGTGT